>VWZF01005006.1:241630-359544 GCA_013396755.1 Sclerurus mexicanus
AGGTGCTGTCATGTCCCTTTTTCTGTTTGTGGAGGTGCCATTGTGTGTCCCCCAACCAGCCCTGGGCCTGCAGAAGTCCCAGAGGTCCCATCATATCCCCTTCCCAGCACTCAGACTCTGCAGGTCCCATCGCGTACCTCTCCTGACTGCAGAGGTCACGCTTTGTTCCTCACAGCCAGGCCTGGTCCCTTCTCAGCCCCGACCCCCTTATACAGTGACCAAGCTTTTCGCAGAGCTTTTTTTTGCCAGGGTGCCAATGGCGAAGTGCGACTTGTTGTGTGGCACCTGCTCAGTGGGGAGGGCGGGATGGTGCTGCGCTTCTCTGCTCACTCGTAGCCTCTCTGGGTTGCCTCTCTCCCGGCAGGAGCCAGCATGGACAGCCTCCTGCAGAGTGTGGAGAAGGACCTGAACATTGACCGCCGGCAGCTGGCCAGTGACAGGACCCACGTCACCGCCTTTGTCCCACTGAAATGGCTCTCGAGCCTCAAGGAGCGCCGGGTGCTGCCCGCCCTGTGCCCGCGCCCGGAGGGACTGAGCGACGTTGAGGTTAGGACGTTCCTGCAGCACTCGGTGCAGAAGCTGCCCACGGGCTGGACCCGGGTGGAGATCCATGGGCTACGGAAGGACCGGCTGGCATACCAACTGTGGGCACAGCCCCCGGCCTCCGACCAGCCAGACACCCTGCACAGCTTTATGCAGAGCGTTGCCACTCAGAATTACCACAACCTGTGGTGCCGTGCTCACTCCCGATACGTGCGGCCGTACTGGCACACGGATGTGCCGCCCACTGTGCCGGCCCTGGATGCGCTGCGGGCTGCCCTGCAGAAGGCTTATGGCTGCCCCATCCTTCAGGTGGGCAGGAATGTGCCTGCTGCTTCCCCTGCCAAGGAGAGCCTGGCTGCTACCAAAGGGGTGCCCTCCTGCCCCAACGTGCTGCAGGCTGAAGCTCTGCTTGAGTCGGCTGACATGCTGTATATCGTCTACCCGTATGTGCAGTACTGTCTGCATGACGTCGTAACATTCAGCCCAGCCAAGCTCACCAACAGCCACGCCAAAATCCTCTTCCTGCTTTTCCATGTGCTGCAGGCCATGAGGGCTTGTCACCAGGCAGGTCTGGCTTGTGGTGCCTTTTCCCTTCGGGACGTGGCTGTGGATGAGAAGCTGTGCAGCCGCCTCCGTGTGAACTTCAGAGAGTATGAGGAACCAAGGGTGGAGGAAGTGAATCTGGAGGCTGGTCTGGAACGAGTGAGTGAGCAAAGACGTGCTGGGCAGGAGGTGAGGTGCACCACCTGCCAGAAGGACCTCCGAGACCTGGTGTTGCAGTGGGTGCACGGGCAGGTCAGCAACTTCGACTACCTTATGCATCTAAACAGTTTGGCTGGGAGGAGAATGGGAGATCCCAATTATCACCCTGTTCTTCCATGGGTGGTGGACTTCACTACTAAAAACGGCAAGTTCAGGGACCTAAGGAAATCCAAGTTCCGCCTCAACAAGGGAGACAAGCAGCTGGACTTCACCTATGAGATGACCAAGCAGGCATTTGTTGCTGGGGGATCGAGTGGGGAGCAGCTCCATGTCCCCCATCACATCTCTGATGTCCTTTCAGATATCACCTACTACGTGTACACGGCTCGGAGGACACCCAAGGCAGTGCTGTGCTGCCATGTGAGGTCCCAGTGGGAGCCCAACGAGTATCCAGCCAGCATGGAGCGCATGCAGAGCTGGACCCCAGATGAATGCATCCCAGAGTTTTATACAGACCCCTCCATCTTCCGATCCATCCACCCAGACATGCCTGACCTGGATGTGCCGTCGTGGTGTAGTTCCTATGAGGAGTTCATTGAAGTTCACCGCATGCTGCTTGAGAGCCGCGAGGTCTCCCAGGACCTCCACCACTGGATTGACCTCACGTTTGGGTACAAGCTGCTGGGGAAGGATGCAGTCAAGGAGAAGAATGTCTGCCTCCATCTAGTTGACAACCACACGCATCTGACAACCTATGGGGTCGTGCAGCTGTTTGACCAGCCGCATCCCAGGCGCATGGTGGGACCTGCCTACACTCCTGCTGAAGCTCCAGCCATTGCCCGGCCTCTTCTTCAGAACATCCGGGAGACTCTGTTTTTGGAGGATGTCCAAGGCCAGGTGACGGATGCTGTTAATGGGCTAGTCCTGGAGGCCACGCCCAGTGAAACCACCTGGTCTGGAGAGAAATCCATCGCTGGTGAGGATGATTTAGAGCAAGGCATGGAAGCCCTGGATTCGATTTCTGCTAGTGGTAAAGCTGTTGACCAGCCCTCTGCCACTGTGCCTTCAGCACAGCCCTCCACCCTCCCTGCTTATGTCACTGACGTCAAATCCTCAGGTGTCCGACCTCTCCATCGGAGCAAGGCAGGCGCTAGGGATCAGGTTGACATGAAAATCACACTTCCTGAAGGCTTTAATCCACTCCAGGCCCTGGAAGAACTGGAGAAACTGGACAATTTCTTGGTTAAAGGTTTAAGCAGTGAGATGCAGCTAACAGAGCTGGCGTGGGAAGAGCCACCCCTGAGTCTCTCAGATCTCTTCCAGAGGGACATGCAAGCTTTGGGCGTTCTGGTAGCTGAGATTATATTTGCGCCGAGGATTCGTCCTTCAAAGCCTGATGCATCCCTGTTGGAGAGGTTCCTGATGGTGCGTAATCTGTGTCATTACCATCCCAAGGAGGTCCCAGCCCCACTCCAGCATGTACTGCACGTTCTGCTGCAGCTGAACGTGCCGGTGGAGAAGCTTCTGAAGACCAGGCCAGGCAAAGCAGCAGTGCAGTTGTTTGAATACAAACCCATCTCCCAGGGCCTCCCCCCACCCTCTCCCACGCAGCTCCTCAGTCCCTTCAGCTCCATTGTCCCTTTTCCTGTATACTTCCCAGCTCTGCACAAATTCATTTTCACCTATCAGGCAAAGAAGATAGATGATGAAAGTCAAGGCCGGGAGCTTGTTTTCCAGCTGTGGCAGCAGCTGGAGGGGATTCTTTCTGAAATCACTCCTGAAGGCTTGGAGATTCTTCTGCCCTTCATCTTATCTCTGATGTCTGAGGAGAACACTGCTGTCTATGCATCGTGGTACCTTTTTGAACCCATAGCTAAATCCCTTGGTCCAAAGAATGCCAATAAATACTTGCTCAAGCCACTGATTGGAGCATATGAGATCCCCTGCCACCGCCATGGCAGGTTCTACCTCTACACAGACTGCTTTGTGGCCCAGCTGATCGTGCGCCTGGGGCTGCAGTCCTTCCTCCTGAACCTGCTGCCCCATATCCTGCAGATCCTCGTTGGCATTGAGAGCTCACGGGAGGAAAGCAAATCTTTCCTTGGCACGACTGAGGATGATGAGAGTGGAGGGGAAAGCCCAGTGTCATGTGTGTTTGGGGAGGAGATCAAAATGGACGTGGAGCACAGCTCTGCTGCACTCGACCTCCTCGACTACACCTCTGGTGTCAGCTTCCGTGACCAGGCCTACCTGCCTGAGGGCGAGGAATTCCAGGGTGGCCTCTATGTTGGGGAATCTCTGCAGCCTCAGGAGCAGGAATCTCTCAGCCTTGGCCGGTTGAGTGACAAGAGCAGCGCCAGTGAGGTGTCCCTGGGAGAGGACAGACCTGCTGATGGGGATTCCCAGAAGGACAAGAGCAGCTTGAAGTCAATGGACAGCAGCCAGGACTTGAAACAGAGCGAGGACTCGGAGGAGGAAGAAGAGGAGCATGATGAAGAGGAGCATGATGATCCCGTGGTTGATGCAGAGCTGACAGTGGTTGTGGATGCTGGTGCCTCTGTGGATGTCACCCTGGCTGATGACAGCAGTGAGCCCGAGGATGGGGAGGGAGAGGAGCTGCCGGATCACTCTGATGACAAAGAGCAGACAATACTGCTGGGTAAGACCCTGCCAGTGTTGAGCCCGTCTGCCAAGCATGGCAAACACCCGCGAAAGAGCAGAGCCTGGGAAGAAGTGGGTCCAGATTTGGGGGTGTCTGTGGTCCTGGCTTGGGAACAGTGATGAAACTAGCATAAAAAACTAGGTCTGCATGTGGAGCTGAGACCCAGGGTGCTGCCACTGGGGCCAGCAGGCTCAGGGCAGCAGGCGGGTGATAACTAATCTGTGCTGTCCAGGCTCTGTCCTTGCAACTGTTTCTGTTTTGCAGACACAGCCTGTAAAATGGTGAGGTGGCTCTCAGCCAAGCTGGGCCCGACTGTCACGTCCCGCTTCATTGCCCGGAACCTGCTCCGGCTGCTCACGTCATGCTACGTTGGTAATGTCTGCTCCTCGGAGCCTGGGGTCCCTGGGTGGGCTATGCCCCAAATCTGTCTGCTGGTGGCTTGGAGCTGCTGTTCCAGCTCACAATGTGTTCTCTGGGCAGGCCCCACCAGGCAGCAGTTTGTACCAAGCAACGATGAGAACAGTCCCCTGAGTACAGGAAATATCTACCAGAAACGGCCAGTGCTGGGAGATCAGGTGTCCAGGCCAGTGCTGGCCTGCCTTGTGCATGTGGCCTACCTGTACGGAGAGCCCGTCCTCACGTACCAGTACCTGCCCTACATCAGCTACCTGGTTAGTATTGCCTTTTCTCCTCATGCCTGTTGGGGTGAGAGATGTGTCCTGGCACAAAAGAAGGATGCACAGTAAATAGTTCAGCTTCACCAGGACCCTCCTACAGAAAAAAATTGAGCTTGGCTGAGCTCTGCCTCAGTTAGTGTGAGCTGAGCAGCTCTGGCAGTGATGGCTGACAAGGGCGGGAGAGACACTTTCACCCCTTGCCACAAGGTCCAGACTGCTTCTAGCAAAGCACAGGGCTGTGTACATACCTCTTTTCCCCCATTTCAGCCAGGGGCTTTCCCTGTCAGACCCATATGTGACATGCGTGAAGCCAGAGAAAAAGCTTTTCTTTTGCTTTGTTGAGCAGCTGTGCCCAAACAGAGCTGGCAGAAGGGTGGGATTGTGATAGCAGGCAGGAGTAGCAGCTTGGGCTGCTGTGGGATTGCTGGAGCGAGTGTTCTTAGAGGTCTGTACGTGTGGATAGGGATGAGCCGCGAAGAGGCTAAAGTTTTGAACTATATAAAAAGTATTGGCAAGACTCACCAACTTTTCTGTTTGAAATTCATAGTTAAAAAACAAGAGGAAAATGTATAATGCAGCTGGTTGAAAAACTAATTTTTCATCGAAAGTAAGGTTTTGAATGTTCTAAAGGCTTATTTTTCATATTGTTCCCTTTTCAGTGGTTATAAACACTTTGGTTATGGATTCTCATTTAAATGGAGAACTTCAGTAGCTTTTTGATAATTTAGACATAGAGGAAAGGAGGCCACAGCTGTTCATTTAAAGAAAACAAAAAGGCATTGTCAGTTTTTCCAGTGTTGAAGGGGAGATTTTTCTGGGGAAAAAATCCCATTTTTCAGCAAAACCATTCTCCACCCAGTTGCAATCACAGCTCCAGCTGTTCTGCTTTGCTTTACTAAGCTCATTGGTTGGGGACATGGAGGGGATTAATACCCCTGTGAAACAGCATTTGGCAACCTGATATTAAAGCGATGGAACTTGCAGGTCACAAATAGGATAAAGTCAATCCTTTTTGCAGAATTTGGCAGGGTGGCTATTTTGTGAGAGGAAGAGCCTCTGTGATGAGCTGGAAGATGGCAGGTGTACAAGAAATATAGCGGAAGCTGGGGATTGTCTGTGGGTTTTGTTATTGGCTCTCTTTTCCTGGGTGTTTGGTTTGTCTGGTAGTTAGGAAATAGGACAATCTAGAAGAAATCTTTTAGTGTTGCTGCTGATGTTATTAACTCTTTGGCACTGCCATAACAGCATTGGTATGTTGTCAGCAAAAAAGGATGTGTTGTTCTGCCTCATGAAATTATTAGCAGCCGCGTTTTTAGAAGTCAGCAGTGGATTTGCCCATAATTTGTGCCTGGATATGTCATGCAAGGACTGTTCCTCTGCATTCTGCATATCCAGGCTCGACATGGCATGGGATGAAGACACCGATTCTTGCTTTTAAACTGTGTGTATGTAAAGGTTTCCCCTCTTTCTGTGTTGGCATATGATACTCCAGGATGTCCAAGATGGTTTGGGCCAGTGTGGTGTTGTCACTCTCCCTTCTGAGTTTCCCAGCTGTGGGGGCCTCCTGTAGGGAGATGCTCTCCAGAGGAGCCCTGTGATCTCGGAGCTGTCATTCCATTTTCACCAGGTTCACCTTTCCATCGGTTTTCAGGCTTGTCCCTCGAGTGCAAGACCTGAGTTGCTGTTGAGACTTGGTACTCAGGTTCCTCTTTCAGGGACTGTGACCAACACTACCGTACTGGGTTCTGAGGCTGAGCTTGGGTGATCCTGGGATCACCCTTGCTGTGTCCTGCTGGGGAGACGGTGGCCCTGGCACTGAAGGATGTCTTTTGCAGGTTGCACCCGGCAGTGGGTCTGGCGGTGTCCGGCTGAACAGTCGCAAGGAGGCCGGGCTCCTGGCTGCCGTGACGCTGACTCAGAAGATTGTGGTGTGTCTCTCTGACACCACACTGATGGACATTCTCCCCAAGATCAGTCAGGAGGTGCTTCTCCCTGTGCTGGGCTTCCTCACTTCACCAGCTGTCGGGTAAGCACTGCAGTCTGCTGTGCCTTCAGCCATGACTGGCACAAAATCAGGGGTTTGGAAATGGTTCTTAATGCTCTGGGGTTGTGTGGCTACACCTGCCCTGGTGTGCACCTCCCTCCCTTTTTCAGAAGTCTTTGAGCATCACAAGCTATCTACCAGTGCAAGAAGTGTGATGCAGAGGAAAAAGGGGTATGTGCTGGGCAGGCTGGTAATGGACATCCTCTTCAGTTTCCCTAGTGGTGTCCAGGCCCGTGTTGTCCTGTGCGTTAAGACAATCAGCCTAATTGCCTTGATCTGCCTGCGGATTGGGCAGGAGATGGTGCAGCAGCATTTGAGTGACACAGTGAGGAACTTCTTTGGGGCGTTCTCACTGTTGCAGGAGCTGCAGGACCAGGTCAGTGATGTGGGAGAGGTCCTCCTGCCATCTCCCAGTACCCAAACGCAGGAATGTGCTGAGCATCCCTGCACACACCAGTACTAGTATCAGCAGTATCCACCCAGACCGTGTTTGTGTAATTATTTGTGTGATGAAACCATCTGATTTTGGGCATCTTCCCGTTTTCTCCTGTCAGGGATTGACGGCAGAGTTGCTGAGCATCTGTGAGGTGCCAGTGATGGAGGTGCCCCTTTCAGATGGGAAGCTGCTGGCCCTGGATCCATCCGTGCTGGTGGAGTTACAGAAGGTGTTTAACCCTGAGATGGCCTACATCACCTACATCCCCTTCTCCTGCTTGCTAGGTATGGCTTGGCCCCCAGCTCTAGGGATTCGTGAGAGAGCTCTGTGGTCTGTGCATGTGTGCTGGGCCTGAACTCAAGAGAAATCAGATGTCATAGAGCTGCTGGAGGAAACCCACAGTTTCTATGCTGTGGCTTGGTCTGCTCAGTGTGCTGGGAGCCCCCTGCACTTCAGGCAACTTTGGCTGGGAGCAGCATGTGGCTGGCTTGTGGAGGATGCTATGTTCACGGCCCTGTGCTGACCCTGTTCTGGGCGTAGTGATGGGGAAATTCCTTGCCCTGAAGCCACGTTCTCTTTCCGCAGGTGATGTTATCCGGACGGTTGTGCCCAACCACTCCCTGGTGGAGAAGCTGGCCAGCCTCTACCTGGAGAACATGAACCCCAAGAACCTGCAGATTGTTGGCCTGGAACAAGCACCAAGTGTGGTGGGCTCAGACCAAGACACACGGTGGGCCGAGCCCTTCTCCAGCCCCCACGAGGACAGTCACTCTGGTACTTTTGGGAGCGTGCTAGTAGGGAACCGCATCCAGGTCCCTGTGGACACACAGTGTGAGGGTCTTGGCTTACTTCGCCTCAGTGCTGGCACTGATGGCTTTATTTCCAGCTCATCCAGAGAGGAGAATGCCCTGAAGCATGACCTTCCCCGCAGCACCCACATGCTGTGTGGGAACTGGCTGGCCTACTGGCAGTATGAGATTGGGGTGAGCCAGCACGACCCCCGCTTCCACTTCCACCAGATCAAGCTGCAGAGTTTCTCAGGGCATTCAGGGGCCATCAAATGTGTGGCACCACTCGGCAGTGAGGATTTCTTTCTGAGTGGCAGCAAGGACAAGACTGTCCGCTTTTGGCCCCTGTACAACTACGGCGATGGCACCAGCGAGGTGCCGCCACGGTTCACCTACACTGAGCACAAGAAGTCTGTTTTCTACGTGAGCCAGCTGGAGGCACCACAGCACGTGGTGAGCTGTGATGGGACTGTGCACATCTGGGACCAGTTCACAGGTAAGAAGGGAAAGGGTGAGGGCTGGCTTGAGGGAACTTGTCTAGTCCTTACAGAGGGGCCATACTGAGTTTGGATGGCTCCCATTAAAACCTAGCACAGAACTGGAGATTTGCTGTGTACTTTCTCTGTACATCTGCTGCCATAGTATCTCCATCATGTTTTCACAGGCAAACTTCTCCGGACTTTTGATGAATTAGACAGCAAAGTGCCCATCACAGCTGTGACCACCATGCCGCCTCCCTATCACAGCATCTCTGTGGCCAGCGCAGACTCTGTGCTGCGGTTCATTGACCACAGGAAGCCAGGACTACAGGTAGGAACTCTGGAGCTCTGCAAGCCTCTCTTCTCCATCTGTGTGCTTTGTAATGGGATTGTGGCTGGCTCCAAGCCAGCTGTGATGACTCCATGGAAGCCAGCTGGACCCCAGGGTCTCCTGTCCCTTAGTTGCCGGCTCCCCTGCCCTTCATCCCTCATAGCTGGACTGTCTGTCTTGCAGCACGAGTTCCGCCTGGCCAGTGGGGTGAGCGCTGGGCTCATCCGCTGCCTGGCTGTCAGTCCCAACGGGCGCAGTGTCATGGCTGGCTTCTCTTCCGGCTTCATTGTGCTGCTGGACACCAGGACAGGGCTCATCATGCGGGGGTGGCCTGCCCATGAGGGAGACATCCTGCAGATCAAGGTGAGAGGTTTGGCTGGGATCTGAGTGGGGCCTCATTGATCCTCTGAGGCCGCATGAAGCATCCTTCCAGCAGGGCTTGTCTGCTCCATCCTGGAGCATTCCCCGACCTTTGCGGTGTCCCTAAGAGGCTGCTCAAGCTCTCCTGCCCTATGGTTAGTGCTGCCAGTGGCTGTTCTTGGTCCAGCCTACACTGAACAGAGATCAACCTTCCTGGGTGTCAATCCCTGCCAAGCAGGTCTGCATCAGGGGCAGGGAGGAACTATGGCTCCCATGAAGAAACAAATGTGTTGCTTTCTCCACGGGGCTCTCAGCTTCCCAGGGAGAGTGTTGCTCTAATGAATAACTCTTGTCTGTATTTACCCACCCTCAGGGAGCAGTGCTGGGGCTCTGGTGTCCTTGACCCAAACGCAGGTTAAACAAAGTTCAGCAGTGTGGGTTGTTTACCCTCTCACTAGCTCTGCTAATAAGCAGCTCCAGGCTTCTCCTACCCTCAGCAGTATTTTCCACTGCGAGAGTGCCTCCTGATTCCTTTTCCTGAAAAGGAAAATAGTTTAGCAGGTGATTTAGTGGAGCAGGAGACCGCATGGTAATCCCTTTACCCACTCAGTAAAAACAGATGATGAATGAGTTGTGTTGGTTATCAGGATATTGTTGAGAAGAGGTGCAGCCCATCTCTTGGAGGATAGCACTGGAGGAGGTTGCCAGCTACCAGAGCATCCTGCTGCCTTGCTATTACTTCTTAGTATCATCAGTTTCTTGGAAATGGCTGTTCCAAGGGATTGCACTGTGACTGGAAGTTTTTACAGCAGGAATGTTGGCTCACTGGCCTTTCCTTTCCTGCAGGCTGCAGAGGCCAATGTGCTAATCAGCTCCTCTTCAGATCATTCTCTGACTGTCTGGAAGGAACTGGAGCAGAAACCTTTGCACCACTACAAGTCTGCATCCGAACCCATCCACACATTCGACCTCTATGGTAATGAAGTGGTCACTGGCACTGTGGCAAACAAGATTGGGGTCTACTCCATGCTGGAGTCCTCATCTCTGCCCATCAGCACAACCAAGCTGAGCTCCGAGAATTTTCGGGGTACACTGACCAGCCTGGCGGTGCTGCCCACGAAGTGCCATCTCCTGCTGGGCTCGGACAATGGCATCATCCGCCTCCTGGCATAGTGACCCCCAGCCCAGAAGCCTGTGGCTCCCACAATGCTGATGGTGAAGCTGGAAGCCAGCAGCGTGGCTTTTGGAGGAGGCAGAGTTAGGTGTTCCTGAACAGAGGATGCAGGGGGAGGTGTACCTATTAGTGTGAGCCCTCAGTAAAGCATCTCTAACCTCTTTCTGTATCTTTAAAAAGAAAAAAGCCATAACTGAGAAACCTCCACTGCTGCTGGGAGAGATATTGAGCGTTGTAGGTCACTGTCACCCCTGCAGAGAGGCCTGGAGCTTTCCTTACCATGTGTGCCTGACCCCAGGGGACTGTGAGCTGCCCTCCAGAGTAATAGGGACCACAGGTACCCTCCTTCCTTTGGTTAAGGGGTAAAGAGGTGTCCCTTGACAAAACCAACAGTTTAGCTACTGCCATCTGCACTTACCCTTCACTTCCACTCCTGAACCACTGAACAGTCTTACTAGGATAGCGTAAGCTGGGCCTGGAAACTGCTGCCTTCAGAGCTGCATGGTGCCAGGCACCTCTTCCTCCTGTGGACGGTGCTCCAAGCCCAGAGGAGGTACTCTATGAACTTTAGGTTCTGCCAGCAGAGTTAGAGCCTACATGGGAGGAGGAGATGCTAACTGGAGCCCTTCTGCTGCTGTACTGTCTCCAGGGCAAAGACTGGAATGGAAGTCAGCCAAGGCACAAACCCCATCTGCTCTGCCAGTTCGTTTAGGAATGGGCTGCTGCAGAGGGGCAGTTTGGGATGGGAATGTGATCATGAGGATTTTGGCATCTGGAGCAGTAGGGTAGGGCTGTTGTTGGTTCGTGCCCCAGCATCCAGTGATGATGTAAGGGGTGAGGAATGCCCAGTGTGCCATGCACTGGCAGGGATACTCAAGAAATCTTTCTAATCCTCTCCTTTGTGCTGGTCATACTCCTGGGGAAGACAGGACAGCACAAAGGTGGTCAGTTTTGTCCCCTCCTGCCCTTGTAGTGTGAGAGCCAGGAGGCGTTATCCAGCATGGTCTTCCTCTGAACCTTCCCTTTGGGACAGCACCATCTGTTCCCACCTCAAAAGCAATGAGTGTGCTCTTTGACCCAGCAGTAGGAGCAGTTGCCTCACTTCTATTGCAGCCTTTTCCCATCCATCCTTCACCCTAGCCAGAGCCAGTATCAAGGGAGCAGGAAGCTCTTATCATAGACAGAGGAGGAGCCTGCTGTGGGTTGTCCTGGGAGGGAAAAAGGCTTTGATCCACGTGCTGGTTCATCTGAGCCACCTGCAGCTGGGGAGGTGAGTGGTTGGCCAGTGCTGTCCTTCCCTACCCAAGGGGAGCTCTCAGTCCCATGTTGCCTATTAACCATTTGCAATAGATGTAAATACTTACTTCTAATAAACTCTTTGAAAGAGCTGCAGAGCCGGGTGTGTGGAAACTCTGTGCTGGAGGGGCTGGGTGTGCTGGCTACAACTCTTCTGCTCTGCAGCCAGAGCTAAAGCTCCTCATTCGGGTACCTCTTGTGTTCTGGGGGAGCTGGAGGAGGGATGCTGTGAAGATGTCCTGGATGTAAGGTAGGACTGCTGCACAAGGACTTGGATTTGCTTTCCAAGGGGAAGTAGCTCTTCACGTTGCAGCAGAATGTCCCAAATAGTTTGCAGTTGCAGAGTTCAAACCCATCTCCTCTCTACTCCGTGCCACTGTCTGGTGTGAGTTTGGGAACCAAGACTTACTGCAAGGAATGGATGACTGGAAGCATTGTGATCCCATTAGCATTCCCCACTGCTCCTTAGTGACTCCTCTCCCACTGAGGACACAGACACAGAGGTGGGAAGGATCACGGTCTTTTCTGCATACAGCACAAAACTACACAAGACAAGACTGCTGGAATTCTGCCCCTCCCAAGACTCTTCCTCCATGCCCCAGCAATGCGCACATGCTGTGGAGCCTGGCACCCGGGCCAGCTGCCCTGGCAGAGCTCTGAAGTGTGCTGTGCCCCAGGGGAGGGACCAGCTGCTCTTGGCTCAGCCCAGCCTTGGTATCAGCCTCCTGCTCCATGCGTGGCCATGGGACCCTGGGCACTTGCCATCTGTTAAGCTGGTGCCTCACGCTGGCTGCAGCAGAAGCAGCTGGCATGCGAGGAGTGAATAACGGGTTTTCTGCAAAGAAAATTCCAAAGCCACAGAGCCCTATAGCAATAAATACTGAGCCTTGCATTTTCACTGAAGGTTATGAATAAAAGAGCACACTCCCAGCACAGGGTGTGTATGGAAAGTGGAGCCACTACTAGGGACAACTGACTTCACACATTACTTCTGCTGATGGGAGTTTCAGAGCTGGTAAACTCCGTGTTAATATCTTGATACAGCAGGCAAAAATGTCTCCTGAATCTCCAAATGCACCACAAATTCACTGTTCTACCCCAAACAAATGTTTAACTGGATGCTGGAGGTCAATATTTGCCTGCCAGATTCTCAAACAGGGGGTGGTGCTGAAGGTTGCTGCCGGGGTGGGCAGGACAAGAGCTGTGTGTACCCCAGGCAGAGCTGTCGGCCGGGCTAAAGCAAGCGCGAGCTCTCACACGGACATGAGCAACCTCAGGTAAGGGGCAAATAAAAGAGGATTTGATATAAATGAGTGCTCCTCCAATGAGCAGTAGTGTCCCTCTGGGAGATTGGAGTGAATTTGGCAGGTGGTTAAAGGATGAGTGCCACCAGGGAGGAATAGGATATTCAGGGTTATATGTGACTGCAGGATTTGGGGTGAGGGAGGAGGGGAAATGAAATGGTCTCAAGTTTCACTTCTTCCACTTGACAACTGGGGTCTTAGCCCAGCAGTTTTGGGTGAAGTAAGGACTGCTTGGAGAGTGGAAAACAGCCCCAGGAATTAAGTATGGCAGTTGTGCTGAGGGCTGGGCTTTGGTATAGAGGCTTTATGTTAAGAAGATGATACGTTATTTTTGTTTGAAAGGGAAAAGTGGCTGGGTGAACTATTGGCCAGGGAATGGGTGGGGTGATTTGTCTGTGACCCTGGAAGCCCTGTTCCCACTATCCCAATACAGGAACTGGACTGCGGGGGTGGGAGAGGCTGGGTCTGCCAGCAAAGAGGGAAGGTGAGTGCTGGGAAGGGGAGGACTCTCCATTTCAGGATGTATTGCTGAGAAACTAGTCTGCAATTTTCTACCTGCAAAGTCCCTTGCTGAGTGCCTGCAGCCCCACTGAGGCAGGCCAGCATCCCTTCTCCCAAGAGCCCAGGGCACAGCTGGGGATGCTGTGCTCGTATCTCAGTGGTTTCCATGAGAAAGAAGAAGAGGCTCTTGTCTCCTTCCAGAGGCACAGTGTGTGCAGCACTGATTAGGGAAATACCATTTGCAAGCCAGAGAAATGAGGGCACTGGGGTCAGACATGCAGGATCCAAGCAAGAGAGCATCATGTAAGACCCTGGCTGTGGTTACAGCTCTGCTCTTGTGGGGTCCCTGCTCCTTTCTGATTTTGCTGCCTTGGCGTTGGACCCAGGAGTCCTGTGTTGTTTCTTTGCAGCATTGTGCATCTCCCTATTGCCTTCTGTGAGCTCCTGTGCCAACCTGTTTGGCCAGGTTGATAATTTCCTCCCTGTAGACCTGAACAGGCCCAGCTCACTGCTGCTGGCAGCTGGAAATAACTTTTCTCTTGGCTGGTCCTTCTGTTCCAGAAATATGGTGTTCCTCTGGGGCCTGCTCTGCCTATCTGCTCTGCACAGCCTCCTAAGGGTAAGTTCTCGCTCCAGGAAGGTGGGGGTGTGAGCACAGCCTCTCCCCACCAGCAAAGGGCAAAGGCAGCAGGTGGCCACGGGGCAAATACTACCCGGTGCTGCTGCATGAAGAAACCCTGGAAGGCAGATTGGTGGAGGTGCTTCTCTGCTGTGGGGTTAACCAGCAAGGTGTCTGATCTTTACCCAGCTAAAATAGTTGTGGATATTATCATTATCATTTTCTGTAGAAAATCTCTGGAAACTTGGCTTCAACTGTATTTAGTGATCATGACTTTCAGGAATTAACAGAAGGTTGTTTAATAACAGCTATTTATTCCCCTCCCCGCCCCCATTTTAGATCTGGAGCCCTGTCAGATCAGGTGTTGCAAAACCACACTGCTCACTCTCTAGAGACTACTTCATTTTGTACCCATCTGGCCTGACCCCTTTCTAAACAAATCCAGTGTTTGCAGTCTCTCCCACCTCCTGCTCACTTCTACCTCCCTATGTTGGACCCCACTGCCTCTGTGCCTCCATCCTAAAGCCCTGCCTGTGCTGTTGCCTTGTGGGGACTGCTACAGCCAGGAGTAGGAGTGGGAGCAGCTCTGGAAACTCAGAGGAAATTATCAAGGACTGACTTTGTTTCTTTATTGATTTTTTTCCTACAGTTTTCTTCGGCACACGCCATTGACCAAAACCGTCTCTTCCTAGACAAAGATGGGAAGCTGAAGGTAAGCAGTGACTGGTTCCACCCAAGTGGACTGAAGTTATGCTGTCATGTTTGCAATGGTTTTCCAGTTTGTCCTGAAATAGATGAGCCCAGGCAGTGAAATCCACCAGTGTCAGTGCCATGAGAAAGTCCATCTTTCTGCAGGCTTCCTTCCCTGCCGTGGCCAATGCTGTGCTCCCTCACAGTGGAAGCTCCAGCCTAAATAACTGGGCAGAGTATGGAGCTAACATCAGTACTGGCATGTACAGGGGCTGGTAGGTGGTGGATTTAATTTCTGATTGATACAGAAAGGTGAAGAAAACATCCAGCTGTGAGGATGACAAAAGACCCATAGCAGATGCAACCCACTGAGCTTAAGATGTTTAAGACCATGAAAATATGAGGAGAGTATTGGCAGTGCTACAAGCTAAAGCTTGGAAGAGTGGAAAATGAGGAAACTTGGAAAGAAAAGGGATGGAATAGAACATACAGGTTAAGAAAATGCCTGGAGGAGGAATTGAGACAAACTGGATCAAGGCTGTGAGAGCGGCAGAGGGTGCTGACCAGTGAATGAGGCAGATGGGCACTGTCAAAATGTGTGAGGGGGGGAGGTGAAATCAAGGCTGAGGGTGATGGATCTATAAACATTGAAGGCACAGGAAGTCTGCTGAGCAGGTGGTGGGTCTTTCCCTCAAGCTTGCCTGCAGCAGGCCCTGAGAGCAAGCGGAAGAGGAACCACTGTCAGACTCTCACTCAGTCCATTTTCACAGGATATAAGACCTCTTTTCCAAACTCATTGAGGTGCTTTTAACCTCAAGGTTAAAGACAAACTGAAACAAAAACACCACCAGAGTAGAGGAGCTGGAGAGTTTTCTCTACCCATTTAGGTATGCAGTAAGGCCCATGAAGGGAGGGTGTCACTGTGCTCTTGCTTTCCCAGTGCTATCCTTCATGTTTCTCCTCAGGATGTGAAAAGTGCTGGAATTGTACAGTCTGATCTGCTGGGAGCCAACCCAACCCTGCCAGATGCAAAGCTGGTAGAATTTACTTATGACAGCTTCCAGGAGACTGATAGACCTATGTCACCATTGGCCACCACCCTTCCAGACACAAGAGATGACTGGAATGTAGAAGATGAACCCCTATCTGGGGCTGGGGGCTGTCATGGAAAGAAACTATCTGGGGAAATTGCCTCTTCTGAAGAAGGAGAGGCTGAAGATAAAAGTTGCGAGATGACTTGGAAGAAAAGCCAGAGGCTGGCAGATGGCTTGGTGAGATTCAGTACTGATCTCCTGAGAGAAGTCCAGCTGGAGTCCAACAGAACCAATGTGATCCTGTCACCCCTCAGCATTGCCCTCGCTTTGTCTCACCTGGCATTGGGTAATTTCTTAGCTAAAAACCCACCATTTCCTGCCCTTCCTCATACCCTCTCCTGGAAGCACTAGCAACCAGTGCGCAAAATGCAAATTAAATACGTTCCCTTCCACTTCTCTTTACTCCTGCAGCTTTAAGTAGATAGGATTACAATTGAAGCTGCCCTCTGAGGCTCTGACTGTCACATTTCTCCAGCCTCTTTTGTAAGGCACAGCATGTTTCTAACAGGAGGCAGCCAGAGTAACATCCCTGTTTTTCACTACATGTGCATGACCTAACAGGAGTTCGATTTTCAGGAGCAGTAAATGAGACAGAAAAGCATTTGCTGGAGGTGATGCACGTGGAGTCGGTGCCCTGTCTCCACCACATGCTGGGCACCCTTCGCAGAAGACTCACAGAGACCACCCTCAGCCTGGCATCATGCCTGTACCTGCAGAAAGGTGAGAGCTGGCACAGGGAGAGTCTGTACTGCTGTGGGATAAAACTCCTGGTGACAGGGAGTGATGGAAGCATGTGCCACGCTGGGAGACATCTCTGTTTCCCTAAGCACTCCTCCTAAGACTGTCATGCTACTGGCTGAGCCACTGAGCAAACCTTTTCCATGTTCAATGGCTTAATGTAGAATTCTTCCCCTCTGCCAGGATTTGAGGTGAAAGAGAAGTTCCTGGAGGATTCCGTGACATTCTATGGAGCAAAGCCCATGACCCTTTCTGGGATCAGTGAAAATGACCTCGTAGCCATAAACAACCGAGTAAAGGAAGTGACTCATGGGCAAATACCCACCTTCCTAGAGCAGCTCCCTGAAAACACGGTGATGCTCTTACTCAATGCAATTCATTTTCATGGTGAGCTCCACAGGCTTTCCTTATTTTCCAAGAGAAATAGTTAGAAATTTAGTTTTCTGCAAGCCCTGTAGTGAACAGTATCCCCTTTCCTTGCTTCCTGCTAGTCAATCTGCCTGTTCTGGTACATCTGCTGTTCCTCTTGCTTAGATTTCTCTACAGTGATGATTCCCAACTGCTTCACATGTGCTAAAAATGTTACTTGACAGCAGAGGCAGAACGCAGCAGGTGGTACCTGGAATATCTTTGCCTCCTGGTTAGGATCCCAGGCAGTGGCACATCCCTGCTCATTTAGTCCTAACTCAACGATCTTAAAGGTCTCTTCTGACTACAGCACAGTGGTCAGGCACATCTTCCTCTTAATTCCCTGAGGGTTGTGCACAGACCAAACACCTCCAGTACACATCTACAAACATTTTACCTTGGTCTTGGAGCAGCACAAAGGCAATACTCCTCATTTTTCAAAGCACAAACATTGTTTCTTTTATCTCTGTAACCTTCACTACTCTTCCACACTGAGGCATGAGGATTAATCCTTGTTCTTTTTGTTATTCCATAGTCCCTCTCTGGATGATAAGAGTTTCCGGCTGCTACGTCTCTTCCAGCCTTGCTACCAACTTCTCTTTGCTGTATTTCTACTTGCCTGGTCACTATCCGCCTTGTTAGAGAACTCAGCTCAGCAGTTTCTGTTTTTCTACACAAATTTAAGTTTGTGGATTTCAAAACTTTTATTTTGACAGGGTTTTGGAGGAATAAGTTTAATGCTAGCTTCACTGGGCCAGATGTATTCCACCTTGACAATAAGTTTGTGGTGCCAGTTGAGATGATGAAAGCCCATCAGTACCCCCTGAGCTGGTTTACACTGGAGTCCCAGGACATTCAGGTAGGGCTCTCTCAGGAGCATTGCAAGTTTTGATTAGAAAAAAGCATCACTTTCTGGACTTTCCTTCCTTTTCCATAAATTCTTCTGGTTGGTTTTATTTCCAGGTGGCCAAGTTTCCCTTTAAGAGTAATGTGAGTTTTGTGGTCATTGTACCAAACCAGTACACTTGGAATCCCTCTCATGTGCTGGAGAACTTCCCTTACAAACAACTGTGCAGGCTTTTCCCCAGAGAGGTGCCCACCACTGTGAAGATCCCAAAAATAAAATTGAACTACCAGCTGGAACTCAACAAGGTTCTCAGTCAAATGGGTAAGGCCTCCTTGCACAGAACAACAAGATGAGCTGTTCAATCCATGACATCTGTTCACTGACACTAAAAACTGCCACCCTTGTTTCTAAAGCTGCGCCTCACAGCTTGCTCCAGAACTTCACTCTCCCATCCCTTCCTCCTCTCCTCCTCCTTATTCTTTGCTTGCCTCACACCAAATGTTTTGCTCCAACAACATGATACTACAGAGAATGCAGTGTTCACAGTTCCTCTATTCCCTTCCTTGTAGCCAAGACCAGCTTCCTCCTGTGCATCAGTCTTTACCTCTTACTTTGTCATTCAATACAGTGCCTAGGACATGGAAATTGCCAACAGAGAAGATGCAGATCAGAAAACTTGGCACTGAAATAAAATGCCAGGAACTGCTTTTCCAAATGAGAACAATTTAAGAATTCACTTTGTTTTGCAGAATTACTTAAAAAAAAATCTGTAAAAGTGTTTCCAGCCTAGCGAGAAAGAGCCTTCAGACTTGCTGCTGCTTTTTAAGCATGACTTTAAGTCTTACATTTCTATTCTAAATGAAGTGGACAAATCTTGTGAAAACTATTCTAGTTTTGGCACCCTCAGCTCTTCATACAGAAAGGGCCTGGGGAACCTGGCTGGACTGCAGTTTTTGTTTCTCTTGCCTGTAAGTTCTCCAGGCCGTCACGGTGGACAACACATGTAGGAACAGATTAGAGAATTGCTTTCTTCAGACAGCTTTGAGAAAAATCAGAGCTAGTGGGCACCAGCTGGGGAAGGTTAACTTCATCTCCTTTCTCTGCAGGCCTCCAGGAGCTGTTCACAAGCCCAAATCTCCAGAAGATCACAGATGAGCCTCTCTTTGTATCCAGTGTACAGCATCAGTCCACCCTGGAGCTTAAAGAAGATGGGGTGGAAGCATCTGCTGCTACCAGCGTTGTGCTGTCACGCTCAGTCTCTGCCTTCAGCCTTGACCGGCCCTTTGTTTTCATTATCTTTGAAGATGAAACAGGCATCCCACTGTTTATAGGCAGTGTTCAGAACCCCAACCCCAGTGCTGCTCCCCAGATCCAAGAGCCACGGGACTCAAGTGAAGCCACAGATGCCAATAAGTACCACATGCCCAAATAAGAGAGGAGTGGAACCTAAGTGTTCTGGGACTGTGATCTGACACTCTGAGGCCATAGGAGACAATTCCTTACTGTTTTCCTTTACAGATCCCTAGCGACCAGCCCTGTGATAGCCCATTCCAGCTTTGACAAGCTTCTCCAGGCTCAGCTTCCCCTCTGCTGAACCTGAAAAGCTTGTTCTGCCTGGATTTCCCTTCCAGGATTCTCAGTCATGGAAGGGAGACTTTCTTGTCCCCAGACTGTTATTAGAGTCTTTATTAAGATCTTATTAGAGGCCCCTGTAGCCTGGAATCATCACCAGCATCTGGTCGCTTGGACCACAGCCAGAGATATATTAGTCTGGCTCTTCCTTCTGCAGTTCCTGGGAACATGTCTCCCTCAATGTTCCTCTGAAAACCATCTGTGCCCACCTAGAACACGACCTCTAGAGCAACTGGACTAGTAACCAGTTGTCTTCTCCAGGATGAGTCACCGCCACTTTCAAGCACAGGCTCTTTTAAAATATTCCCTTTTCCCCCTCCTTGGCTATTTGGATCTGATGTAGGAGGCTCTGCAGTGGGAAATCACTTTGGACCCTTATCTCCAGCCCTCTTCCTGGGAAACTCTAGAGGTTGGGTAATGCTAGATTTTTCAAGTCATATTTTATAAAGTGTTTTTTAGTAATTTTTATGTTGGCAGAATAATAAAGAATAAAGCAGAATATATTTGCTGAAGGTGTTGCATTGAAGGACCCAGCTGAGAAAGGAAAAAGGCACAGAAACTGAACAATGGCAAAGTTTAGGAGGAAAAAAGTCTGAGCATGAGAGAAGGAAAGACAGGAGAAACTTTGGCAAAGGATCTGCTTTTTTCTACACCTCACCACAAAGGACAACGGGCTGTGAGGTGAAATGGCAAATCTGTAAAGGCTCTCCAAGGACTGAATCCAACAAGTTTTGGGCATCTCACCTGCCAAGTGTGCAGGGGATGCACTCTGGGTCAGAGCTGGCTTTGTGAGATGGCAAAATTCCTTGAACTAGAGCATGAACTCAGTGGCACAGGATCAAGAGGGTATTTTGCCTGTGAGCAGCAATGCAGGTATGGGCAGGAATGTGACAACTCAACCTTTCTCTTGGGTAAGCCTGACAATTGCTGGGGTCTACTCAGAGGGTCAAAGGTGCTGATCTGGCATCTGTTATCTGCAACTTGTCCTTTATTGGGATACTCCTGACTCCACAGCTCAATGTTGTGGATAGCTGGGACAGCTTCCAGGGAAAGGAGAGCAGATTTTGACACCTGTAGGTGAATGTCACTGCTTTTGCCCCATTTTGGCAGAAGGCAATGTCTTATTGCAGCTTCACTTTTGTTGGAGATGGGCACAGCCCATCGCAAACCTTGAAATGGGTCTTTGTTCCAAGGCAGTGGTGCACTGGCATGAGAGCTCATGAGGCCCTGACACAGCTTTCCCAGAGAAGTTGTGGCTGCTCCGTCCCTGGAAGTGTTCAAGGACAACTTGGGTGAGACTTGGAGCAACGTGGTCTAGTGGAGGATGTCCCTGCCCATGTCAGGGGGATTGGAGCGAGATGATATTTAAGGTCCCTTCCAACCCAAAACATTGCTATTCTATGAAAGAATTTTGGGAACCCTCCACTCAACCAAGTCATCCTACACTTAAAAATATGGGCCTAACTCACCATAGCCTGTCATGCTGTAGCTATTTCTGTACAAAACAACTGTCCACAGTAGATTCTGCTTCCAAACCCCCTCAGATTCTGGCTAAAAAGAATGGTTCTCTGTTTTTGCGAAATAGCAGTTACAGAGCCCAAGGGCCATCCTTCTGGCAGTGTTTTCCTTACTTGGGAAGTCTGCCTTCCCTCAAAGGAAGGAGCAGAATGCTTCTGGGAGCCTCCGTCCCTGAATAGTCTGCACCATCTGCTGGCATAAGAGAAGGACTGACTCACTAACCATGAATTTTGGGGATGCAGGCGACTTTGGGGAATGAAAAGTCCTGGCTCCAACCTGCAATTACACATTTCTCTCAGTCTAAAAGGGGAAAAATGGCTGAAGATAATGTCTACTCCTCTAACCAATGTAATGATACATACCCTTCAAAAAGAGGCTGTAATTACCAGGCCATGCAATTTTAATAAGTAAACCGACAAGGATTCAGCCCTATTATGAGGGCACAGCTCTAGCCCACAGGGAACATTTTAGCTTATTTATTTATACAGATTCGTTCCAACATTTAGAAATACCATTCCATGCCTTACGTAAGTCTGGCTTTGGCTACTGTAACCTTCCCGAATGCCACACTGTTGCACTGCAACCTCTGCATAATTTGAAGCTCAAGTCTTCTTTTTGACGCCTCTGCCCTCCAGCTCCCCTTCCATAAAGTTTTTTCCCTTGTTCTCAGTTTCCTGAACAGCTTGGTTCTTATTTCCTATTTTCTGTCTTGTTGCCATCACTCCTCCCAAGCTATTCTTGTCAAACTATTAATTTCATCTTATTTGACAATAAAGCAGCCCTCCATGACTGTGCTTCGCTCAACAAATTATCAGTTACACCAACCATAAGACTCTTTTTCACTCCAACAGCTTTCCAGAAGAGGCAGTTTGTAAAATGCAAAGTAATATTAATGTCTCTGCTCAGGAATTTCCACTTTGCATTGCTAAAGCTTTCATTTTGACTGAGCTGTATTCTGAAAAGACATGACTAGCACAGGTGTCTGCTCCATCCATCTGCACCACCAGCTCAGAATATCAAATAAGTCTCAAGATCTTTAATATTAGATGAATTTTTTCCTTACTAGAGCAAATTCATATCATCATTACTTCCACAGCAAAGGTGAGCCCTGTTCAGACAGCATATTGAAGCCAAACCAGAACAACGGTAAAATGTTTGTATTGATTTAACAAAACTGATTTTGTTAGATGAGCTTAATGAACCATTTCGAGAATACTCTTCACCTACAGGAATAAAGCTGGCTTTCATCTATAATAACATTCTATGCAACTACCACTCTGATTTAAATGATTTAAAATGAAACTTGTATTTAAACAGATGGGTTTTCATTTGAAGATAGAGATAAGACAAAGAAACTTTTATAGTGGTCCTTCTATAAAAGGCATTTTAATACCACAAATAAGGGTTCAAAAAGAGATGAAAACCATCAGAAAATATCTCTACAGCCAACACCCCCATTCTTGGACTGAGAATGGAACACTAACAAGTACAAACATCTCTCTGCAGATGATTTCTCACAGAGCAAGCTGAGAAGCAGCTGAAAGCAGAGCCGTTACTCTTCATGTTAAAAAGGGTCACCTTTGAAGTACTGACTAATCACAAGGCAGATGACCTCGTTTGCTTTTCCAGCTTGCAATACCAGCAGCTAATGCATCTCTAAACCTATACTTTCCACCTTTGCTGAGTGCAGCACACATGAGGAACTCTGCACTACCTGCCAGCAGCAAGCCTGGCAGCCCAAAGAGATATCCCAGTGCAAGACTGGGGCCACTGACTACTGCCTACAAGCTATTTCCAGCATTTCCAAGTAGACAAACAACTGGATCAGGTTAGCTACGTGTCCAGTTAGCCTGGTAACCTGGTTCTCCCAGTAGCCAGTAACAAACTACTGGGGAGGAGAAAGCCACGAATGACTAGGGACAAGGAAAATCGACTGTTCTCTGTTTTATTGCCCAGTTGCTGACTGGTGTCACATCTGACCATTGTTAACCTTTAGGGGACCTGTCTTCCACTAATTTCATTTGGGTTGATTTTTCTTGCCCTCATATCTGTTTATCTTTCATATTCTGCAGTATCTAGTTATAATGAGTTTTACAAATTAATACTTTTTAAAAAATATGCTCCTTTGATTTAAATGTGCACTGTCGGGTGCTCCCCTTAAGTCTTCTATTGAAAATAATAACGAAAGCCCTCTGCCCCTTTCCTTTCTCCAGATCATTTGTCATTCTGTAAGCTCCTACAAGAGTCTCTTAATTCATCTTTTTATAACAAGAGTTCCTGGCTTTTTAGCCTCTTTCTTTTGGCCAAAAACTTTAAGCCAGTTATGTTAATGACTTGTTGTTAACTAGTAACTATCACTGGGTACAAGCAGTTCTGAGCGTCTTCCCCTTAACTGCCTTAAACACCAACAGAATCCTGATCTCACTTTGTAAGTCTCTCCATTAGATCTTAGACATAAATCCATAAATCCATTAAACATTGCTGCATTAACCATACCTGAGACAGAAGAAATTCCCTGATGTGACCTATGGCAAAACTACTGGGATAAAAGACTTGCTCACGTGGGGCAAGGAGAGATTGCTTCTCCAACCTTTACTTTACCCGCTACACTGCCCTTAGCACAGGGAGCACACTTGTTTCAAAAAAAAAAGGTTAAAAAACTAGTGCAATTCAGCAGGAGGGTGGCAGGAGTGGAAAATGAGAGCAGAGCACTTTAAGAGAGCCCCGGGAAGCTGTAACCTGAAGCCTGCCGAAGGCTGGGCTGAGGGAAGCAGCAAAAAGCAGATGTGGATGCACCAAAGCCACACTGTCCTCAACTCGCACCCGCTGGGAGCCCCTGACAGCATCGGCAGAGAGGAGCCTGAGGTAAGGGACAGCTCAGGGCAGCTCATCTGTTCCCACTGCCAGTGGTGAGGGCAGGGGCTAAGGCTGGGGAGCTCTCAGAGGACCTGGGAAATGGGAAGAATGGTTCTTGTGCAGGTGTTACAAGGTATGATTCCCAACAAGAGAACCCCACCAAGGCCTGGGAGCCACAAGCACCAGCTTTGCCTCCAGGGCTGAACTGTCATTGGGCACTAGGGTGGTTTTCTGCTTTTCATGCATCTGCCTTGCAGCTGGGAACAGGCTTTTTCTCTGTGATGGTAACAAGTTTGGTGACAGCTAAATCCTCTAGAGCTGGGGGTTGCAGGATGCTTCAGGAGTTGGTACTGTGGAGTGGAACAAGCAGAGCAAGCAGTCTGAACTCATGGGTCATGTTTCACAGCATCTCTTAAGTCAGAAGTGTTTATAAATGATGTGAGACTTGTGCCATTGTAGATGGCAAGTATTTCCTTTGCACCTGCAGGCCTTCACAAACCGACAACTTCCAAACACAAAGTTCCTTCTCAGCTCATTGCTCAAAGTTTTCTTCCTGTACCTTCCTGACTGTAACATCACATGCTGTTGCTCCGCTCCTCTCCTCTTCTCTCTTCTCCTCTTCTCTCTTCTGACAGCCACAGATTTTAATATCATGCCTGAAACATCCCACCTCTCTCTAACCAAATTCTTTTCTTTGCATTTCTGGCTGTGTGCTAAGAGAAATACAAATAGAATCCAGATGTTCAGGCCAATTCAAATGCAAAAGGCTTTGTCTTTCCAAAATGGAAATTGCTTTTTGGCCAAGTTTGAGAAATATGAAGCCAGTGACAGTACTGGCAAAAACAATACAATCTGCAAAACTAATCTCCGCTCTCATGCTCCCAGGAGATCAGGGTAGTTGGAAGCAGAGGCTGTGTTGAGGGGTTTTTTTTCTTCAGAGAAAAGGTTATGCTCCATGGAAAACCTTCATCTCCAAACTAGACTGGGCCAAATCTCTTCCTCTCAGCATGCAAGAGTACAGCTTGGTGCAGGCATCCTCACAGAGCCTTTCATATCCATCATATCCACTATCACACCACCAAATGCGCTGGGTTGTTCCAGAGAGTAAATTCTCTTGATTCACATCGTCTGCACCAGAAACCTTGGCAGCTGGGACAGTAGGTTGCAGGATGCAAGTGCACAGAAGAAAAAGGGTACCACTTCTGTGTTATACTGGCTGAAGGCAGATGAAAACTTAAAACCTCCACTGTGGTGCCTTTCTCTCCATGGGAGAGCTGCCTCCAGAAGAAAGGGCAGGAAAGGGAAACAGTGAATTGCCTTTCATTGCCTGAACTGGGGCTGTTGTAGCCACATGTATTTCCAGCAGCAGGCATGTTTTCTTTACAGCTGAAGTTAATCTGAACCACATGTTCTTCCTCTAATTTCTCTGGATGCCTGGATGATAGGGGTTAGTTAAATACAACCCTCTTCCTTTAATTTCTGGGAATCTATCTAAACATTGCTTCAGACCAGGCTCAGTGGCATCTGTTCTCAGGGGCATGACACTGCAGTAGCTCTGGTTTACCTGCAGCAAAACCCTGGCTTACTCACTGCCCTTTGGACCAAACAGATTTGTCTGAAAGGGCTGCATATACCAGTACTCGACTAATGAAAAATGTATTCCGCAGAAGAAACAGCTCTGGAGAGTTTGGTGCTTTTCCCCCATCTCCATTAAAAAAGTTGAATAAGTCAAGCTTCTCTAGATCTGACCCAGAGTTAGGTATTTCCTCCCACCTCCTCTCCTTATTGTCTTTTAAGAAAACTCTTCTATTTAGATCAAATTGCATATAAGAAGCAAAGGATGCACAAAGGCTGTGCCTCCTTTCAGGTATGTGGAGACACAAGAAACATGGCAAACTACTGCCTGAGGCAGGTAACTTGTGTAGCAGAGCAGTAACGAGTCAGTGTTGTTTTCTGCCCTGTTCAACCATATGGATTTGTTAGCTTTTATAAATGAAGTCTTGAATTTTTTAAAGTCTAAAACTCAGAAGAAATTATTTCGTGCTTTTCTGGACCTTGGCACTCTGTAACTGCCACCATCAGTGTGGTTTGGGCCACACACATCTGCTTTTGTGCTCAGGCACACTCACACTGTGTGCTTGCCCAGCTTTAAAGTCACTGGGGCCAGGCTGGCTGGATACTTCCAGCTAGAGAAGAAAACTTGGCTAAGATCAGGTGTGTGTTTCACAATTGGAAGGACAAGCAGCAACATGTGTCACTGCAGTTCCTGTCACAACAAGGTACAGTGAATAGTAGTGGTAGAGCTGTATTTGCTCGGTTGCTCAAACTATCTCTGCCATGTTCTTACCCTGTAGGTTCAGGCATGCAGATTCCAGTGGTTCTCATTTTCCTGGGTCTCTTAACTGTCCCCAGCAGAACCCAGAACTCAGCTACTGAGCAGGTGAGTAGGAGACAATAGGCAAAGAGTGAGTGAGACATACTTGAAGCAGGCAATTTAATTTTAGAGAATCTTACGGAGGGATTAAGCACTACCCTCCTAAGTTACTAGGATTTTATTTAGCAGCATAATGAGACTAACTCCTGCTTTACCTAGATAAAACCACAGTAGTTACATCAGGGGATGACCATGAGGCAGAAATAGTAAATTTCAAATTCAATGCTGCCTTTGGCCTTACTGGGACACCTTGAAATAACTGTTCCTACACTCATCACTAAGATTAAGCCAGAATATCTATAAATCAGAGTATCTGTAGATTGTCTTTGACATGTTTATCACAACTGTACCTGCCCTTGCAAACTGCAAGTCTAACCAAAGCACTCCCCGTACCTGCTAGAACTCTGCCACCACTGATGGAGCCAATGCTGGTGAGGAAGAGGAAGATCCATTCTACAAGACCCCTGTAAACAAGCTGGCAGCTGCAGTCTCCAACTTTGGCTATGACCTGTACCGTCAGCAGTCCAGCCAGACAGCCACCGCCAATGTGCTGCTGTCTCCCTTCAGCCTGGCTACTGCACTTTCTGGTCTCTCACTTGGTGAGTTCTTGCCTCATTTCCTCACCCACTGTGTGGATTGACAGGCCTTCCCTCATATTGTTGCTGCTCTTGGCAGGGGCCGGAGAACGAACCGAAAACATAATTTCTCGTGCTCTCTTCTACGATCTACTCAACAAAGCTGAGGTCCATGACACTTACAAGAACCTCCTGAGCAGCGTGACTGGACCAGAGAAGAGCATGAAAAGTGCCTCTCGGATCATCCTGGAGAAAAGTAAAAGTCCTTCTTCCCATCTCTTAAATTTTACCTAAATAACTAGCAGCGGGTAGTTATACACTGAATAACATAGCACTAACAATTTTGGCTCTGACACCCTGCTGAGCCAGGATGCAGACAGTGCATGGAATGCTCTAGCTGCTCCAGAAAAGGCCTGGAAAGTTTGTTTGCACTTAAATAAAAGACCAGACATGCACACAAAGATACTGGCGACAGAGCAGTTAATATGCAAAAGTCCTAAAAAGAAACTTGCTGAGAATTTTGCCTTTACCCCAGGCTGTCTGGCAGGTGTTGCTGGCTTCCAGGAACCACAGATCACATTTTCTTTGTGATAACATTCAGCCATATTCCTTTGTTTAATTCCTTGCAGAACTATTTGAAATGTCTCCTTTTGGCATGCAACAAATATCTGCTGAGAAAGCTAAGAGCTATCTTTTGAAACCTGCTGGTTCCAAGAATCCAATAGGTGGAGTAAGCTGTACTCATAAAGCAGGCCAGAGAGACAAGAAAGGCTGATGTTGAAATAGCTGTGTCCAAGCCTTTGGCTCTTATCTCCTTTTTTCACTTTTCAGAAGAGAGTTATCCCCTACTACACCATGGGTGGCTACAGGATTTGACTCAGTTTCCTCAATGGGCCTTCAATCATTCTTCTTCAAAGGAGGTTTCTGTATACACACAGCCCCAGATATTTTATGAGAGACCTGCTGCTGGGTTTTGGATTGCAATCTGCTGCCTTGAGATTGTTTTGGTAGGGGAGCTAGCTGCAAGATCCATGTTTTTTTTCCCCAGGACTCAGGGCAAAGCCTGGATTTTACAGCCAGCTAGAGAAGTCCTACAAGATGCGTCTGAGGGCACTAAGTGGCAATACCCAGTTAGACCTGCAAGAAATCAACAACTGGGTCCGGCAGCAGACAAAGGGAAGGATTATGCGGTTCATGAAGGACATACCCTCAGATGTCAGCATTCTCCTTGCTGGAGCTGCTTACTTCAAGGGTAAGAATGTTGTGTACTTGGATACAGAGAGAGTCCATTAAGCATGTGTTAGAAGAGATGTGAAGGAATGCTCTCACTTCCAATAAAGCAAACAGACTGCCAGAGAGACAGAGTGCGAGAAGAAAGTGTTTGAGAACTTTTAGTAAAGAAGAAAAAACACACACTACCTGAACAATATTAGTCCTGAGGGAGGAATTATTACTCTTGGGAAGCTGAATCTTGACCTGTTTGCAAGAGACCAGAGAAGAAAGTTTAAACTCACAAAACTCCATTCAGAGACAGAATATGACCACTTAGGGAAGGCACAGCTCAGAGTGTTCTGAGCCTTTTTTCCACTGTAGGGGGAACAAGGGAGATACTAGGGAGTTGTTAGCCAGTGTCCTGAAGAATTATTGCTTAAGAGACAAGGAGCAAAATAAAGGGTGGGGAGAGAAGCACTTTTTATGTATTGACACAATTGTTACCCTTTAAAATAGTTTTGCGATTACATAAGTAGACATCAGCTTCACAATAGCTACTCCACCCCTACACTGGTTTATTTATTTGCCATTTAGCCCATTCTCAGATGAAAAGGAGGGATCAAAGATGGCAGTAAATCAGTAGCTCCAATCAGTCTATTTCTATCCCTGCTATGCCTCAACTCTTAAAGCACAAGTACTGTATATCAAAGCACAAAATTATTCAGACACAGACATAAGCCTGGTTTCATGTACTGTTATTCCAGAAAATCCTCCATTTTATCTCTTAAAAAACAGGGACATGGAAAACCAAGTTTGACACCAAGAAGACTGCCCTGAAAGACTTCCATCTGGATGAGGACAGAACTGTGAAGGTGTCCATGATGTCAGACCCCAAAGCCATACTGCGATATGGTTTTGACTCGGAACTCAACTGCAAGGTCAGAGAGCTACTATTGCATAAGAGCTCCTAAACCTATTGAGGACCAGGTTCAGCTACACCTACCTGTTAACCCATTCCAGAAGACACCCTTGTTCCTCCCATCAGCTAGTTTTGCAATCCCTGTTTTGAAAGGCAGTATGTTGATTCTTAGAATATCCTGCTTCTATATCAGCTATGTGACAAGAAGTGCATCATTTAAATAATGCCCAGGTCCTGCTAGCCTGTATTGATTGACTTAAAGTTGGTCAAGATAGACAGGGCACACCCCTTAAAACTTTTTCATCTCTACTTCTTTCAACCACTCTTTCACTGTAGCGTGAGCTCAAAGGTGTTCCAGCTGAGAATCTCCCAAAGCAATGCTGCAGGATTCAACAGCTGAGAGAACACTTGCCATGTAACAGGAAAAGTGCAGCATGGGTGGATGGAAGCCTGTGAAAAAGCCAGAGGGGTCAGGAAGCATCATGCCAGATAAAAGCAAGCAGGGAGGAAAAACAAATGTTAAATGGAAAGGCTGACTACTCAGGATTCAAGACTGTGCCTGGTACAGGATGGGTAAAACTGTTTTGTTGCTGTGACCCTTTCTTATTTCTCTCTTACCTCTGGCTTTGCAGATTGCCCAGCTACCATTGACAGAGGGAATCAGTGCCATGTTCTTCCTGCCTACAAAGGTGACCCAGAATATGACTCTGATTGAGGAAAGTCTCACTTCAGAGTTTGTCCACGATGTAGACAAGGAGTTGAAGACAGTCCATGCTGTGCTAAGCTTGCCCAAACTAAAGCTGAACTATGAAGAGGCACTTAGCAGCACACTAAAGGAGACAAGTACGTACATCACACCTCCTTTACAGACTGCCAGGGCTTGAAGCAGTGGGCAAGTTGCTTCCTGCTCTCAGGATATGAAGCTGGTGGGTTATTAGTTAGGTCAGTGTGTAGAGATTTCACCAGCAACTAAATCACCTTGGTTCAGGACTCCCCAGGTTTTTATGACATCCCTCCACCAGGCACATACAACGCTTCTGAGATTGAGAGGGTGAAGCCCAGTACAAACAGGTGTAAGCTGCTTCTCTTTGTACCCTCAACAAATATTGCCAGAGCAGCTCCATGCCCTCCTGGATCACAGCACTATCAGTACTGCTCCCCCACCTGCAATCCATGCTTTCAGCTAATGGAATTCTCTTTCTTTCCTCCAGGGCTCCAATCTCTTTTCACATCACCTGATTTCACCAATATTTCTGCCAAGCCTCTTAAATTATCTCATGTGCAACATAAGGCAGTGCTGGAGCTTAGTGAAGATGGGGAAAGATCCATACCAAATCCTGGGGCGAATGCTGCTCGTCTGACCTTCCCCATAGAATATCACGTGGACAGACCTTTCCTTCTCGTACTGCGAGATGATACCACTGGAACCCTCCTCTTTATTGGCAAAATCCTGGATCCCAGGGGTGTTTAAATCCCATCACAATAATCTGCAATGGTAGAGCCCAAATGGAAAGGGTCGTATTGGGAGGAATACTGACTCCCTGCTCTGCTGCACAAAGACACAACTTGCAAATCTTATGCCTTCATGCTGCAATAAAAGAGCTTTTGCTATTAATCTCAGCAAGGCCCAGTATTCTCCCTTGAAAGATTGTCTGCCTACATTCTCTGCCTTCCCTCCCGATTTCCCCAGATGAGCCATAATGCACTCCTGTGTCCTGAAAGCAAGAAATATCTGGTGTATACTGCATTCTTCTCTATCCTGTTTTCCAACTTCACACCAGTTGTTGATGCTGAATCCCTCATTACTGACAGACCTGTGCTGGAGACCTCCAAGTTCTGCAGTGTCCCCTCTTATAGATTGTAAGTTTGCACTTTCCAACCTGCTGCCTCTCCCCTTTCAACCATTTACTTTTGACACTGGCAAAAACAAAAGTGCCTCACAGTATTAAAAATAGAAGGGAGTGTCCTCTGGATGACTGTATTTTCATAATGCTCAGGGTACCACACAGGGGAATGTCACAATGCATACACAAGTAACTCAAACATTTGCTTCCAGCCCATGCATAGAAATTATACAACAGCCTCTATTCCCACCATACCACACACAGACCTCTCATGTTAGAATTGGTCATTTTATTTACAACAGCCTCACTAAAGAGCATTTCAGATTTCATTCAAGTTGCTGTTACACATGACTTTCCTGCTTGTACTACATCACTACCTTACCACATGACACTTATCTTTGATGAAAGATCACATTGCAGCTTCCTTTGACAGGGAAATTAAGTCCTCTGCAGGATGCTTCTGGGAAGCTCTGACAGACAGGTCTTCATCTCTTGTAGTTCCTGGATCTGAGCACTCTGAGGACCACAGTGCATTGACAAAATCTCCTCTGCTCTTTGAATTGTGCTCAGAGCTTCAGAAACTGCAAATCTGAAATAGTAAGATAATAACAGACTATGCAAAATACTTAATTCAGCTTCTTGACGTACACAACATTTAAGCCTTCCCTAACAAAAACCTAAACCTGTTCATGGGTACAGACCCCACCCTCCCCTGCCTTTCAGCACCAGGCAAATTGTGTGCAACTTCAGCTGTGAAGAGAAAATGAGGGGGAGGAAAAGGTAAACAGATGGACAAAAACTGAAAACATTATCTTTGAGTATAGGTACCACTATTTCCTCACTATGGCTCCCACTAAAATTAATTCAGTTAAAGGAAGGTGTTGTGAGAAGCTTTTCAGAAGTAGTCTGGGGATTTCCTCGACCATAAAGCAAGAGGATTTCATTCCCTCCTTTAAGAAGATGACAGCAACATTATACAACTGAGGCATAAACACCAAGGGTGATGAGTTGGCAGAATAAAATGATTGGGCAGCAAATAAATTGAGCCGGGGAGAAGTAAAAAATAGACAAGCACAAAGCTGAGAGAACAGGTCCCAAAAAAGTAACAAGGAATAAGGGAACCCCATGGGGTTAAGAAATTTGCACTTGTGTAATGGCCAACTTTGGTACCTGTGCCAGATTGCCCAGTGTCCTGTGAGACAACCTCAAGGTGCCAAGGACTACCTGCCATGACACTGTTATCAGAGACACAGGAGTGGTGCAGGGAAGGTACACAGGATGAAACCAAACTTACCCATTGAAGAGAACTTGTGCCAGCTTGAAAAGTTCATGACCTATTTCTTCACTTGATGGCCCATGATGCATTTCCACAATCTCAATACTCTTTTTCAGGTGTCTGGCTGCTTCCTGCCACTTCCCTGATGGAAAAACAAAACAAAACATGAAATGCGAAATGAATAAATATTTTCTAGAGCTACTGCCACTTGAAGAATCTGACATTATGCACAATGTGATGAACTACATCCACAGCATTCTTGGGGCACTGCTGACCTCAGAAACAGGACAGGCAATCTAGAAGAACATGAGACCACATTATTGTTCACTGGCTGCTGGGAACACAGTTTTGGTCTTTCTGAGAGCCCTGCTGTCAAAACTAAGGAAAAAATGTAAGGGCCAGTCTGAGAAAAGGCTAGTCATGTTCAATTCACAGTTCAGAAAACATGGGATAATGAGAAGACAATGCCATACCAAGTGTAGCATAGACCTGTGCCAGATGATCCTCCATCTCTCCCATCAGCAAATGGTCTGGAGATAAGAAGTTTTCAGCATCCATCTGACACTTCTGGAGAATTTTGATAGCCTGATCTATAACAAAACAGGTTATAAAATTTATTCCATGGCCAGTCTCCAGCTTTCCATGATCCATGAAATAGAATCAATCCAATCTCATCTTTACATCTTACACAGGTAACTGGAATTTTGTTGTGATTCAGCATTGATTTCATCTACACAAGTGTAGGCCAAACTCACTTCAGGAAACCAAGGCCTCGGAATGCCTAACTCCAGTGTTACCTTGAGTTCTTTTTATTTAATTACTTTACTATGGAACAATGTGTGGCTTAGATTAATACCCAGATCGGGGTATAAAAATCCTAAAGCTGGAGTCCCCAGAGACACCAGGTCACACACCATAAGACCCCAGTGGGATGAGCAACAGTGCCATCTCATGGCTACAGCTTTGTGTCCCGACATGTGCTCCTCAGCTCCTGACCTCAGAGCAGAAAGATGAGCCTTACCAGTCTTCCTGTCTCTTAGCAGGTCTAAAGCTTTCTTGATCTGTTGCTGAAGGTCCCATAAACGGCGTGACAGGTTCTCTCTGCGGACTGAGGTTGCACAAGCTTCATCTGAACAACAAAGCAGGTCTCCTTCCCCCTGTGGAAATAATTTCTGTGATCATTCCCACTCAAGTTCAATTCAGCATTTACTTTCTGTCTCCATTAGCTCTGTACTGTGTTATAGAGATGCTACATTATTTTTCAGTTGCATTCGTTAAACAAAGTGACTGTTTTGTAAACTGCTATTAGCTTATTTGATTTTATAAGAAACAGTAAGATACTGTCATGACTCTACAGTGGCTTTTGCCTTCTGAGCAGGGATTGAACTGAGGTCTTTAACTCTTAGCTTTCCCAGAGACCCAAACCTTACCCACCCATAATCATAACTATGGAGGAACTACCTGCATTGGAGCTCGGCAGCTGGGACAGCAGAATGAGTTTCTCATGGACACCACACTTTTGACATCAGACTCTAACTCACTGAGGCACCCCCGACAGCGACACTCAAAGAAATACTGACTGAGAAGCTGTTGTCTCTCAGCAACCCTCACTCTACATTGGTGAGGCCCTGAAAAGCAATGGCAAGAGAAGAAATCTCGAAACAGGTACAGTTCTTAATATCAGAGTAAATAAATCTTTGTTGTAATTGAAACTACATATATTTTGGAGAGGACACAGCTGAAGACTGAAAGTCTAACAGTGGACTCAAGAGATAAAATGTTGTGTTGATATCTTTAGTCCAGGCTGACACAAAGAGACAGATATCAGCAACATTATACTGAGAATTATGATATGAAGAGCCAGCAGCATGCCAAGGGGAGGTGAATGACGTCTGTGCCTTGAGACAAACACAGAGTTAATGCTTACCGTAGCAATGGAAAATCTCTTGGCCCCTTGGGATTGGCTGTGATGCCCTGACAGTGGCAGCTGTCCCACTAAATGACACACTGGTATTGGGACAGCAAGAATGGTTCAGGAGGCTGAGGACGGGAAAGAAGGCTGTCGCCAGGCGCACAGGCTTCTTATTTACAACAGCACCATCTCCGGGCCCTAGAGACAGAGGAAAAACAGGCAGGTCAAGAATGGATGCTCACAAACCCATGTAACTTCTACAATGAGCACTGTGACCGATCACAGACCACTGCAGAAAGGTTGCTGGTATATTGCTGCAATAAATAATAGTTAAACACGCTCTGCATGTGCACCAAAGAACAGGCCAGCGTGGCACAGGCCATTAAATTTTAAGCAAGTCATTTTCATCTACAATGGGAGCCTTTTACTGCTGATAATTCAATCTCTTCACACAAGCTAGATGAGCAAGGACAGGATGGTTCTGGGCTCCTCAGGACAAGAAAGACAAGAAGCTATTAGAGAGGGTCCAGCAAATGCCGAGGGGTCTGGAGCATCTCTCTTACGAGGAGAGACTGAGGGAGCAGGGGCTGGCTAGTTCAGAGAAGACTGAGAGGGGACATTAAGTATAAATATCTCAAAGGTAGGTGTCAGGAGGATGGTGCCAGACTCTGTTCAGTGGTGCCCAGCAAGAGGACAAGGAGCAACGGCCATAAACTAAAACACAAGAAGTTCCACATGAGGAAGAACTGCTTTCTGTTGGAGGGTGGCAGAGCACTGGAACAGCTGCCCAGAAGGAGTCTGGAGTCTCCCTGTCTGGAGACATTCCAAACCCACCTGGACACGTTCTCGTGTCACCTGCTGCAAGTGACCTGGCCTTGGCAGGGGGGCTGGACTGGAGGATCTCCAGACGGCTCTTCCAACTTTAATGGTTCTGTGATTCTGTGACAACAGAGAAGGACTTAAAAGTTTTTATCTTACCCAATTCCTGCATTACAGTGATCGCTTGTGCATTACACTGCAGCTGCAACACATGTCTCAGCATCGCTTCTGCCACAGTCTTCAGCTCTGGAGACAATTCACCCGAGGATTTTTCAGATGTCTTTGGTTTGGACCACCGCTCAGACGATTCCTGATTCAAGACTGCAGCGTGTAGGCCAGCTTCTTGCAGATGTTTACATATAGCTACTACACTCAGCATGCAGAGGAACTTGTGTTCAGGGCTGTGCTTCTCAGTGTGGGGCAAAAGGTGGAACACAGCTTGGTAAGAACTCTGATACTGACCTGTGTCACTACAACCAGGGATACCTCTGGTACCAGCTCCTGTGTCTGGTGTCTCACTGAGACATTTGCATCTTGCTTTGAGGTTATGAGGGTCCCCACTATGGGACCACTTCACCAGCCTGTTAACCTCTGCAAATCCTGCCAGTAGAACAGTCCTCAAGGCCACATGACAGAAGACCCCCAATGTGAGAAGCAGCGCTCCCAGCGAACACTCTATCCTGTGGTACTGCTCCCATGCCATGTCTGCACAGTCCTGGCTGCAGTACTTTGCATAACTGCACTCGCAACAAGGCACTGAGGCCAAGAGCTGCCTCAGACAACGGTGGCAATAAAGATCTGCATTAGTGACTCGAGTGTCCCATGCTGTTTCACTGTCCTGCAGAAGAAGGCTCTCTCCGGGGCAGAGCACACTTACAAAGGCCTCCTCTTTCAACAGTCTCTGTCCGGGCACAATGTCCTGGGAGGCCACCAAGTGACGTCCTCTCTGTGTATCAAAATTCAAGCTCAAAGATGAAGATGCACTTGAAATACTGTTGTTCTCTTCCCAGATCTCTGACTTTCCTTGCATGTCACCACATGCTTCTTGTGCAGGCTCTGGACACCTCTCTTTCTCATGTATTTTAGCCTTCAGTTGACTTAACTTTTTTAGTAGTGTCTGGTGTGTGGGACTAGTCATGAGCCCATCCATATGAATTTTACTCTCCACCACACTGAAGGCATCTGCTGCATCCTGTAACCTCCCAAGGCACAGCAAACATTCAGCTTTCCGCAACAAGACCTTGGGCAGCAGCCTGTCTGGATAGCCATGGCTTTCAGCCCTGGCAATATCTTCCAAACAAACCTACGAACAAAGACAAGACCTTTTACATGTACTTGAAAACCAGTTGAGACTCATATTCTTTTATTCCACCTAAGATATTCTCATTAAACTATTTTGCATGTTAATAAGCAAATTCCACATGCATAGCCAATCTGTTGCCCAAATAAAGGCTCCTGACAGAGATGAAGCAAAGGAGGAACCCTTCAGAAAGCTGAAATAACGATGGATGCTTCAAGCATAGCTTGGGAAGAACCTATGACCTACAGTCTCTTGTTCTAACAATCAAATACGTATTCTTGGGTGTTTGCGGAGCACCCCCCTGAATCCTGTGGGCAAACCTCAGATGGTGTGTGGGCTCTTCCTTGTCCCAGTCCCTTCTCTTACACAATCACAGAATCAGTGAGGTTGGAAAAAACCTCTAAGATCAGTGAGTTCAACCATTAACCCAGCACTGCCAAGCCCACCACTAACTCATGTTCCCAAGGGCAACATCTACCCAGTTTTTGAATACTTCCTGGGATGGTGATGCCACCAGTGCCCTGGGTAGCCTGTTCCAGGGCTTGACAACCCTTTTGGGGTGGTAATTGTTCCAAATATCCAATATAAGCCTCCCCTGGAGCAACCTGATGCCATTTCCTCTTGTCCTGTCACGTGGTTCTTGGAAGAAGAGACTGACCCTCACATGGCTACAACCTCCTTTCAGGGATTTATAGAGCAAGGGCCTCCTTTTCTCCTGCCAGAGCCCCTCCAGGTGCTCCTCATCGGACTTGTGCTCCAAACTCTCCCCCAGCAATGTTGCTGCCCTTCTCTGGAGACATTTCTACACACCCCTTGCTGTACAGGAGGGCTCAGCCTACCCTGTGGGTGTTTGGCCTTACTCAGGGGCACCCAGGAGGAACGTGGGTGCTTCCCACCGCTTACCTCAAAGTGCCCCAGGTGGAAGAGGGCGGCAGAGCGGTTGGCAAAGCAGATGGACACCTCGGAGCTGCCAGGGGGCTCATGGGATGCTGCCTGTGGGGATCAGAGAACTGCTGCTGCCTCTGGGTTCCCTCACGAAACCCTCCCCGTGGAGGCTGTAGGACCCCCTTCCTGGGGATCCCCTCACAGGACCCCTCTGACCATGAGGGGCTGCAGGACCCTCTTCCCAGAGATTCCCCTCATGGGAGCCGCCCCTTGCTCCTCACCGAGCCCTTTGGCCACGAGGGGCTACGGGAACCCCTCCCGGGGGATCCCCTGTGACCTCGAGGGGCTGTAGGGGCCCCTCCCCAAGGATCCCTTCATGGGACCCTGTTGTCTGCGAGGGGCCGCGGGACCCGCTCCCTGGCAATCCCCTCATGGGAGCCCTTCAGCCACAAGTGAGGGATTTCCCCGAGGCTGCCCCGCCGCACCCACCTTGGAGTAGAGCCTCACGGCCACCCAGTACCGGCAGCGGCCGAACTCCCGGTTGCCCCGCTCCCGGTAGAAGCCTGCGGCCGCGGGATCCTTGCCCGTGCACAGCCGGCGGCACAGGCGCTCCAGGGCCGCCTCCTCCTCCGTCCTGCAGGACACGGCGGTCAGCACCGCAGAATCAGGGGACGGGTCAGGCTGGAAGGGACCACAGCGGGTCCCCTGGTCCCACCCTCCTGTCCAAACAGGGTCATCCCACAGTGCGTGGCACAGGACTGCGTCCAGTGGAGCATCTCCAGTGGTTCTGGAGCATCTCCAGTGAGGGAGACTCAACAACCTCTCTGGGCGGCCTGTTCAGTGCTCGGTCACTGCAGAGGAAAGAAGTTCTTCCTCATATTCACAGAATCAATGAGGTAGGAAAAGACCTCAAAGATCGTCGAGTCCAGCCTGTGACCGACCACCACCTCGTCCACTAGACCATGGCACCTCCAGGGGCGGCGACTCCACCAACTCCCCGGCCGGCTCATTCCAATATCTAACCACCCTTTACGTGAAGAAACTCTTCCTAATGTCCAACCCAGACTTCCCCTGGCACAGCTTGAGACTGTGTCCTCTCGTCCCATCTCTAGCTGTCTGGGAGAACAGCCCAGTCCCCACCTGGNCACCCCCGGCAGAGCCTGATCCCCCTCTGCCGCCCCCCCCTCCTCTACACATTTATACACATTAATGAGGTCCTCTCTCAGTCCTCTCTTCCCCAGACTGAACAGTCCCAGCTTTTCGAGCCTTTCCTTAAACGACAGAGGCTACGGCACCGCAGCCACCCTCGCTGCCCTGCGCTGCACCCTCTCCAGGAGCTCCATGTCTCTCTTGCCCCCGCCCCGCCTGCGGCTCACCGGAGCATGTGGCAGCCCAGCCGCACCGCGTCCTGAAGCGAAGCTGCNCCGCCTCCTCCTCCGTCCTGCAGGACACGGCGGTCAGCACCGCAGAATCAGGGGACGGGTCAGGCTGGAAGGGACCACAGCGGGTCCCCTGGTCCCACCCTCCTGTCCAAACAGGGTCATCCCACAGTGCGTGGCACAGGACTGCGTCCAGTGGAGCATCTCCAGTGGTTCTGGAGCATCTCCAGTNCAGCCAATAGGCGCGCCGTGCTGGCGGGTGACGCGCGGCGCTGACGTCGGACGCGCCGGAAGGAGGGAGCGCGGTGTCCGCGGCGGGAGGATTTGGCGGCAGGCGCGGGAGGACGCGGCGGGCGCGGCANGAATCAATGAGGTAGGAAAAGACCTCAAAGATCGTCGAGTCCAGCCTGTGACCGACCACCACCTCGTCCACTAGACCATGGCACCTCCAGGGGCGGCGACTCCACCAACTCCCCGGCCGGCTCATTCCAATATCTAACCACCCTTTACGTGAAGAAACTCTTCCTAATGTCCAACCCAGACTTCCCCTGGCACAGCTTGAGACTGTGTCCTCTCGTCCCATCTCTAGCTGTCTGGGAGAACAGCCCAGTCCCCACCTGGCTACACCGTCCCTTCAGGCAGAGACGCGGAACTTTTCCTGGCGGGCACTTCCCGGGCATCACTTTCTGCCCGCCGACCGCGGTCCTGTCGCTCGGCACCCCCGGCAGAGCCTGATCACCCTCTGACGCCCCCCCCCCTGGCCACCGAGCCCGGCCCGGTCCTGAGGGGAGAACCAGGCCCGGAGCGGGACCCGGGGCCAGGAGGCGGGAGGGACCGGCCATACCGGTGTCTGTGGCCCCTCCACAGTTCCTCCTCAGCTCCGTGGGTACAGCCCGTCACAGGTTGGACTCGATGATCCGAGGTCTTCTGCAGCCTCTTGAATCTGCGGTGCTGTAGCCGTGGCTCTCGAGGCGTTCCCGGGGCAGGTGGTGGCACCTTTCTGAAGGGCTGTTTAATGTCATTCTCCAGGCTATAATGCAGGGGGAGAGCGTCTCCAAGCCCGTGCTGCAAGTCATGGTGAGTAATGCCCTCTCTTTCCAGTACCAGTCTCTCAATGTCCGCGTGTGCTTCCCCAGGGCTTCTGGGTGCAGCCAAACTTCCTCTGCAGAGCAGCCACGGAAGGCTGTTGTCTTTTTAATTATTTTAATTTTGTTTTATGCTACTTGGGCTAAGCTGTTGACATTAGTACTCAAAAAAAGCAGCTGAATAGATAAGTCCATTTGCTGATGGTGTCACTTTCTGTTTTTAAAATGGCAAAATGACAAAAAATAATTTGGTTCTTTTCCCCACAGAATACGCGGGCTATTGCTACAGGAACTGGCCCCCCACGTTACCGAGTGCTGATGAGTGATGGGGTTAACACACTGTCCTGTAAGTATGACAAGCTGCAGGGAGGTTTTTGGAAGTGTGCAGATGCTAATGGTGATAAAGTCTCTGGGCCAGCGATTGGGTATAAAGTGAGAAAATGAATATCGAAGAAGAATGTGGCTTATACTGGGCCACAGACTCTGAAGTGTGCAACTGCATTTTATCACTAAGGTGAAATCTTTTTCTTCCAAAACTCTCTTTGTGAACTTTAAGCAATTAACTTGCTAAGCATGTAATGAAAATATAGAAGCCTATACATATAACAGTGATTTTAAGGTAATTTAGCTTGATCTTTTCCTCATTTCTTTCATATAGAATCATTCTAGCTACAACTGCACTCTGAAGTGTGGGGAATAAATGCAATGTGGTTTATGCTCAGTTTCAGTGACTTGTTAGCAGTTGCACTGTTTTCTGTGTCTTAACAAACTGAGCAAATTGTAGATCCAGGGAAATACTTGACTGGCTGGAATGGTTGTGTCCAGCCATGGCAGCCCCTTTTAGGGTTAGAATGTGGGAGTTTTTTCAACATTTTCCTTCTGTTCCTGCAGCGTTCATGTTAGCAACACAGCTGAACCCCCTGGTGGAAGAGGAACGCTTGTCAGCCCGATGTATTTGCCAGGTTAACAGATACATTGTCAACAGCCTGAAAGATGGAAGGTATTTGGGTTTCTTTGAGTATGTATAGCTCTACACAAAGACAGCTGCACTGGTGGGGGCTCTGCCCTTCATGACCAGACAGAGGCAAAATGTTTTTGTTTGGGATTATGTGAAAATACTCAGGCTTTAGGATGCAAGAGGGAAAGTGCACAGCACCAGTAGTAGAAGAAATAAAACAAATTGCAGAATGCGACTCTAGTGGGACCAGATGTGTCTAGTATGGTGATTTAGTAATTTAATGTTTCCAGCTGCAATACATCAACTCCAGTTGGAATACTCCAAATACTTGTATAAGGCTTCATTAAAATTCACTTAAAATTATCTGCTGTGGAAAAGAAACAGTGAAGGTATCTTATTATTTAGGTGTTATGGAATCTGGATTTTTCTTAAAATGTAACTAAATGGGATAGGAGGAAAATTTTGAGAGGGTAGGGTACTGCAAAATGAGAAGGGATCCAGGTGAAGTTATTACAGAAAAACTATATATGTGTCTAGCAGGATGTGAACTGAGGTTTGTATTCTTTTTATTCAGTGTTTTTTGTAGGGAGAATACAACAACTATTGAGGCAGGGAATATATCTTCTCTTTTAAAATTTGGTATGTTGATGTTTGAAACAACATCATGGTTTAAAGCTTATTTTTTGTACCTGTTATCATCTGTCCTTGATGCAGTATGATACTGTTTCAAGCCTACTTGTCCTTCAAGAGAGGGCTAAGTTTACAGTGGAGAGCTTTTGTCTTCCAGATCCTTCATCCAAAGAATCAGCCCCTAATGTTTCGTTCTCTTCCCTGCGGCAAAGGATATTCAGAGTCTGATGGACTTGCAGAGGGAGTGAAAGTCTTTATTGCTGTCTGCTCTGTGTTGTAGGAGAGTGGTTATACTGATGGATTTAAACGTTCTGAAAACTGCTGATGAGGTTGGTGGGAATATTGGCAATCCACAGCCGTACAATGAAGGTGAGTGTCAGTAAGCAAATACCTCTCTGTCTGCTCTGAGAGTTCTTCAGCTGTCTTGTTTCTTTCACTTAAAAATAGCAGTCAGACATGTTCAGTTTTCTTGTGCCCGGAGCAGTGATGTCCAGATCTTGAAAGCCCTTTCTATTTGTGTAACACAAGATGGGTTTTGTTCATATTTTAATAAACTCTACGTCGTTGCTGAAGACTTCAGTCTTCCTATGGTACTGGGAGTATCTATACCTTACAACATTGACAAGTTTTTATTATATGTTAGTGGTTTCTACCTTGAGTTCCAGTAAGTAAGAGGAAGCTATTTTATGTTTCCTCATAATGAGTAATCAAATAGATTATAATTTCTTCTGTCTGGAAAGAAAACAGCAGGAGGAAGATGGAATAATGATCTATAAAAGTATAAGATGGCGTGGAGGGGATGAATAAAGAATGATGGATCCCTCTCTCTCTGTTTTCTACATTCATTTGATGCTCTTTAGCTCTCATATTGTCAGGTAGTGGTTATAAAACAAAGGCTGCACTGCACCCCCGATCTGCACGGTTAAATGATGGAACTTCTTGAAGTAGGTGCCAAAAATTGGCACAGGTTCAAAAAGCAATTAGACGTGAAAGAGAAATCCATTAAAGGCTGTTAAACATAACAATACATCCTCTGCATGAATGTTAGGTGCAGGAAGCACTAAGACTCCTCCAAGTACATAGATGAGAAAGCGGTATAAAAACATGGTCAGCACAGACTTCCCTTTCCTATTAGTGGTAAGAGTTTTCTCTAGGATATTTTGGACAAACAATGGTGATAGGTACACTGCTGATCTGGTTAAAAATCTCCTTTACTAATTGAAGTAGGAATTAGACTTTGTTGCAAAGACATCTTTCTTCAGTAATTTTTCTTTTTCCAAGGGAATTAGAGGGGCGTTTGTTAAATGAGCCTAAAGAATCCTTTGTTCCTTTGATAGTTACTTAGCTAATTGCTGTTTAAAAAATGTGTTGACATCTCAGATTTTATGGTTTAATCCTACAGTTGCTGTAGAGACAAAATTTTCAGAATAGCTACTGAGCAGACTGTTTTGTACCTTTCTCCCATTTCCCTGCTTATGTGATACAAGAGCTTGTGAACTATAGTGTTTTTCAGTTACATTGTTGCTTGGAAACGACTGAGAACATGGTATCTGACAGAACTGAGCTGAAAATATACTTTTAAGACTATAAAATCTGGTACTGATTACTCTGATCAAAGTTGTGTTCCTTATTTGGGCTTACAAAAGTACGTGGCAATGAAGGTTTCAAATCTAAAAGCTTTTGGAGATGTCATAGGTTTGTGGTCATAGTAAGTGTGGGCTTGCACTAGATAGTCAGGAGATGCCAGAATTGATGTAATGTGTATTTCATTTTAATACTGATGTTATTATGCAGTCATAACTTTTTATTTGATACTAAATAAGGATTCTGTTACAGAAGATAGTAATAGTTTATATTAAATCTGCTTAACCCAGCGTTGCTGCTCTACAGGCTGCCAGATTTGTCATGAAGGTCTTGATAAAATGGCAGAGGTGTATTTCAAGTTTCAGATTCTTTAAGTTCCTGTTTATACTGTGAAATTGAATTTTTTAGGAACACTTAGCTAATGCAGAATGAGCATCCTGAATGTACTTTGTGGCTTCCATTAAAAAAAAGTTCAGGTATTTAAAAAATGTATCTTCAGTCCTCCTTTTGATTTTACTTGAAATTCAGATCTTAAATTGCCAGATCTAGGATGAAGGAATCTTCTTCCCTTGACTGTAATAGCACAGTGGGACCCAAGGGGGTGAGGAGCTGGCTTCTGGCCACTTTACGCGGGAGCAGTAGGTGGTTAATCTGCCTAACAAGGAAGCAGGAGACACAATCTTCTTATTACAAATCATAAAAACTTTTCAGGCAGCATTTCATAATAGTATTTAAAATTAAGACTGAGCAGTTTAGTACTTGTTGAAAACTAGATGGTTGTGTTATTACTGTCGTTAATCTCATTCAAGTTACTCCAGTGCTGGACTTTCTTTTTGCTATGACAATTACTTGCTACTTATGTTTAACTTCTGTCATCATTCTTTCAATGTTGAAATGTTTGTATAATTCTTCATTCACTTGAACTCTTTATCCTTGTCTTTGCCACCATTGCAATTAGGTGTGTGTTCTTTCAAAGTGTGTTTTCATCCCTTCTCTCCCTTCAATGCTGTGCTGCTGCTCCATTCTAGGGCAGGTCTTTTGTCATGGCACTGTGGCAGAAACTCTTGGCAACAAATTATTGGAAGCAGAGGCCTCCTGTTACATGGTTATTACATTTGAGTGGGCTGTGGGGCAGCTTCTGCTAAAGGTCTTGGGTTTGCCTAACCCAGTATATGCAGCAGAAATGTAATCAGGTATTTCAAGGATTTTTTTTTCACCTTCTGTTAATAAAAAGTAGCAGTGAAAAGCAGGCAGTCACGTCGGTTTTCTGTGCACTTCAAGTGATCTGTAGGCTACCAGCCACGAAAAATCACAGTTTAGGAGTCCCTAGGCTCTACAAGCGAGAAAATTGGAGAGATATTTCTGCTACTTCTGTATTTGAACACATCACAGATGTGTGAATTTATTCTTACTCTGTTGAGAAACACTTGGCTGTGGGTAGGCAGCCATTAAAATGGGAATTTGTGTTTCATAACAGAAGTGTTCTAATGTATGCGGTGGCCTTTAGTTTGTTTTTTGGTGGCTTTTTTTGTCTGTTTGGTTTGGGGTTTTTTGTTTGTTTGTTTGGGTTTTTTGTTTTGTTTGGATTTTTTTTTTTAAATTATAAATTCCTAGAGAAAAAAAACACTCTTGGCACAAAAGTAGCAAGGAAGCCTCTTGCTGGTTCATATGCATATTCCTGTTCTTCCTGACTATTCTTTCCCTGACCAAACATAATTTTCTCTTAATGTGTTTTGTTGGTGTTTTTTTCTGCCTTCTCTTGCACACAATGAATTTGGGTGTTGAGTGCTGACCCTCTGAACACCTGAGGCCTCTGAGTGAGAGGGAGACCTGGCTCCTCCATCTAGTGGAACCTGCAGTAAATACACATTTTGCTGTTTGACGTCATGCTGTTGCCAGGGAGACTTCTGTCACCAGTTCACTGATGTGACTCTACTGCGGCAAGTTAGAGGACCAGATTGGGTTTCGTGCAAGGACCTTGTTTTGGATTAAAAATAACCAGAGGGTTACCTCTGTAGACTGTACCACATCAGTCAATGCCACATCAGGATCTCCTTGTGTTGCTTCTGCTCCTTTACTGTAGTTTTGTGCCATCCTTCTGTCATGGGATTCTCTGCTTTTGTTCCTTGTCATGTTTATAGACTTGGTCTGACCTTTTCCACTTTCTTTGACCATCTTCCTCCTCACATCCCATATCAGACAGGCTTTGCCTCCTCAGGCGTAGGTCTTGCAAACCAATGGCTTAAGAATTAGTTATATCCAAAAGGACAAAAATGTTGGATATTTTCTCATCTAGTGGCAAATTGTTCTGTAAAGGAATTCAATTTTTTGAATGGTACATTAGTCTTTTAATGTACTTTTTCTCTGGATATGTCAGTCTGCTCTTTCTCTTGTAATTTATCGTCAATTTAAAGCAAGTAAAAGTCCTGGAATCTAAAAGAATGGATGATACATACCTACTATGGCATCACTTTGCTCCCTAAGCAATGTACTGCTGTGTGCCAGGAGGGGCCCTGGTGAATGCTGAAGCGATGACTCCATCACCCCCCACGCCCTTAAGTATCTTCATGTTTCGGAAATAAAATAGAGCTGGTGTTTCCTTTGTCCTGTGTTAACTTCAGGCTTGACTTTACCCCGTGGAGCTTTGGCCCTTTCTGAGTTTTAAGACAGAATTCTTTACAGTTTTTATCTTAGCTGTTAGGTAGTAGCAGAAACTACCTGTCAGAGCAATAGCAGCCAATAAACACTGAGAAGTTGTCAAGATTACTTCAGGGCTGTCCTTTTAAATCACCGTCAGCCCTGAATTCTTTCCAAGTAGAAAAGGCATTTGCTTGAGGAAAGAGATCTGACTGAAATTCCTCCATGGTAATGTTCAACAGATAGCTTGCCACTCCTGTGTCTTATAACACTTGAATTTTAGCATGTTCTGTCTTTAAAATTATTTTTTTTGTACAAGTCTTATTTCCTGAAAGGCTATTATTGCTATGCTCCCTACTCTACTCTTTGGTCTTTTTTCATTTGATTACCAGGGCAAGGGCAGCAACGTTCTGCAGCTCCAGCAGCAAACCCAGCACCCAGTAAACCACAGCAACAAAATGGCAATTTGTCAGTAGCAGGTAAGACTAATCCCGGGCAGGAATTCTGGTTTCCATTTGTTCAGTGAGAAACTACAGCATAAATTTAAATATGATCCTTTCCGTAATGGCGTTGCACAAGAAATACTCCATTGAAGAGTAACCCGTAGCTTGACAAGGAGAATTCTCTCAAGGGGCTCCTCTACACTTGGATTTAAAAGGTGCGGGAAAAAGTTGTCCCCCTTCCCTCTTCCCCAAGGGAAAAATAGAAAACAACTTTATTCAGTTTACACTGCTTCATTCTGCGGTCACCCAAATTAGGCTGCAGTTTGTAGCTGGCCAACAAGTCTGTTACTGATGCTCAGATACAGAGGCCAAAGAGTTTAGGTGATGCAGGACATCTGGAAGCATGTTTCTTTTGATCAAGATTTCAGTGTGATACTGAAAGAAGCAGTCAATTTAAATGTCAGTCTCTAGACTGGGTTTTTTGTGCTAAAAAGTTGTCAGTACTAACTCTTGCTTTAACTTGTCTGTATTCTGTGTTTAAGAAGTATTTTTAAATAGTAACATTTTGACATTTGCTTAGAAACTTGTAGCAGAAAACAAGTTTCCCCATCCTTGCTTAAAGCTGATTATAAGAGTTTTGTGCTTATACATTGACAAGATTGAGTTTGGAACTAGCAGTATCACTTTATGTCAGAAAATGATGTGATTGTGGGGTACCGTTCCTTAGTTATTCCGTCAAGTGGTGTAGATCTCAAATTTAATGTGCCATCCCTGGAAGTTTTCAAGGCCAGGTTGGATGGTGCTCTGGGCAACCTGGTCTAGTGGAAGGTGTCCCTGCCCGTGGTAGAGGGTTGGAAGAGATGATCTTTAAGGCCCCTTTCAACCCAAACCATTCTGTGATTCTGTTATTTTGTTAAGTAGATGATTCCCACTTAAACTGTGTTTAAGTGGTTACTGGGCACATCTCCACTTCCAGTACAAGTGCTCTAAAGGTCAGAGAGTGTCTCTTCTGCAGCATTTTGCAGCCTAGAAAATGTTTGTGACCAAGAGCAGTGGAACTTTAGCATCTCTGCTGCTCCCTGTGGCACGATGGGAAAAGTTCTGCCTGACCTTGCACCATGAGTTGGTTTTAGCCCAGCTTTTGTGTGCAGGGCTGAAATTCTTTTGCGCTGTTGTGTTTTTCGGAAGGTCCTGCTGCTCCCAAGTACCACGCTCCCTCCAACCAGTTTGGAAAAGCGAGTGCTCCCAGCACAATGAAGACACCGGGGGGGTCCCAGGCCAAAGTGGTGCCGATTGCCAGCTTGAATCCATACCAATCCAAGTGAGTTCTCCTGGTGTGCCAGGCATTACTCATGTCACAGGCCTGAAGGAACAATAAGCTTCTTTTTGCTTTTTCATGTATGAATCTCTGTCAAATCACTCATTGAATTCTTTTGACTTTATTGGTTAAGTTCAAACAAACAAACCCAACAATAGCCAGAAAACCACCCAGAGGAGTAAAAAACCCCTTCATAGAAACAGCTGATGGGTTTTGGTTTGGGGTTTTTTGTTCCTTGTTTGGGGTTTTGTTTACTTTTGGCTTTTTGGGGAGGAGGGTGTCGTGGTTTTTTGAGAGGGTTTTTTTTTTTTTTTTTTTAATCTTTTAAAATTGCATCAACACTCCAACAATCTGAGATTTGCCTTGGTATTGTCTTGGTGCAGCTGTCCTGCTGAGCTTGATAGGTTTTTAATATTTTAGTTGAAAATTGATTGAATTCTCGTTTTTTTTTCCCTAAAGCAACCTTCTTTTGGGTAAATTAATGACAAAACAGCTCAGTAAGCTATTCACTTTGGCTACTGTGCTGTTGAAAAGCATGAGGATGTAATTATTTAGTGAATGACATTTTTAAGTTATGCAAACTGATTTGATTACTCAAGTTAAATGTGAATCCTATAATTGAGCTCTTGAGTTCTAGCGTGGCTTTTTAGAACTGGCAAACTGCTGTGTGAGAAATGTATGCTAGAACAGTAAAAGATTTGAGGCCTGCTTCTATGCAGAAGGATTGTTCACTATTATTATCATACTTTATGGCTCCTTTGTTGCCTTCTCTACAACATTCTGCCTTTAATGGTCTAGGCCATTAAAATAGAAAGCAGCAGAAAAGCAGGTAGAGTTGCTGAGGTGCAGGGGGAAGATTCTGGCTCTAATATAGTGACATTCTGGTTCCAAAGGTTTGTCAATTCAATCTCTTTTTTAAAAAAAAATATATACAGAACAGTGATTTCTTGCACAATTTCAGGTGGACCATTTGTGCTCGTGTTACCCAAAAAGGCCAGATTCGCACGTGGAGCAACTCCCGTGGTGAAGGAAAGCTCTTTTCTATAGAGCTGGTTGATGAAAGCGTAAGTGTCATATGTTGAGACAAAGATAATGTATGTCAGATGCTGATGAACCCTTCATAAAGACAGAATGGAGGAAATAAAGTGTATTATAGGAAATGATTCTTTTTCTTATTGCAACTGAAACTTGTATTCCTGCATTCATTAAGTTGCACATCAATGTGCCAGTTTTTATCCAGAATGAAGTCTTAAATGTGCAGCATTACTGATTATTTTTCATCAAAGTCTATAGCGTGTGACTGGATTTTTGCAGCTTCAAAATATAGTTGTTTATGCAAACTGACAATGTGATACTGCGGGTTGTGGTAGCTTCCTGTAGATTGAGAGTGACGTTTCATCCTTGTGGAGCTACACCTTACAAAACGGGGAGTGAGAGGAACGTTGCCTCCAAGTTACAAGCTTTCAATTTTCATGAGGAAATCAAGAGTACAAATTATTGTAATGCTAAGAAATTTCCACTGTGGTTTGTTTGGGGAATGGTACCTGGTTAATCTAACTAAACTTGCAGTTTGTCAAGCCTCTTATCAAATTATAGCCTTCTGTCGTGAAAACAAACAAGATTCTTCTAGATTATATTGAGTATAAAATGTGAGGTTAGTAATGTAATGTGTTGTCACCAGGCATTTGTTTTCTCTGCACACTGTCTATGTTCAATTTTTAAAAAAAACCCAAACTATTTCTATCTAGTGAGTGTATAATTGTTATTAATTCTTACTTAAAGACATCATGTCTGAGTGGGAGCCATCACAATATACTGCATGTTAACTTCTGGAGCTGCGGCATCTATTTGAATTTATTTTATCAATGCCAGTTTTACTGGCATTTTCAGAGGTGTATGTGATAGATGTAGTTCTTGTGCCTTTTATTCTGAAGCAGTAGATATACTAATGAGACTTGAATATGAGATTTGATTGTCAGGTGTAGAATATGTCATTTTAGCTATAACTACAAATGTGAAGAAAACGTTGTTTGTTTCTCACATGCCTGAAGCAAGCCTGGCAGGCCCCACTGTGTCTGCAGAACTGATGCCACTTAACACTGCAAAGACTTTTTTTTTAATCTTTTTTCATGCCAAATTTCAGTCCTGACCAGCTCTCCTGTTTTCCTGCAGGGCGAGATTAGAGCTACTGCATTCAACGATCAAGCAGACAAGTTCTTTCCACTCATTGAATTGAACAAGGTATGGTATCTTTGTGCTTTCTTAGACTGACAGGAGCTAGAAAAGAGGAACTTCAGCACAGCAAGGATTTTTAAAGGTGAACACAATCTATTTTCTGTGACTACTGATAATATCCTCTGTTTCATCACTTTCTCTTGTAGGTATATTATTTTACCAAAGGCAATTTGAAGACTGCTAACAAGCAATATACAGCTGTTAAGAATGACTATGAGATTACATTCACTAATGAGACTTCAGTTGTGCCCTGTGATGACGCCCAGCATCTTCCATCTGTTCAATTTGATTTCATAGCCATCTCTGACTTGGAGAACATGCCTAAAGACTCAATTGTTGGTCAGTCTAAGTAGCAAAATGGCAAACTCTAATGCTTTGAAGTTTTATATTTGTGTCCTGAATACTGGGCAGGTAGTGAGCATATGGTGCTTTGAGTTTGAGTTTTGTCATCTCTTAACTGAAGTTATCCAGTGATGGTTGTCATTAAAAATACCTCAGTCGATTTTCCTGTTTGGATATCTTTGCCCTGTTCTCTAACAATGTATAATAATTTTTAATTTGTCCTTCAAACTAGAAACAGTAAATGATACTTGGTTATTGTACTGTGGTCATTGTTTTCCACAGAAAAGGGCTGAAAGAAAAATGTCCTAGCTCAGCACATGTGCATTTCATACCTTCTGTGGTCTTGCCTTCTCTCACTATCTAATTATCTCTGTAGTGATTTTGGCATAATTAATTGCATCTAAGTCCAAGTTGCATGATTGTTTTGGCTTGCTTTGTGAAGTATTGGAGGTTTGTTTTTCTGTAATTTGTTGGGCAGAGTACTCTGGAAAAATCAGAGGCTTGGGTGGGGTTGAGGGTTCTCCGGTTTCAGAGGCACAAAATACCTGTGATTCAGAGACATTCAGCTGGGAATTTTAAAGGTAGATTTGTAATATTAAAAATGATGTATTTTTAGGGAGTGCAGAGCGGTTTGTATTAGCCTGTGCTACCCAAACACGCAGACTTGTTGAAGTTGCAGCTTACAGTTGCTATATGAAGGCATGAGCCAGTTGCTTCACTGTGTTACAGTCCCTTCGAAAGCTCTTGCTTGCGCTTTAACAGCAAGAGTGTGTTACATGATCAGGACTGAAGTCCTTTGACAGAATGTGATGGGAAAAGATAGTACAATGCCTTGATCTCTCTAACGTGGTGAGGCTTGCATTCATGAATATCTTAATGAATGTGTCAACAAAATTAAAGCACTGAGGAGTTCTGTAGTGGAACATTCCTACCATAATACACTTAATTTCCGTATCAGATTTCATTTGAATAGGGAGCTAGGATACAAGGTAAAAATCTGACAGTAGATTTGAATGCTTCTCTTGTGGTCTTGTATTCCCCAGTTGTGACCTTTGAGTAACTCTAAGTAAATTGTAACTGTTTTCCAGATGTAATTGGAATTTGTAAGAGCTATGAAGATGTCACTAAAATTACAGTGAAAGCTAACAATAGGGAGGTTTCAAAGAGGAATGTGCATCTGATGGATACATCAGGGAAACTGGTGACAGCTACGCTGTGGGGAAACGAGGTATGTGCTCTCTTACCTGTCCTTAAGCAAAGATTCCATTATGTACAGTGAGGAAGTGCTGTTATCCAAGATGGTCACAGTACTGACAGAGTCCTGGGTGTTTAAGAGTCAGGGGCCAAGAGAAGGTGAAAGACTGTCTGGTTGCATTCAGGTGTGATGTTCTTAACCTTTCTCTGACAAACTGCTGACATGATCTGACTAATGTGTTCTGAACAACTGCAGACATTATGTCTCAAACCAAACTACTGAAGGTAACAGGCTCCTGGTTTAGGAAAGGGTATGAGTTGCAGTTTGATTATGGAAAAGCCTGGTGGCTATAGCTGTTTCATTTGAGATGAGTTTTATTTGTAGGGTGGGATACATGTTACCGTGTATAAATTGCTGCATAACAGGGAGGTTGAGAGGCTGTATCTCAGACTCTGAGTTTAAAGCATCAGAGCCTTGAACGTGAAAGTTTGAATAGTTGCAGTAAACTGCTTCCTTATCTTTTTAACAGGCTACTTTGTTTTCCACTGCTGTTATAGATACTTAGGGATTTATGTTCCGGTGTATAAAATGGGAGTGATCCTGCCGGCTTGACAGTGATGCTTTATGGCTAAATGATCAAGTGCACTGATATTGTAGGTACCTAAACACCATTAACCATCTGCTGATATAACTGAAGTAAACTTGAAGTGCAGTATCACAAAGTCTTGAGGTTGAACCAGGTTGTTATAGAAAAGACTACTGGTATTCAATTCCTGGTGTAACTTCCAACTGAGATCAAGGGTCTGCACTTTACAAAATTAAATCTGTTTGCTTGCTTGTAGAATAGAGACATCAACAAGCATTGAGGGCGAGTGATATGTGGCTTGCAGCTGGCACAGTTAGGGTTAGAATCTCTCTGTCCTTTATAACAGTCATTGCTTTGACTGCTGGGGTATGTTTTTGTTCTTTTTTCATCTCATGGATACAGTAAATACTACTGCAACTCTAGCTTGTTTGTTATCTTTAAGCACATGATCCTCCCTTTGCTTGCTAAGTGGTGGTGGGGTCCAGAAAATCTGTACCTTTCAAAACCTTACTCATTCCATGAAGTTCTTTGGTAGCGTCAGACTATTCAGATAACGAAATGATGGCAGTTGAACAGCATTAAAGCAACTTTATGAGAAAAAACAGAAAGTTGAGAAGAAATGTTTGGTCAGCATAGCTGCACTTCTCCTCTTTAAGTGGTGGTGGAATGGACATGGTTGGCTCAGTCAAGCTGAGCAAATTATTTGATCTCCTGAGGACCAAATAATAGGACCAAATAATTTCTTCTGTTTTCATTCCCATAACCCATCTCCCTTTCTAAAATCAAGGGAGGGACCCATCATTTTTAACAAACCAGTGGTGTGACTTAAGGATTCTCTGGTTCCCCAGGAAATGGACTGTTAGGATGACACCTTTAATTGTTAGCTGGTTTTGCTTAAACTCCTAATGATATCATTCAAAATCTTATCTTTTAGATACCGTGAGATAATTTGATTCAGGTTTGATCTCTTGTCATGATCTGTGAATTATAACTACAAGTTCAGTACCTTTACTGTAACATGCTGCTAATGCTCTCTGTTTTTTCACACATGCAGGCTGAACAGTTTGATGGTTCCAGACAACCTGTGATTGCCATCAAAGGAGCCAGAGTCTCTGATTTTGGTGGTAGAAGCCTGTCTGTCCTGTCCTCGAGTACAGTTGTCATCAACCCTGATAGCCCAGAGGCTTTTAAGCTTCGAGGATGGTATGAGTGTGTTTATGTTGATTTATTTCAACCTACTGCAGAGTATTTGTTTAATTCTGTTTCTCTGTGCTTGAGCAGTCTGTACAGCACTGAGGAAAGGTGGCAGAGGATACGGCTTCCAATTCTGTAGAAACTTCTCTTGCTTGGAAGCCTTAGAGCCTGGAAGGCTGTCCTTCTTAAGTTGTTCAATTCAAAAAACTTTTAATTCCATGACAGAGCTTAAAAAATTGGAATCAGAATAGTGCATGCTGACCCAAAGCCTTGGAAGACAGCATGAAATCAGGCTTGACCAGCCCCACTTTCTGAGGAATGATCTGAGAGAATAGTATTTTTTTCCCACAGGCTTTTCCATTATGTGGAATCTGATACACAGTTAGTATGGAAGGACTATTTGACGTCTTCCAGTGTCTAGTCCTCACTGGATATTATTCAGATAGCAAAATAACACTTTTTCCATCAGGAAAACAAAGTGATTTCTTTGTTGCCTCTCCTGTAGGTAGTTGTTTAATTGTCTGCTGTAACTAGGAGTATGGTGAGATGTGGTGTGTGTGTGTGAATAGGGTTGAGTGCCAACAGCATCAGATTCGTGAATCCTGCGTTTTTTAGGTCCTGGTTACATCACCCAAACATGGATAAAATAAATAGCATCCTCCATTTGTCATTGAGCTGTGGTTCTTGTGCTTCAGAGGCTTCTTGAAGATAAAATTGATTGTGGGTCTTAGCTATTGCTGTCACACTTTAATTAAGTTCAATTTTTGAGCCTTGTTGGTGTGTTTCTAAAATCACAAAGCCCATCACAATGGCTCGGCAGTACAACCTTTTGCTGAAGAGCTGTGCTTTCTTATTTGAACAGAGGAAGCATAATCTTTTCAATGCTATTTGCTTTTTCTTTCGAAGCTGCTGTGAAGATAATGGTACCATGTAATTTAATTTTAATTATGGAAATATCTTGATGCCCTTAAATCTTGTTATCTGCCTGCCTCTAAGAAGTGTGCAGTGCGTGGTTTGACCACTAGCTGGCAAACAAATTGCAGTTATATAGAACAAAGCTGTCCTCCTTTTGTGGGTTTATAAAATACTGTGCTAATTAAGTCAGACTATTAACTTATTCTGAAATGCTATTTTTGTTTGCAATGTACACATATTACTGTAATTGTTTCCTTTGCAATCATTGATAAAAAGTCCCTCATGCATCGAGTACATGAAAATAAACGTAAGCTTTTGATAAGTCTCTATGGTCCAAAAATAGGAGTTCATCTCTGTGGTTCCAGGTTTGACTCTGAGGGGCAGCTGCTGGAATGTGCCTCGATCTCTGATGTGAGGGGTGGGCCAGCAGCTGGAGCAAATACCAACTGGAAAACTTTGTTTGAAGCCAAATCTGAGAACTTGGGACAAGGAGATAAGGTAAAGTATGGCCACTTAGTACTTGCCTTGTGTACTGGGGATAAAATAAAAAGCTAGACTATATGCAAGTATTCTGCTTATTGAAGTAGGCCAGGTGTTGAGCAATATATGTTTACTGTCTTGGAATTTATGCTATTAAATAATTTTACTGTTTTTCAAATAAATTCAAGCTTGTTGCTGATGCAACATGATACTATGTTTGCAAGAGAATTCAAAGCCTTGTATAAATGGAAGGAGGATGTTTTCACCCCGAAGATATTCACATAAACAGCACAAAGTGTTCTAGGAGAAACAGGTGCATTAGGAGGAAGTGGTTTTCAAGGGTGCACACTTGGTCAATAGAAAAGCTGGTAATAAACCCCAGGTCTCTGGCTTTCCAACCCAGAAACCTCTCTATACTGTTTTTTGACTCTTTTTTTTTTTCCAAACTTAAGTGCTGAGACATCTGGGCTACACAAGAGCTTCTATCCAAGGAAAAAAACCTTTGGAAATAATAGGATGGGTTGGGTTGGAAAGGAATTAAATATCATCTAGTTCCAACTCCCCCACCATGGGCAGGGATTCCACCCCCTAGATCAGGCTGCTGAGGGTCCCATCCAACCTGGCCTTGAACACTTCCACTTCACCTGTTATTCAGCTATTTTCTGTGACAATTTTTGCACATGCTTCTTAAGCAACCTCTATTTTTCTGCTGAAAGACTTGACCGTGGTCTTAAACCATTATGATGATTATTTTAGTGTGGTGAGTGGGTATTTTGTTCTGTAGGCTATAGTTTAATCAAATGCTTATCTGTAACACAACACAATAGGCTTTCTGTTTTTTGTATTGGTTCCCAAAAGAAGCGTAGGAAAGTGCAGAATCTTAATCCTGTGAAAAAGTGAAGATTTGAACAGACACAATGGAGAATCAAATATGCTTTATCTAAAGAAAAACCTAGCAATTGGAGTTTCCTGCAATGGAAACACAAAATAATCTTGCTGTAGGGGCTTTATTAAGATAATAGAAGCCAGGAAATTATTGCAGCAGAGGGGTTGATTTACAGTTTCCCAGTAATCCATAGCTGTTAAGCTTTCTAATCCTAAATATCCAAGTATAGGTTCCTTGCTTGTGTATGTTAATTCAGAATTGGAAAACATTGAGTATTTTGGGGCTAATGTTGCACACTCACCCTCCTAGGCGGATTATTTTAGCTGTGTGGGCACAGTTGTACATCTGCGCAAGGAGAACTCTATGTACCAGGCATGTCCCTCTCAGGATTGCAACAAGAAAGTGATAGACCAGCAAAATGGACTCTATCGTTGTGAAAAGTGTGACTGTGAATTCCCCAACTTCAAGTACCGCATGATGCTCCTGGTGAGTCCATGGATGAGAGCAGAGTGTGTCTTGCCGTGTTTCCTGCACAATCCGAGCAGCAATCTGTTTGGGAATGAGGTGTTGGTGCTGTTTGTCTGTCCGTGGTGCCTGTGGGTTAGAGGATATTTAGGTGCTTTGTACGCTGTACCTGAGCGAGGGATGTTTCATTGAGCTGATTACCAGTTTGTTTTCCTAGTGCTCCAATTAAAAGCTTTTCTCTTTGCCAAAAAGTTGATGCTAACTCAGTTGATTCTGGTTTCCAAGTGTACTATGCAGTGCAGAGTACAGATGGCCTCCGCCTCTTCAGTAGTGAAGATAAACTGAAGTAAAATGGCATTTCTGGAGAGCAGTAATTGCACTTTTACAGCTGCTACCTATATTTAGTACAGTTTTTTTGGTAGGTATTGTTCTGTCTCGAGCTTTAATGGAGTCTACTTCAGAAAGTTGACTGGGGATTATTATTGTGATGCCCACTTACACCATAAGCATTGAACCTTTTTCTGTTTTACATTATAAATTAGAGTTGTATCTGCTTCTTAGAAATGCTGCACCAGGTGGGCATGCAGAGAAAAGAGAACTATCCCTGCAATTTCACTAAAACACAAACTGCTTCCGAATAATTTCTATCGGCTAACTTCTAGGAACTCAAGGCCTTCGGAGCAGTGTGTCTCCTATTTCCCCATTCCTAGTTGTCAAAGCAGCCAGGAATGCATGTGAGGCTGGTACTTGGTCTTTAGTGCTCTGTCTTGTCCTTGAATGTTTTGCTAGTTTCCACATAACATAACATGTCACAGTATTACATGAATTTATGTTCAAGTATTCAGGTATGTACGAAGTAAATGCAGTTTGCAGACTTAATGGTGTCCCCCTTGGTCGTCGTCGTTCTGGGCTACCTGTTCTTGCTCACTGCTCATCAATGACAGCAAGACAGCTGAATATCCATCAGTGTGTGCCGCTGTGATCTTGTTGGCCTATTCCTGTGACACAATCTACCATCAGTATTAACTTGTGTTAGGTTTTGTGACATTCTGTGGAGCTTAAAAAGAGTCAGTAAGTCACTGCCTTTCACCCTTGGTAATTGAAAGTACATACAGGTAGGGCTCTGATAGTTACTGAAAATTTAAAACTCTATAGCTGTGAAATAATTTTTTGTTCTGCTTTCTGTTTTCTTCAAGAAATAGAGAACTGGACAATATAACCTTTTAATTTTTTGTTGTATTTTAGGTGACCATTGCAGACTGTCTCGATTATCAGTGGGTGACTTGTTTCCAAGAGTCAGCAGAATTCATTCTTGGGCAAAGTGCTGCTTTCCTGGGAGAACTGAAGGAAAAGGTCAGTCAATTATCTTACTATATTTTTACTGTGTGTCTAGACTTTGAACTGTGTTCTACATATCTTGTGTTGGGCTGTCCTCAGATTTTTTGCCTTTTTTTTTTTTTTTTTTATCCTTCTGGTAAGGAAATATTCTTGTATTGTTGACTTTCTAGGCAACCCTAAGAAAGATGTTTGTGTGGAACACTGGTGCTGATCCATCAGAGCATGGTCTGATACCTGTGTGTGCATGAATAGGAAACATGGCAAAGACAGTGGGTTATGTTAATGCAGTTGCTGTGGAAATTAACAGCATTAATTAAAACACATTAAAAAGTGCCATGTGAAAGAAAGGAATATTCTGTTTCAATTGTGAAGAATTTGAATTGCCCGTTCTCCAAGTGATAGGCCAGCTCAACTCAGCCTGAGATTGTTCTCCAGATGTTACATGTCAGTATCTTTTATAAGTTCACAAATCATTGCTTCTCCCTAGTCTGAAGTTCTTGGCAGGGACTTGTTTACTCTCCTCAGGATTATTTTCCACGGGCCATCTGCCTGGAGAACAGAGATTTGCCTGGTTTCCCTCGTAGTTTGCTCCCACAGTCAGTCTGTCTACCTCTGAGCTCTTTTGGCTGCTGAAAACTGGAGATCAGCCTGTCCTCATCACCTGGACCTTGAGAGGCAGCTGATGACTTGATAGTGCCACAACCTTTAGAAGGCTGACAGCCTTAACACATGTTGACTCCAGAAGAAAAGACAGGCTGTTTTATCATTGTACCTGGATTGGAAGAATCTGCAAAAAACTCCTGTTTTAGCAATAAATGCTGACAACATTTCCCCTAATATGTTCCAGAAATTTGTTTACAAAACCAAAAAGTTCCAGGACACTTTGTATGTATCTTTGTAAGTAGGCAGGAAGCTTTTTGAACTATGTGTGTGAGCCCACTTCTGTTAAGGCTCTTTTTTCCCACCAAACATCATCAGAAACTTTGTGGGTCATGTGAAAACCATGACTTGCAAAATGGGTCGTTGACAGAGTTGCTGAAGTGATCCTTCTTTGGCAGGTGAGAGCAGCTTTTTAAGGTTTTAAGTCATTAAACACTAACAGACAGTATATCTTCCCTTTATCACTCTGTGCTTCTCTGCTGCATTCTTCTTTCTTCCAACCAAAATAGTCTTTTTCTGATTTTTACTTGTCTACTGTATAAAAACTGCATGGCTTTGTTTTGTTTTTACGTGATGATGTGGAATGCGTGATAGGTTCTTGCATATAAGCATTGCTGTGCTCCCAGGCTAAGGCTGGTTGATTCCAGGACTCCACAGGTACCCCAGCTGTTGGTTAACCTATTGCTTGGCTGTGGGAGGGAAATGAACCAGGAAGGGACTGTTGAGGCTGTTATCCTGAGACACTGTTGTAGACCTTCTCTGCTTCTGCAAAGCAAGGCTAGTTTTCCTGTATTTTACATGCAGGAATGGTTTTTGGGCGTTTCCCGCACTCTGGCTATCAAAGATCAGGGGTATAAAGCTTGTGGTTCTGGGATGTTGAGTTTTTGTGGTATTAGGAAGGCTGTACTCCTCTGTTCGGTAGGAAGATGTCTTGCTGGGGAATTCTAATGAGATGTGCTTGCACTTTTGCATTTCCCTATTCAGACATTCTTAACTTGTCAATATTTTCTTTCTTCAGCCATGCTTAATCTCTGCTAGAGTTTAAACAAAATTTCCTTGTCGCTTTTAATGCTGAGGAGAACTGGGTGGGGAAGGAGAGACAGCAGATCCTATGTACCAGTACAAACATATAATGTCTTTTGAAGAGCTGCCTAATGGAAATGACTGAGGATAGAAAATGGAACATAATATGGAGTGAGCCCTTGAGCGGGAATGCTTTGTGTTCCAGGAGAAATTGGTTTTGATTTGACACTTTTATGAGCCTTTAAAAAATGGTACTCGATGCATTTGCAGTAAGCTTTTCTTAGTGGTTTTTCTCTGATAGAGCTGATGCAGTGTCTTGTGAAATTGGTGGGAGTCCTTTCACTGCTCACAGTATGGTTTGAGTTCATGTACAGCCAGTGACCACACTAAGCACAGATACATGTGCAAGGTTTTTCATCTGCTTCTCCACTGTGCTTGTTAGTTACCAAAGGAGGTAATGTGGGGTAGCAGTGACTGCTATGCTGAGGGCATTTTCAGCTCGCTAATGGGTAGCGTAGTTTGTGACTGAGCTGCAAAGAGAAGCCAAATGCTTTATTAAGTGAGTTCTCTTATCTTCTAATCCATAGGATGGTCAGAAGAAGGGTTTTTAATATTCAGGAAACATATGCCTAAATTCTGCAATCTGGGAAACTAGCTGCTCCTGTTCACCTTCATTTGTTGTGCTTTTCTAAACCTTAGGGAGACTTACTGTGTAGTGTAAGTGCTGCATGCAGTGAAAAACAGCAGATGTAACACTTGGAATGTGAGTGGAACTGGGGTGGGTTCAATTCCAGATCAGATGCTCTGTCTGCTGCTGGAGTGACTGATCAAGTCAAGTGCATCTGGTAGATAAATGCATTAATAATTACTTGTCAGCATCATCATGGGGCTGCAATTTTTCTTTGAATGTCAGCAAAGGTTTTTACAACTCATTTTTAGAAAGATAAACTTTTTTTTTTTCAGTCTCCACAACTTGCCTGCTTCTTTTCTACTGTTTTGACAAACTCTCTGTTGTAAATGATGATGTTTAGTGTTCATACGGTAATTAGAAGCAGCTTATGTTTAAATATGATAGAGTCTTCTAATGGTTATAAAAGCATGTTCAAAACACTCATCCACGTTTTTTATAGAACATCCTATTAAATAGGTCTGTGTCAGGGTGTGAAGGATACACACAGCCTCGATGGATAAGCAGAAAACCAGAATGCCTAATAAGGCAATTAGTGGGGAAATAGTTAACTCTGTTGGTGTTTGTGATCACAGCAGAACATCAGAATTATCCAGTTTGGCACCAGGAGAGAATCTTGTGTAGATGTATAGTATTTTTGTTCTGTACACCTGGTTGCAGATTTCATGCAATTGTATGTTATTTTGTTTAGGCAGCTAAAAAGCTATATTATTTTTTCTTAAAAAGTTTAAGTTACGGTTTTGGCATCTAAAATATGATGGAAGACTCAGCTCTGCCTGTGTGGTCCAGGTAGTTTCACTGTGTTGCCAACCCCCACAAAAGCTGAGCTGTTCTTAAAGTTCATGCTACTAGCAGGAGCCTGGAGTGTCTGTAGCTGAAAACCTGTCTTTGTCCTTCCCACAGAACGAGCAGGCATTTGAAGAAGTGCTCCAAAATGCAAACTTCAACACATATGAATTCAGGATCCGAGTAAAACTGGAGACTTACAATGTAAGTATTGCCCAGAAGGCAAATAGTGTAGCATGTGGCTTTTGTAGTTCGACTTGTCTCCATAGGAGGTGACTTCCTCCTCTTATGTTTGTGGGGAGAGGTTTCCCTTACTCGCAGTGAATAGAAGTTTCCAAGGATCACACAAATACTGTCAGTCTTGAGCACTGAAGGAGGGATCCCTCTCAGGTTCATCAAGAGCAGCTGGTTTCAAATGAAAACAACATAACAGCTCTGGGAGTCTGTTGGCACTTCCAGCTAACCCAGATACCAAGAGCAGTAAGTTACTGGGGCAGAAAGAGTTTAGAACCAATTGCCTGGAGTGCTTAGTGTTCTTTTACATACTAAATTTTCTTTTCACAGGATGAATCTCGTATTAAGGCCACGGCATTGGATGTCAAACCCGTGAACTACAGAGAGTATAGCAAGAGGCTGATTGCCAGCATCAGGAAAAATGCTCAGCTGGGGTGAGGAGGCCAATGCTGGCTGATTGAACCTAAAACTTTCAGAAAAAACTCAATAGATAACGTTACACTGACTTTTTTCCCCACCCTGTGTGTGACAATTTGGCATTAGTTACATGGTGCATGGTAGTCCAGTGTAGTGGGCTAAGTGATTTGATGCCCCTGGCAGGTAAGAGTGCACTCTGATGGCCACTGGTTTGTAGGCTGTCGTGGTTCTTGGAACTCTGACAGCATGAAAGAGGAATCTCTAGACAGATCGCTTACGTCTTGAGACAGACCATTCCAAATGTCTGAAGTAACTTTGCTTTATTACTGTATGTAAAGCTGAATTATATAACCGTTTTGTCTTCTTTGCAAGGAAGTAGTGACAACCTTGACACTTTGACTTGTTCAGCAGAGGGTAGGAGGAAGAGTGTCATCCTGCTTTCAGATATGGACAAAGGAGAACAGGTCTATTAGTACAAGTTACTTCCTTTCCATAGAATTCAAAGGCTTTCACCTTCCACAGGTGCCATGCAGTTGTTAATGCTTGGAATGGCAATATGGTAGAATTATTAATCAAAGACATATCTCTTATATCTGAAGAATATCCTTCCTTCAGGGTTTAATAGGCTGAGTCAGATGGGTCTGATATTAATCAAAATTGTCTCTTCTGAGGAAGGCAGATAAGCATTGACTCTCCATCCCCCAGGGAAATCCAGGCAACTACAAAGCATTGCTTTAGTTTTCTCTTCAATTAATACTATGGATTTTTGACTGATTTTTTTTTTTTTAGCTCACTTTTCCTCCCTATATATATTTTGTATGTTTGTATGTTCAGTTTCTTTAGTTTTATTTGTAATGATGTTGTTCAGAAACAGGTCTTTAAATGGGGGGAGCTTTGTTTCAATAAACACTGTTTAATTCTTGTGTAGTGAATTTTGCTTTCTTTGAACACCAAAGACTTCTCATTACTGGAAAGCAATTAATTAGCTTTCATAATAAGCATTCACTTGGGGGAGATGTTACCTTATTACAAACTCTAAGGTTAGACTGAAGAATGAAGACTTCTTTGCCTGATGTTAACAGCATGGAAATGTGGTGATATTTCCACCATTTCTGTGCCTGAGAATGCTGATGAGCTGGCACTTCTGGGATTTTTATTGACGTTTACACAGCAGTCTAAAACTAACCAGGCTTTGAGATTTGTTCAGACGTAGAGCTAGTACAGAAAACAGTAATTATGCTACTGGGCTTTTCAGTCAGCAGAGCATGCTAGCTCTGTGTGCTCCTAATCACATTAATTATGTGTTCCCTGGCTGCAGCTCACAGCTTGGCATTTGCTGCACAGCTCCAAGCATCCAGGCAATGCTGCAGTGGGTCTCTGGTAGCAAAACTGAAATTTATTTATTTATTTTGCTCCGTAGAGCACTGTTTCTTCATATATTCACTTGGTGCCCTTTATTTCCCATGATTTCCTGTTTGTCATCTAAAGTCTTGATATTTAAGTACTGTAAATGCCATTTCCATTGATGGACGTGAAGCACGTTATTCTGGGCCCATTAATTGCAAACACAACCCCTTCTTTTTTGGGTTCTGAGGATCATGACTGGGTTCTTCTGCTGATGTCTTGCATTTTTTTATTGAAGTATTTGTTCTTTCTGACCTTGCTTATAAAGCAGTGAGTAGAAAATTACAGTCTTCAGCACAGTTCTGGATTGACAAATGGTAGGTTACTGGTGATAATCCATCTTTCCACTCTGCTAACCAGTCTTTTAGTTCTACTCCTCCTTTCCTATCCCTCCTTCCCAGTTTTAGGGAACTGGGAACAAGTAGTAGTGCACAATGTTCCTTGAAGCTATTTCCAACTCCTGGGCCCGTATACACTAGGAAGTGTTTATGGGTGTTTGTGATGGCAGATCTTTGCTGGCTTTGCAGCTTCAAGTGTTGCACACCTGCCTCTGCTGGGGCAGCTCCTTCTCCCAAAGGGAATTACTGTACATCCATATTGCTGGGTTTACTGTGCCGTCAGCCAGAGCACTAGAGATGGAAGGTATCAATACTCAAGAGCATTAAGGTGTCTTACAGGATCAGCTGAATGACCTTGAAAACTGGAACAGAAAATCAACTTAAAACAGCTTGTGTGAAAAGCTATTTATTTGAGGGCTAATAAAAAACAATCCTTTGCTGTAAAGTGGATGCTCATTAGTAACTGCAGAGTTGGAGGGTTTTAATCATGCTTTAATCAGCTAGTATATGATAAAAGCATCAAGCTATGTGAGGCAAGGTATTTCTAGTGTAGCTATACAAGTGCCATAGCATTATATAAGCTTCTGCTGTGCGATCTCATCTCGAATGCTATGTACAGCTCTGGCCTGCTACGTAGAGAGGCAAAAAAGAAACTCAGCTGGGGCGAGTACAGAGGAGGACTACACCACTGAGTAGGAGAATGAGGATCTTTTTTAGGAGGGGCCTAGAAGAGCTAATATAGCAAAATGAATCCTGAGAGGGGCATATGATTTCCCACTTATATAAAAGATATATGTGTGTATCTATCTACTCTGCATCCTTCCCCTGATCATAGGCTAGAACTGCTGAAGATCAGTGGTTAATACATAGTTTGTCAGTCAAAGGAAGGTGAAGTTCTGAGGCAGTTTAACTGAGGAGTGAGGGCAGAGAAGCTGTGGAGGTGTCTCCATTTTCTCCTTCCACCTCATTGTCAAGTGGCCACGCCATCCAAACTCTGGTAGACTGTGCAGCCAGTGTCATAGGCCATGGAAAACGGCACTATTCAGAAGGCTCTGGGCTCTTCAAGTGGACTCACAATGCTAATTGGGATTATTGGCAAAGTAGCCTGAATCTTCTGCTTTTCATAAATCTCCCCTGCTCCTGTCCGGGTTATGCTGAATGGCTTCAACCATTACCTGGGCTGAATATGTATTTCCTTAATGGAAAGGATTCTGGAATTCTTTGTAACTAGATCTCTGTGAGGGGAGGATTCCTGTGGCTGCTCATGTTTTGCTTTAAATTAAAAGTACACAGTGAAGATGAAATTGGGAGGCTGCTGATTTCAAGCAGGCAGGTGCAGAGGCAATTACAGGAAAACATCAAGTTCTGCGTGGCCAAGAGAAAGATCTGGAGCGTGCTCTGCCCTGCTGCGTTCAGGTAGTTTGCTGTTTGTCTTAATTCCCACTGGTAGGATTGAACTGTGTTTTCACTGTGCGTGAATTTTAAATTAATTGTTACTGACCCTTATGAGTCCCTGGAGAGAAGATTCTGTTTGAGTCAGATCTAGTTTCTAAGAAGCATCAGGTGGTTTATTGTTTGTTTGGGGCTTCCCCCCCCCCCCCAAAGTAAAGCTTTGAGGAGTAATACATTCTTAGAACTGTGGTATGGAATAAATGGTGGTCTTAGATGGATCAGGAGTGACTGGTAGCTGGTTGTTTTGTGCTGTGTATGCTATGCCTGGCAGCTTGGATGAGTGTGTGTGTGTGGGCTCCCATGTTCCATCACGATGGGATTGTCCTTTTAGTGCAACGGGTGTGAGAGTGGAAGTTGATGAGTCTGATGTTTTGATTCCTAATTCTCAGTGGTATTTGCATTTGCTGCCCAAGATGCAGCATAACATCTTGAGGGGGGGAGGAAGACGTGCTTTCCTTCCGTGGCCTGTTTTGTCATCTTTCCTTTTGCCTTCTTATTTTCTAGCCCTTGAACCAGTGACCTTGAAGTGGCCACTTTGGAGAAGAGTGGTCACCCCATAAGGCTTCTCCTCACCGGGGTCCTCCTCAGGAGGACCTCAGGATCCTCAGCTGCAGGAGTTGCCCCTCAGGGCTGCTTAAGTGACTCCGATGGGAAAGAAAGAAATTTCACATCACTTTGATATTAAAGGCTTAGGAAAACATGAAATGGATCGGGCTGCCTACTTCCAAAGCCTGTTCTCAGAGAGCAGTGGTCTGCAGCATATTACGCATTATAAATATTGGAGTAGTGCAGTAAATATCAGTAATCTTATTAGAGGGAGTGGAAATTCTCTTTCATATATTATCTGGAAGGGTGCAAGAGGCCCACAGACCTTCTCTCAGTTTAAGTCTGTTTTTCATGTTTACATTTTTGCATTTCAATCATATGCATATTAAAAAAAAAGAAAGTAGTTTGGATTGCCAGATGGATTTTTCATGAGGCCTGTTACGCATTTGAATACTTAGGTGTCTGTGTTTGGGGAGTAGGGTGTTGTTTGTTTTTAGTTTTTTCCTGTTTATATTGCATTGATTTGTTGTTAAACTCAGCTTCTGTGCCATGCCAAAACCATGCCTTTGGGAATGTTCCTGGACTGCTTGTTGTGCTTTTCTTTTTCCATCCTTGTATATAACTCTTCTTGCAAGTTACTTAAAATAAACTGGACACTTGCAAAGGCATTTTTTTAATTTATCCCGACCCTTTCACCCCTTAAAAGGAAATTTGAAACAAAAAAACTCCAAAAGACCTCTTGAGTTCCTTTTGTGTTGCCTGATGTGATTTTTCTTTGGGATCAGCTAAGATCTTACATGAGTCTGTTACTTCTCACAGGGATGTGTTTCCCTGGGAGGGTCCAGGTTAGGGTAAAGGCACCTCAGAAGCTGCACTGCAGAGGATGGACCAGAAATGGGTTCTTTGCCCTGAGAGTTCATCTTCAGAAAGTTGGCAGAGCAGAGCCAGGTTGCTTGTTTATCTGATGGAGAAATGAAAGATGTGAACATTTGTCATGCCCACTCTGACATCACTTGCTGAGCAATTAAGAGAAAGAAATCTAATTTTTTTTTGCCATCAGTTTAGCTCTTGGAATTCCCTGATGGCTTATTGTACAAAAGGCTGAAAAATAAGAGTAATAATCCGATTTTTGTCTGTTTCTAGTGTTTTATGTTTTCCATTAAAGCCTTGCTGCTATGCTGCACTGACTTTTTGAACTGCAGGATCAAAAAATACTCCTCCCTTTGTTTTTGGTGAAGACTGACTCTGAGAAGGATAAATATTGAAATTGAAGGTATTTAATACACTAATGAAACCCACAATTATTGACTATGTAATTAATATACTGTCTAAAAGTAAAGTTTGACAGCGCATATAGAAAAGCGATATTGACTTGAGCTTCTTTGGCAACGAGCCTTGCTGGTTTTTATTTATAGACACTGAAACACGTTCTTCAAGTAATGATTCAATCCCACTTTGTGCTTGCCACAAGTTAGAAGGCTGCCCTTCTTGCTGACTGTAAGGCTTTCATATTAGCTGTGGGGAATGAAAATTTCCAGCATTTAGCTTTGCTGCCTCTGGCATTAGATTTTGGGGCTGGAGCATCCACGTGTGTGCTGCTGTTTCTTTTCAGCTGAGAAACCAGTTTTCCAAGGAGCTTTCTGCTTTTTGGAAGCAAGCAGACTATTTTGACTTGCTTTTAGTTTTGCCAACTTTGGTGATGCACATCTTGGTAGACCTGGGGAGGTTCCATCAGACTAAGGGTTTCCTATCAGCATAGCTGCATTTTTATTTTCAAAGCATCTTAGAGAGCAAATGCTCTGGTTTAGGCTCAAAGGGATACATGGTTTTGTTCTAAGCTAAAGTGGCCTTTCTTAAGCCTAGCAGCAAGATTGAGTCTTCTCCCTTAACTGACAGATATCTGCAGCCTGGTGCGTGTTCCTGCCTTGTTCCAGGATTCAGTGGTGCTGCATCCACACTGTCTTGACTGACCCCAGGGTGGTAACTCACACATCTCCCTTAGCCTTGCTCCTCTTCCCTGGCTGGTTCTCCTTGCAGCCCAGCCTTGTGTTCTTTCTTGCTGCCTCAGTTGCCAGAAACGGCATTTAGATTGCCTGGAAGCTGAAGCTGCATTTATAAATGGCTTTAAGTTGTTAGTGTGCCCTGTGAAATGTTAAACTTCTTAGCACCAGGTGAAGTTATTTACATCCAACTCAGAAGCTGATAATGAAGGTTTTTTTAGATTTCAAGTGATTTAAAAAAAACTTCCAAATCCCAAGTGTATCAGCTATGTGGTAATTGGAGCTTGTGCTGTCATTAAAAATGACAGCTTTCTCCAATAACATTCTTAGTGCTTGTAAAATGCAGCTAACATAACCTATATTTAACTTGTATTAGCTAGAACTTCCTTTCTCTGCTTGCTTACTTTCAGAGCTTTGGTGTGAATGCTGAGGTCCTGCTCTGTTCCTGAAGCATGAATTATTTTACCTGGTTAGAAGAATAGAAGGCTTTTAACCAGGGTTGGGAAGATGGGTATCTCTGTGGTTTTCCCCATAGAAGTTTTATTTTAGCCAGCAAGTAGAAGCCATTCTTTGGGCAGAAATAGGCCTCGAGCACTAATATGTGTAGTAAGAAAAGTCCAGCTTTGGTGAAGGTTGGGAGAAAGCTCCTATTCCTTAACTCTGCTGAACAGCTCTTTTTCCTCTTCTTTTTTCTTCTTTTTATTGCCTCTGTCTTTTTTTGCCTTTCTTTTTTCCTCTGCGGTCAGTTAAAAACATTTGCATGTTGAATCGTTAAGGCGCTGTCCCATAATTGAGATGCTGGGTAACAATCTGCTCCCCTCCTCCGCCTGGAAGTGTTCCACACAGAGCCCTCTAATTAAACAGAAAATGGTTTGTCATGTATAACTGCCTCTTCTGAATGTAACAAACTCATTTCAAGAGATGCCAACACCATCTTTATAGCTGTTTTAATAATCTTCTCCTGAATCAGAGAGGGCTCTAACCTCGTATTTCACTTCACCAGCTGTTTATTTTGCAGTTTGGTTGTTGGTTTTTTCCTTCCCCTTGCACTGAGAATGTGTAGACTTTCGTGTGTGTGTGTGTGTGTGTGTGGAAATCCTCATTAGAGTAACTGAGTCGAAGTCTGTGCAATACTCCGTTAGGGCTGAGGCTTTAAGCATTACTATTTACAGTGGGAGCACGTGCAGGCTTTCAGCTCCGAGCCCTGTCAATCACCTGCCTGTCATGCCGGGAGGGAGCCCAGAAAGCTCTGTTGCCGGCCCAGTTTGCTGGGGAAAGAAGGTGTTTAGGCAGTTTCCAAAGCTAACATCTATTTTGCAGACAGATGTTCATGCCACAGCCACCCTCCGCACATGCCTGTAATAGAAGCCATTAGCTCCCTGCTCCCCCAGCACAGAGGAGAGCTGCAGTGCGTTCTTAATGCATGAAGTGTGGTCTGGGTAGGACACAAATAGTGTAGCAGATTACCAGGTGAAATTGGCTTTTACCTCTCCCCCATCCTTCTCAGACACTTTCCTGCCAAACTTCAGCTTTTAAGTCGGCGCTCAAAGAAATTCTCTCTGTGTAAAAGGCCTCTTGCTGCCTTTTAAATTGGCTAATGTTTGGCAGAAAATCCGAATAGCGGGTACAGTTATTTAGTGCCTTCATTACTTACTGCCTGGAGACTTTCTCTGATATCAGTGGCTCCTGTTTATTCAGAGTGTGCCAGTGTCTGCCTCTCTCCTGCCTTGCCTGTCTTTTGGATAAGGGAAGACCTCTAGGAATTTAGGGTGGCATGGCACAGCCTCGTGTCCCAGGACAGCCCTTTTTTTGGACAACTCCCATCCCCTGTGCTGAGAACCAAGACTCTCCCTTGCCGTAACAGCTTCCTGCATGGTAGCACTGGTTAGATGAGGAGCGGTGTTCTCCCAACAAGCCGTGTTGTTAACATCCAGCTGGGATGTGAAAATCACTTCTAGGTTTATGTCTCTAAAATATTGCCAGTATTATGCCACCATCTTCAAAAAGGGAAGGAACAGCAAGCCGACTCCTGTCAGTTTGTTAGAGCATATTTATAACTCAAATGCTAATTCCTGCTCTTGACTCATAATAGCTTCTGAATTCTGAATCTTTAAATTCCGGATCTCGTGTTTTGAGGTTAATCCATTCAGATAGATTGGGAAGCAGAATTTGTAATTTGGGGAAGTAATGTCAGTCCTTCTTTGCTTCAGTCAGTCGTTCCATGTTGGCAATAGGTCCCACCATCATGCCAGTATTTGACCCTTCCTCATAGACTAGTCAAACCCAACATGTTCATTTTACTTGACTTGATCTTGTAGTTCCCTTTGTACCTTGGTCTGTAAGCTTAAGAGTCACAGTAGCTGGTTGTCAGCATACTTGCCTGATTCTGATTTAACTCATTCAGCTTATTGTGAGCCTTAACCTATTTTCCATGCTGTCTCCAAGTGTACTGCTTCTGCAAAGAGATTAATAATTCAGAAAATATATCTTAGTTTTCAAACCCCATCCATGCAGCAATACAGACTTAGAGGAGTAGAAGAAAGAAGTGGCATGAATATCCCACCTATCAGTGGACATGGTCTTTAACAGCAGCCCTTAAGCCAGCCTTTGCAGTTGGAGCCTGTATCACTGTGACTCCTCCTGATGATAAAGCTCCAGGAGCTGCCTTCACCTTGTGGAAAGCTTTGCTTGACTTGCTCTCATTATGCTTTGGCCTTGTATTGGATTTTGGGGAGAGCATGCTCCTTGCTAAGTGAGATTTAAGAAAAAGGTGACTCTTTTTTCCTTTATAAGAAAAAGAGTAACTGTATTTTGATTTAGAATTTTAATTACTCTTTTTAGAAACAAATACAAAATGACAAAGCAATGAAGATGAATTTCCTTTTGAAACTTCAAAACTTACTTTCTGATGGGGTTTTTCTCCCAGCTAACAAAGTTGGTGAAAGATCACAGCATTGCAATGATCCTGTTAGTGTCATTTCCTATGATTAATGGGATGTCATCTGCTGTTAATGACTGGTCCAGTCCCCAAGCAGCAACCTATTCCCATGCTTTGCCTCCTCTCCTTTGAGCATTTTGAGGACATTTGGTATCTCAGAGCAAGAGATGCGCCACGTCCCCTCTCCCAGCTCAGGTTTCTTGTTGAATTTGCCAAACCTAGGGTGGATGATTTAGCATTCCCCCTCAAGGGATGCTCCTGAAAATAAACTTTAGACTGCTTACACACCTTAGTTTATTGTGGTGGGTGCTAAGTGCTTACAGTGGGGGCATTCATCCCGATTGAAGCTTGCAGAGCACAGTGTGCCAGCTGTGTGTGACTGCTCCCATAAATCCCCCTTCCAGGAGTTCTTGGCTGTGCATTTTATAAGTAGGCTTGTAGCAAACACCTTGCAATACATATTCATTATTTCAGCTTTGCTTAATGCGTAAGGCTTGGGGCGGGAGAAGGAAGTGGCTTCTCTCAATTTATGTTCCCCGAGCTAATCCACCTCCCCTTCTTGGCACCGTTAACTTTTAGTTGCAATATTTTGTATCTCACAGAAGCAAGTTTTAATTGCTCTACAGAAGTCCCTTTCTGCCGGTAGTTCATTAGACTTCATGAATGCTCCAACTGAAGAATAGTCTCTCTGGATTAGCATCATCTTCCAACACACCCTTCTTGTTGGATCTCTGTCAGATGAATTGATAAAAGAGTATTTCTGGATGGAGCCAAAAAGTACTGAGGGTGAGACACAACAATCTACTGGCTTCCAGACAAATGAGCATAAACCAGGGAAAGCCATAATTCTGCATTCAGGACGTCACAGGCATGGCAGGAGCTTTGGAAGACCTAGATTAAAAGGGAGCTATTTTTCTTCTGGAAATAGGAAGAAGGGATTCGGTGCCAGTCAGAAGCAAAGCCTACCTGAATCAGGCAGGAAACTAAATTCACTGCAACAGTTCCTCTCGGAGCTGAGAGCAGCCACAGTCCCTGATCGATAGGCAGAATTCAGAGGTGTGGGCAGAAACACCTCTAATATGCTCACAGTAATTAATTGTGAATTATCAGGTGTGTATTTGAAACCCTTAAATGTTCATGCTAGGATTTAGCAAACAGTTCTGTGCAGTGAAGTGTTGCCTGGGCTCTTCCTCTCCATAAAGCTGTTCCTGACCCTGGTTTGCATCCGTGGCGTGAGTTCTGTGCCGCTGCTAAAGCTGAAGGTGATCCAGCAGTGCAGCCGCTGGAATAACCCTTGGAAATAGGGTTTAGGCTATAAACCTTGTTTCAGCTATCTCATAAGAGCTGTTCATCCCGGGAGATAAGTCATAGTGCGCTTGTCTTTAAAAATGACTGGCTCAGCTATTGTCTGCATAAAATCACCTTTGTTTATAGTGCATTTTCTAATGGCTCAAGCAGCAGGGTAAAATTTAAATAAGTAATTATTGTGCAGAAGGCACACGCTAAATGGAACAATTTCCCTGCCTGCTCTGCCCTTTTGGCTGCACTCTGAGCACAAGGCAACTCCCTTGGTAGTCAGGTGGGTTCAAACAGGCAGGTTTTGGCAGCTCATGTGTCTTTGCTTTAGGAGCTCGATTGATGCTCAACATCTGCCTAAACAAATCAGCTAAATTATTGATACAATCCAAAGAAAGCGTGGGCTTAGAGTCTGGGGATTTTTTTGGTTGGATTTCTAGTTTGGTTTGATTTTATTTTTGGGAGGTGTTTGGGGGTTTGGGTTGGTTGTTGTAGGGTTTTTTTTTTGAAATTGAGAAAGGCAAGAAGTGCAGAACCTGGGATTGGATTTTTATCCAAATGACCTAATGTCCCCCACATACTGGCCCTTTGGAAAGCCACTGGCACTTCTTCCGGAGCCAGCAGGTGGAGCTTGAAGAATAGCATCAATATCCAGCCCCATTTGTGCTAGAGCCCATTGAGTGGGAACTATCTTTGCTGAAATCCTGATTGAATAAAAATTGTTCATTATGCAAACTGTCTGGTTCAGCACACAGAGGCAGCCCCCAGGCACAGACCCCAAGTAGCTGCTTTCTCTTTTCCCAGATTAAAACGTATGAACTGCTTTGATGTAATCTTATAACAAAGCCTAATGGACATTTTATATCCTCTGAAGTTGACTGTCATTTCTCATTGCTCTGCTTCCTCTGGCCTATTAATACTCCAACCCAGAGAGTGTGTTGGGCTCTTTTTACTCACAAATATGGTACATTTCCCAACCGTGTTTAAGTTTTTTATTTATGTTTAAATACTGTTAGATTACATTACAGTATGTTTAATCCCTTGTTTTTTCCATAGCTATTTATCATTTTAATGGAATGCTGCAGAATATTACATTGTGCAATGTGTTTAAATTGATAAATTGTATTAGAAAAATATTGGATAGGATTTTTAATGGTACGTGGGGCTTTAGTAGATATATTTTCTCATTAGTAGACTAACTGCACACAGACTGCATGAGGTTGGAATGTTAAGGATTTTGGGATAAGCTATATTTATGACTTATTTGACTAATTAAGGCACAACTTTATCATAAAGTTTTTCCCAGACTTTGCTGAGCAGGATGAAGGAGGAAAACTTGCCCCAGTGCAGTTACTCTACAATATCAGTTGCCATAACAACTTCATGCAATACTATATTTTTACTTGAAATTCCTTTTAAGACTCAGTTGCTGTAATAATTTGTTTCAGCTGCTAAAAGGCATGTTTCTCTTTGTGGTGGTTTCAAGGCTCTCATTACAGTAACAAAAAAGTGGTTGTGTTAATATAGACTCTTTTCATTTCAACATATGCAAAAGTTCAATAGACTCCAAAAATAGAATTAAAGGGTGGAGGTGATGAATCTGCTATAAAATCTCTTCCAGTCTTTAGGAAAGAGGAATGGGTTTAGCTAGTGAAGGTGAACTTTATTAACAGCCTTACAGAGAGATGCTGCAGTTACTCTGTCCCCGTAATTATTGCACCCAATGGAAATCTAAAAATGCAGCTTCATGTTGTGTATCCCACTGCATTACTTCACACCCCGGCCCCTAAGCTTCTATGAGAAATGGAGACTGTTTGCTTTCCAAAAGAGTTGAGGCATCAGCCAGCCACCTTTCCAGAGATGCTGTTGCTATTTGGGTGAAATTGGTCCCAAAGCCTTTGTTCAGGACAACAGAAGAATGGACCTTCAGCTCCTCCTAATCTATCTGCTCCTTTAATTCATTAAATAATCACCTCACACCAAACGTATATTGTCTAGGTTTTGGCCACAGGCATACTGGAAATGTAAAAACAATTTTCAGGCAGCCTGGAGCATCATCTGATTTCTGATTCCGACATTAATTTAGTGGAAGGCAAGGAATGCATGATAAGAAAGTTGCTCACTTTTATTTTTAACCTTTTCCCGTAGCTTCAGAGACTGTTGCTTTCCTCCAGGAACACGCTGTGCTGGAGCTGCCCCTGCCTGTTGAGCCAGCCTTGCGCTATTATAAATCCCCCATCTGGCTTCTGGCATCTCATGGTTCAGCCAGCAATTCCTCAAACAAGTTCTTGTTCTAGTTCAGCATATGGACTCTGCTTTTGCTGGTGCCAGGCAAATAATGAAGTTTTAAGCTACTTGGTTAATTGAGGCAGTCAAGGTACAGCTTTTTTAAATCATGTCCAGGATTCTTGGGTCTGTGGAGCAAGAGGAGGAGATGTCCCAATGGATTTCCCAGGTGTTTCTTCTCCGAGGGACAGTGGGGAGGCAGGAGGGGACTCTGCTGGCCCTGAAGCTGTCCATGTGCAGGCTTGACTGGAGAGCTGAGCTGCCGTTTTAATTTTGGTGCTATTCAAGTGCCAAGTGATTGTGGCTTTTCTAATAAAGCCCTTTCGGAGTGGGGCTGGGCTGTTCAAGGTGATGAAACTGCTTTTCTTCCAAGGCAAAACCAGCGCATTTGCTTTGTGGAACTGGGCGAAGGCAGACAGCCTAGGCCCACCTTTATTCCTTGGCTTCAGGGTATGGAGAGGGTGCACCCTCACTTCAGGAAGGAGAAAACATCAAACTGCTTAGAATCTGTGTAGATCCCTCCCGTTCATGTCTTTGACATAATTCTGACTCTGATCTGCCATGTTACACTCTCCAGCTGGATCGCAGTCTTCTGATATGCTCGTGACTCTGCTTTTTCCTGCATTGTGATCTTTTTCTTCCACCCTTTTCTAATCCCGATTCTCTATGCCGAATGGAAAGAGTTAAAACAGTTGTCTTTTGCATCCGTTCTCTCTGTCCAGTTCCAACCACAACCCTTGGATTTTTAATAACAGTGGGGATGATGGTCATTTAATGCAGCCCCCTGCCTGCAGCAAAATCTTCATCAAGGTTTTCCTTGCGCCTCCCTCAGGCAGCTCATCTCATTGCTTAATTGTCTTTATGCTTCCTCACAGCTTCAGATTTTAACTGTGTTTCCCTCAAACTGCAACTGTGGTTAAGTTGTGTGGCTCAGGAGAGTGACCCTTTTACAACTTGGTGTCTGTCAGCCCTGGCTGTGAAATTTGGGCTGGGCAAATTATTTTGGGTGAGTAGAGATGATAGAAAAGGGCATGTCTCACCATGAAAGATGAATCATTCCTTTGCCTTTTACTCCTTGTTGTAGTAACATTATTCCTGAGGATTTTTTTGCTATTTATGTGATTGTCAGATGTGATTCCATCAGAGTTACAAAGGAATTCAGCACAAATTAGTGGCCACTTAACGTTATAGAAAGCTGCGATGTAAATGTACTCCATGATCTCATCTACAACTCGGTCCTTAGCAGATGCTTCAAGGTAGATTTTTTTTTTCTAAAGTGGTCATAAATTGCAACCAGTCATTGGACTCCCTCCAGTCCTAGAGCAATTACTGGGCCAGTTCAGCTGAAGGGTTTGATCAGGTGTTTTACTAGCAGGATTTTATTTCACTAAATGAACATCTCCTAAAGAACCAGGAATGTAATATTTACACGTTAAAGTGCTGCTGTAATGGCACTGCATTTAACTTCACTAGGAGACCAGGAATCCTGTGGTAAAATGCCTGATAACTGCTGCATTTACCAGGGGAATGAATTTATAGCATTTGAATTCCTTCAGCAGAACAAAGGGCTGTATTATGAAAGGACCCTCTTCTCCTTAACAAAAGCTTTGAGCCAAGTCCTGTTTCCCGCTCTAGGAGACAGTGTGGTGTTGCTTTGCATCATTGCAGTTGTTGCCTTGCCCGACTGCCTGGAAATACTTTGGATAAGTAAAAAGACAGGCAGTATCATCCTTCTGGTTTACCCTTCACAGGTTGTGTCTGACTTAATTGCATTTGGAAATTCTGGGAGAGATTCTCCATGGGAAGCAGCTGTTACGTGTGAGCTCGGCGTGTGGAGAGGTGATGTAGGTAGGATTCAAATCCACCTGCTTCAGCCTGGAGTACCCATCCTCTGTGTGAGCCTGTGACGAGGCCACAGAGGTCTCCAAAGGCTGTCCTTCTTCCATGGACCATCCTGTCCCATCTTTCTATGTCTGCGGGTTGAGATGAGCACCCATCGCAGTGCCATCTTTACTCCTGGCTTGTGTAGCCACTTCTGTATAACTAACTTATGTTTAGTGATGCAGCTTCCTTTCCCATCTATATTCATCTATCAGTATTAATGGTAGCTAATTATTGCTTTTACTATTAGGTCATGTGTTGTAAATACACTAAATGCAGTGCGTGTCTCGCGTGCACTGGTTTGGGTGCTAATGCCTCCCTCTTAACATGCAGCCTAATTGCTTGCTTGCACGTTGCTGCCTGGCATGCTATTTTTTGGGATAATTGCTCCCAAAGTCTCCACATTTTAATGTAGTCAGCATTACATGGTCTAGCTAAAAATTGTTCTAAACAAACCTTGGGTCCTATCCCATAAGAAATCATGACAGAGCTTCCTGGGAAATTCAGAACATTTCTTTCCCTCTCTCTTTCCCTCTCTCTCTTTCCCTCTCTCTCTTTCCCTCTCTCTGCCTTCCTGCCTGCCTTTCTCTCTTTTTCCTCCTCTGTTCCCTGCAGATCACTGTGCTGGGATTGCTGCGTTGCAGAATCCCCTTGGATCAGAGCCCTGCTGTCACTCTGCTGCCTGCATCCATAGGTGGCTATGAGATGAGTTGGTGACAACCTGGTCACTAGTGAAAAATCTTTTTAATTATTCAAGTGGTGGTAAACGCCTGCTCTTATTGGCATGGGCATAAGCTGCAGCTTCACTAATTTTGTTCTTTAATCTCTCCTGGAATTGCTGAGTGCCTGCTCTCCTTGGTGTTGTGTTTCCCTAAAGAAAGCTGCTTTGAAGAAGTCGGCTCCCTGCTCAGGATGCTGATGTGAACGAGTCCCTCAGCAAACAAGTTTCAGGCTTTTACACTAAAAGCACTTGAGGGTTATTTGTGAGTGTAATGTCAAGACAGCCTAATGGGAGATATGTGCCCTGCTCAGGTTTAAACCATGCAGCACTGTAAGCTTCCCAGGTGTGGTGTTAGTGCTGATTCTGCCTTTTTCTCCACTTTCCATTTGGGAGATGGAATAAAGCAGAGTCCCGCTTTGCCTTTTGCAAGGAGATTGTCTCCTCTCCTGACAACCCCAAAAGAATCATTCCCCCTGCTCTTTGTGGGACCTTTCGCTTCCCCCTCTCAGGCCAATAATGCAGAGCCTGCTGCTTTGCAATAGGGATGCTTTGTGCATGGATGTGTTCACTTCACCAGCAGCTGACTCCGGGTATAAGCAAGTCAAACGCCCTGAACTCTGCTGCTGCAGAGGAAGTAATCATCCTCCCTTTCTCACTCTCTGGGGCAGAGCAGAACATATGTGCTGTTACTTCTTAATTCTTCTGTGGAGCATTAGGACTAATAAAAACCTTTCAGGATTTCTGATGTGAGAAGCAGCTGCTGTTGCACGCTCAGAAACAAAGACTGATCAAAATAAAAGGCCCCACATACTTCTTCCAGTAACAGCAATGGTGAGAGAGCTTGTGACCCCCTCCTGTGGCAGATGACACTCTTCTTTGCTTGACTAATTGCATGGGGCTGCATACCTGGGTGGTAACGAGTGACTCAAGCAGCGCTGAACCCTTTAAATAACAGAACATTGAAGTGTCTTTGCTTTCAGGTTTGTCTACTTGCTTCTAATTATTGAAGGCAGCTGACTTTAAAGCATAGGCCATTTCCTCCCCTTCCTGCAGCAGGGTCATAACAGCTTGTTTATACGCTCCTAAGCTGGGTTGCTGCAACAGATTGTGACTTTAAATAGAAGGTTGCTAAGAGTGAGGTAAGGGTGCCGGGAGAAATGAGCTTTCTCAAAACAAGTCACTTGGTATTTCGGGGAGATGGGAGTAGCAGGCAAAAATGCATCAGTGGAGAGGTGCAGGATGGGCGGCTCTCGTTGGCGGTTGGTGTAACAACATAAATCTATACATATGTAGGTACGTATGCTCTTTTAGAAAGCAGAGGGTAGTGTGACTGAGCTAGCCCTGTCCTGGGGAAACCTCTCTTAAGATTTTTTCTGGACCATCTCACGAGACTGTACCGTTACTAGTTATTTATTCATCCTCAGCAAATGCCAATAGCTCCTGTTTGGCGTTGGGCTGAATATCAGAAAAGTTGATTCACTGACTTAAAAAAACAAAACAAAACCTACACTGGACAAATGCTAGAAAATATGTGTTGGTAAAGAGGTGGACTGAGTGATGAATATATTTTCTCTCATTTCTCTGACTCATGGCCCTAGCTTAGCACAGATTTTGTTATCTTATTGAACAATTAATTACCTACATCCTTTAATTTCATATATATACAGTTTGAGATTGTTGTTTTTGTCTTCAAATGCCTCTTATCCTCTCCCCAGTAGACTGTTTCTGCTAAATAGATGGGATTATTTTCTTGGTGGCCACACCAGATTTATTTAGACTGCTAAGCCTGCACTAAGAGTTGGGGTGAAGAGAACTATCAAACTATCAGGTTTAGCTTTAACCCCTTGGATTTAGTCCTAGGCAGGATTTTGCTAAAGTCTTGGAGAGAAAAATTCATTAGATGAACCTTCGAATGATTTTTCCATGGCTCTGATTTTAATCAAAGTGCGGATTTGAAATTGTTTTATCATTAAAATCTGTTGACTGAATGTCAATGCAAAGCAATTCCCCCCGACCTGGTGTAGAGCTGCATCCTGTGTGCTTAGGTAAATCCCAGACTGAGGAAGTGCAACAGCAGAAAGGGTAGAAATTAGCCTCTGAGGCTTGCAAATGCACTGCAGGCTGATATCTCTCTGCATTTCAAGGACTGAAGTTCAATTGCAAGGCTGTTCTTCTGCTTATCCATAATGGGCAAACAAATCAATTAAAATGGTCTGTTCTTAAGCCATTGCAGAAGGGAAGACTTGTTTCAAATAACTGCCTTACAAGGTCTGAAGGAGGCGAGTTTAACGTAACAGGCTTTTATCTCAAAATCTGCAAAATCAAGGTGGTGTGTTATACTCGGGTAGCTGGGAAGACAGGGAAGAGAGATTCTGGGGAGGCTCTTTAGTAGGTTACTAAAGAGTGTTTTTGCATACGGCAGTGGAGTTGGTTTTCTCTGAAGACCAATTTACACAAGCCCCAGCGACTGCAGTGAGCCTGTAACTCCCAAACCTCAGGGCTGTGGCTCAGCATCCTAACAGGAGATACTGTGGGACTAGGGGAGAGCTGGAGGAGGATCACACATATGCCAGACCTATTACACCCGGAGATGGAAGCCTGTGTGTTTAGGAGCTTGTTTTAAGAGCTTGTGTGTCTGTGTTTTCCATAACACTTCCCAATGAGGTCTACCCTGGGTGTATGCATTTGAATTTTAAGAGCTTTGCATCACAGGTCAGCGCAGTGCCGAACTCCGACCCAACTTCCTTGTGAAAGAAAAACAAAAACAATGGAGTAAGGTGGCCCGTGTTCTGCTCTGGGCTGGGCTTTCAAGGTGTGCTGACTGCAGCATCCTCCTCTGGGTAAGTATAGCATTCAGCCAAGGCTGCAGGTAACCCCTTTGGCTGGCCAAAATCTGCCGTGAGACAGACAGCAATTTTCCATGCTTGCAGGCAGGACGAGGTCAGAGCGTCCTGTCCCTGGGACTGGTATAAATCGAGAGCAATTGGGCTGGAATTGGTGGTTGTGGTGATGTAAGAAGCAGTGTAAGGCAGAGGTGAAGCCAGACCCTAATGACAGCTTCTGCCTGCTCACAGAATTCTGCATAGAGATCAGCACTTCCAGCAACAAAAGAAAGTAGGTCAGTGCCAGGTCCCTCTCCTCGCCTGCGCACTGGAAGCACATGTGTTGGATTACATGCTTGCAGATTGAAGCAGGAGTGACTGTGATGGGTTTTTTTCCTTTGGGAAGGTACATGTAAAAGCAATTCGGTGCTTTACAGTGACTGGTGTGGTTGCTCTCCCCAGGAGGATTCTCATGGAGCTGCTGCATCCCCCATCCTTGGGGAGCTCAGGGACCTGTTTGCCTATTAAAATTGCAGGGGAGAGCTGCCCCCATTCCCCAGCAGCCCATCTGTTGTTTGGGGAGGGTGTGAGGCCAGCAGTGGCACCTGGGTGGGTTCCTGGTCCCTGCCCATCCTCTGGTACCCTGATCCTGAGCCTCTCCTTGCCTTGCTGCAGCCATAAAGCTCCAGTTCTACTTGAACGATTACCCGACACGTTAATTGGGACTCCCGCTATGATTAAAAAGAAATTTCAGATTAAGCCTGCCATGCTGTATAGCTCATGAAGAAAACATCTCTTTATAAACACAGCAGGAATGTGGGGACTCCATTATTACTATTTTCTTTTAACTTTGAAGAAACTGGCTCTTGCTGCTGTTTAGACCACAAGGAGACAAGTGTGGCCATCGCTCCACTATGGTCAGAGCTGAGCAAAAGGGATGCTTGCAGGGAGATAAAATTGCAGGGTGTTTTCCCTCCCTCTTTTTTTTTTTAACTTAATGTGAAAATCATAATGGATTTATCTTTGTACATTTCAAATCCTGTTTATGTGGGAGACACAGGCTCTGCCACGTTTGGGTGGAGCTCAAAGGAACTTGTAGTTTGTACAGACCAGGTGAGGGGGCAAGTGTGGTCCCAGCTCCAAGGAGCAGAATATGGTATTTAGTGTATTTAATTAATTACACAACGTTTGAAGTGCTGTTGTTGGCCAGCTCTGAAAGCAGCTCCAGCTTTCTGTGTCCCTGGGGAAAATCCCAGGAGAGCAGCATTTGGTTGTTGGTCCTCTTGTCCATTAGACGCTTCTGGCCAGGTCATGTGCTCTGAGACTGGTGACAACCTCTTAAACTCTCAAATATTTGTTCTATTTATTTTCATTTTGAAAAGCTGTAATGTTGTTTGCAGTCAAAATCCAGCCCTCTTCCCCAAATGCTGCCTTCTGATGGGGAACATCATCTGAGGGTGTCTCCTCCTCCAATGAAGCTTTCTGTGTGCAGTGGTTTAGGTAGGACCTGCTGTAAATCCTGTTCAGAAGAGTTCCCATTCAGCAGGGTCAGGGGGAGCTTCTCCCTGCCCATCACGCATCAGGGGACCAACTCTAGTCCTTCCACAGCACCAGGAGGTAACTGTGTATGTTCAATATCCGGAGCAGGAATCGTTGCAGGTCTGCAGCATCCCAGCTCTGCTCTCGCTCTGTGCTGGACTCACTGAGCCAACAGGCAAGGGCAGCAGTAGATTGTCCCCTGCTCCCCCCGGCTTTTTTTTCCCTTTAAACTTACCTTCTGGTGTTCCATCTGAAGCAGCATGAGGTGAGTAAACTCCACTGCTCAAAATAAGAGTGGATAAGCTCCGTTTACTTGCATTTATTCATGACTTCACCACTCCACTGGGGCCTGAAAATCAGAGCCAAAAGGAACTGCAGTGAAAATTGGCCTACATGCAATGGCTTTAAATAATCTGCCCTTTTGCTCTAGTTCTGGGTTGAGATGTGCTGGAAGCCCGAGGAGCTAGGATCTGCCTTGATGTAGGAGCTGCTTTTTGTTTTCTTTCCCTGGTGCTGGTTTTTCTGTATACAGTGTAACTTGGGGGAAGTTACAAAGCAGGGCGGAAAGGAAAAAATCTCCTTAAGAAGTGCTGTATTTAGTGCACAACTCAGAAGGATCAGAATTGGCACAATGAATTAGCTTTTATTTCCAAAAATGTAAAAAATAAGAGAGAAAATAGAAATAAAGTTATCAGCGTATGTCCCAAATATTGACACCTGGGAACAGAACTGGACTGAAAAACAGTTCTGCTGAAAGAGGAAGGGTGCATGTTAACAGTGAATTCTTGTTTGCACTTGCATTTGTGTAGATTGTTAAGGCAAATCTGATTCCCAGATGACGCGTGGTACATGCATGTGCCTGACACTTGCACCAGTCAGGGAAGAAGGCACGCAAGCCTTTGGAGAGCCGAGCGCTCTGGGTGAGGCTCAGCTTCACCATCTGAGCAGAAATAGAAATGGATCCATCTGCAAACCAGGTCATCACTGCTCTTGTGCTTTTTCTCTTGGGCCCCCTTGAATCACATCATGATTTCTTTCCCCCCCACCCCTGCTCCCTGCAGCTGGGATTACTTTTCACGTACTGTGCTCACATAATTGCCTCTAATAATTTCTTAGCTCTTGAGACAAATATGTCCACCTTCCCCCTTACACAGCTGCGTGCACCCGCTCCAGCCTCACCTCTTCTTCCTGCTGCTCCTGCCTGTCCCGAGTGCTTCCCTTCTCTTTCACTGTTCCATCCTGGAGAGTTCCTATCTCCCTTCCTGAAGGTGAACCCAGCTGATGGCAAGTGCTTCCCCCAGCTGCTATGTGTTATGCAGCTCTCTCACACAGATGTCCGTGGCTGGTCCCAGCTCTACTCCTTGCCTGGTGCTCGGGCACTGCAGGAAGGGGATCCTACAGGCACACAGGGAGGCACATCATCACAGAAGGAGACACTGTCAGGCAGGGCTGCTCTGTGCCTCTCTGCTATCTGGATGCTGGCACCAACATTTCAGGGCAGGGCTGTGTCAACAGTATGTGTAGAGGGGGATTTTGGAGGTTTTCCATCTTCGCTCTGCAGAAAGCCCTTCCAGCTGCCCAAGGAAGCTGGTGGCTGGGGTCCTGCCGTGCCAGCTGGAGCACCAGGGAATCGAGGCAGGCTGTTAGCATCCCGTGATATATTTAGTTCAAGTTTAACAGAGGCTCCATATGTGTGTGTTCTCTTGTTTCCTTTTGCTTTCTACGTGCTAAGTAGATGCAGGAAAGAGTGGAGAAGCCTCCCTGTGACAACAAGGATGCAGCTTCGCTGCTCCATGTTCTGTTCTCCTTTGCAGGGCTGCTTCCCTGAGCTATGCCTTTAGAAAGGCATTAGTGTAAGAGCTAGAGAGGAGCAAGTGTCCTAGGGACTCCTTCTATCAGGGATGGATCCCTGAAAATGTGGTAAGTTCTTTGCAATGACATGATTCTTCTCGGGCACAGGGCACACAGGGCTGTGGAACAGGACCCTCCAGGCAGCTGACTCCATGCACCAGTGGATTTTGCACATTGGGTCCTTTTCAGGACCCTTTGGTTCCAAAATGGTCACTCTGCTTTTCCTTTTAAATTATTATTTTACAAATTTTTGTGTTTCAGAATGAGGTTAAGGCAAGAGCAGAAAATCATACCAATGCTCTGTGACTCCCAGGAGGGCTAAACAGGGCTTATTCTGAGGACATGAAGGCATGCAAGGCACTTCATAAGACAAAACACACAGAAATGCTCCCTTAGAGAAGATGTGTGAGGAGCCGACACCTTTGATTACAGGATATTTTAGCTGTAGAAGGACTGACTGAGGGAGTAACTATGAAAACGTTTTCCAGGGAGAGCAATTTGTATGCTCTATTGAGAAATCAGGTCTGAGAGGAGTTTCTCTAGGTCTGTAGGAAAAGCAATAACCAAGTCACACTGGTAGGCTCGAAGTAGAGGTGTTAAATCTTGGGTGCCAGCTGGGGAAGGTGCAGCCCCAGGTCCTGCAGTAGGGGTGCTGTGGCACCTGCCCAGGAACCGTGAGGTGGAAGGGGATCAACTGGTGCATCTCAAAATCTGTCTCTGGGGATGGCAAACCTTGCTGAGGAGTGGGATCTGCTTCTCTGGGAAGAAAAGTGCACGGATGTGGGGGAGACATGGAAATCTTCCTGGGTGAGCCGGCAAATAGCCAAGGGTTTTGTTATTCTATAAACAGCCTTTGGAATCCACAGTCTGTCATAGGAACAATTTTGTGTTTTAATGGAAGTGTTTTGCTTTTGACCCTTTGTGGCAGAGCAACCCCTGAAAAGCAGGAGGTGAGCTTTTACTGTTGCCATCTGATTTTGGTTTTCCTGCCGCTCCATTTTTTTAAATCCTGTGTCCCCCAGGCAGGTTCAGACAGGCAGGATGCTTGGTGTGAGTGCAGGAGCCTCAGAGGGTGTAGCAAGGCCTGGTTTTGACAGGCTGGAGGTGTCACAGATAGTATGCCCAGAGATGTTCTGGTGGCCAGAACATTGTTGTTAATCACAGCGTGGTACTTAGGCAGCAGCAAGGTGCCTCTGTAAATGTCGGCTGTAAGTACAAAATAAGCCCCATCTCCCAGAGCTTCCCAGTACCAATGATGCCTTTTGTCCCTGGGCAGGATCAAAGGTTGGGTCGCAAATCACGGACTTCTGCCTGGAGCCAGGGTCACCTTCCATGGAAAACAACATGACTCTTTCCATCCAAATGAGACGTGTAACTTTAAACCCACGATTTTGCATCCCACTTTAGCTGGAAAACACAAGATTCAGAGCATCTGGCAGGTGCTGCAGTGTGTTGTGAGGAGGAGACCGCAAACAAATGGAGAGGAGAAAGGGAAAAGAGGAAGGAAATTCTGAGTAATGTTAGGAAGTGTTTCACAAAGCAGATGGCAAACAACGCCTGCCTGACCCTGTGCCTGTCTGCGGCACAGGGGCTGTGACGGCCAACTCCCTGCAAGCAGGGAGTACAGTAAGCTGTCCATAAATCAAGAGCACCAAGACTATCAAATTTGTTTATTACTTGGGGTAGTGCCGCTGTGTTCGAGTCGTGTAGCTATTTTGTTTCATTTCTTCTAGCTGTGTTTCAAAAAAAAAAAAGATTTGTTGGAGCATAACTATACCATTCTCTTTATCATTTGAGTCTTTCTTTTTTTTTTTTTTTTTTTTTTTAATTTAATTCTTTTTTTACCCCAGAAGATAGCGAGTGAGCTGTGGTGGAGCTGGTGGTGTTAATGTTCTGCAGCAGGAGTGAAATAGCCTGGAGATGTGCAGCGAGAGCAGGGGTGTGTGCCCTAAATAGGAGGGTTAAACAGGGCTTATTCTGAGGAAAGCAGTAATTGCAGCTTGCGTGAAGCAGTAATATTCTTTTGTGCATTATTTACCCAGGAACATCTGCTAATACATATACATTCTCTGGTGCATGTAAACAACTTGTGCAGGAAGAGGATTAGGAGATTTATAAAAAAATTAGAAGCAAGTTAAAAGGGCAATTAGAAGAACAGAAAGAGATATTGAGCAGTGAATTAGGGAGGATATTTTAACACACAATCAGAGCTCCCCGAGACGTAGTCAGAGCAGAGAGAAGGTAAAAGAGAAAATTGGCCAATTACGAAATGATAGCAGGGAATTGGTGACATGAGAGAAGGTAATGGCTGATTTGTTAAACAGTTATTTTGATTCTGTTTTCACAAAGGAGGAAGAGGATGGAGGACAGCTCTGGAAAGGACTTGTGTTGTGTGGACGAGGGTGGGGATGAGATGAGAAGCCTGCAGAGAGAAAGATGCATCTGCAGAGTGGCTGGGCGTGGGGAGGATTTCACCCACATTCACGGGGTGGGGGAAAAAATGGATTTTAGTGAGCAGCTCCTTGCAGCAGGGAGCTGGGTAGCGAGAGACTTGAGTTATAATGCTCGCTTTTGTTCACCAAATTGGTTGCTTTTGTGTGGAAACCAGAGAGGTGGTCACTGAGCTGACTGATTCTTCTCCCTGTTGAAGGATATTTCTCTGGGAAAGAGGAGGACAGAGATGGATGGGGACTCTGGAGGGTTGCTGCTCCTGGGGCTGCTTTTATGTGGGTAGAGATGTTTTTGGCTTGTCAGCATGACACCTTTCAAAAAACACACATTGCAAAGTGTGAGCACCTGTGTCCTGCTTTCATAGTTGCTTTTGCTTCCATCTGTAACCCCCAAACTCCAATGCAGTCAGGTATAAAAGAGCATCCCTGGAATCACTGTTCCCATCAGCACTGGTGTCAGTATCTTGTGTTTCACCAAAGCAGGGGTGAGCTTGAATGAAGTAAGGGAGAGAAGAGGGCTGGGGGAACATGGAGATGATGCCAACCAACAGGACCTCAAGGAGATAGTAAATGATGAAAAGGGAAATACCCTTGGTAGTGCAATGGGAAATGGGCTCTTGGGAGGTGTTCCTTAGGGAGTGGTTGAAGCTAAGACAGGCAAAGAATACACAACAGCAGATTTAGGGAAGGATGAGCTTGAAGGACTGCAAAAAATGTTATTTAGCTATAAGAAATGTGAAGTGACGCTTTTGTTCTGCTCTGTCCCTCTGAAGGGCAGTATGTGTCACAAAGCAACTTTCTGAGACAAAAAAATGATTTGGAATTGGTGCTGGCGGGGCACAAGTGTGGTCTGGGAAGTGATGGGGGGTATAGGAGAAACTGTGGACTCATGGTGTTGGTTTAGACTGATAAACTAAAAATTTATTCACAGTATCCAAGAGGTGTTTGGTTTTCATCCTGCCTGGGAGGATAAAAGAGATGCAGTGTTGCGTGGTTTCTGTTTTCAAAGCATGTACGAAAAGCTCCATATTAGCAATTACAGGATGAAACTGTGGAAAAGTGGTACAAAAGAGAGAAAATTGGCTCTGACTCAGGAAACAGGATTCTGCTGCTGGGAGTGAGTTTCTAGAGGCACAGTCTGGGGTCTCTTCTGGGTTCTCTGGTGTTTGTTTTTTTTAATGGAAAGGATTTGCATGAACAGCCCAAAGTCAGAGCATTGAAGCTCACTGATGGAAAGAAGGGGGAAGCAGCCACAGCGACAGGGACTCGTCTCATCTGCCACAGCACCACAGACTGGAGAACACTAAGGGAAAGGGAAACCAGTGACACGTTTCCCAGGAGAGGCATTTGGAGCTCACAACTGACCTGTGGGGAGCTATTGGGAGCGTCTGCCCCCGTTGGCAACAGGCAGACAGGCTGCCCGCACCCTGGAGGGATCAATGCGTGTCCAAAGGTTGAGCTTGAGATAGGAACACAGAGGGGTTTGGGTTTACAGAATCATAGAATCATTTCGGTTGGAAAAGACCTCTAAGATCACGTCCAGCTGTTAACCCAGCACTGCCAAGGCCACTACTAAACCACGCCCCCAGGTGCCACATCTACATGTCTGTTAAATCCCTCCAGGGATGGTGACTCCACCACTGCCCTGGGCAGCCTGTGCCAGTGCCTGACAACCCTTTTTGGTGAAGGCATTTTCCCTAATATTCAATCAAAACCTCCCCTGGAGCAATTTTGAGGCCATTTCCTCTCATCCTATTGCTTGTCACTTGGGAGAAGAGACTGACACCCACCTGACTACAACCTTCTTTCAGGGAGTTGTAGAGGGCAAGAAGGTCCCCCCAGAGCCTCCTCTTCTCCAGGCTGAGCACCCCGCAGCTCACTCACATGTTCCTCATCAGTCTTGTGCTCCAGACCCTTCCCCAGCTGCGTTCCCTTCTCTGGACACGCTCCAGAACCTCAATGTCTTTCTTGTCATGAGGGGGCACAAACTGAACCCAGGATCTGAGCTGCCTCCACAGTGCTGAGCCCAGGGGAATGATCCCTGCCCTCGTCCTGCTGTCACACTGCCTGTTACAAGCCAGAGTGCCAATGGTCTTCTTGCCCACCTGGGCATGTGCCAGCTCATGTTTAGCTGCTGTTGACCAGCACTTCCAGATCCTCTTCCACTGGGCACCTTTCCACACCTGGCATGCTGCAGGGGATTGTTTTGACCCAAGTGCAGGACCCTGCATGTGGCCTTCTTGAACCTCATCCCACTGGCTTCGGCCCATCAATCCAGCCAGTACAAATGGGAGCAGGTGGACCACTGCCCAGTGTGAAGTAAGATAATATGCAGGTACCCCCAAAATGCCAGGCAGTGGAAGGATTGTAGGAAAATTTATTTCCAAAGTCCAGAACACTAGGTTTGCACAACATTAATCTTAATGGTGTCTACCACTGCCTTTGGATTCAGCTCTTTACCCCAGGGACCTGCCTGTCACAGCTTTGGTGTCTGGGAGCAATCCTAATGAAATCCCTAATTTCTCCAGCTTACCTCCAGCCTGAGCCAGACAACCTCTGGCAAGTCACGGTTATACCTATGTCCGCTTGACTGGAGAGATGCGTGCTTGGAGGTTGTGGAAGCGCTGCTTCGGAGAAGAGGGGATTTCTGCCAGGCCTCAGAGCAACATTCAAAATGCATGAAGACATGCTGTAGGAAGGGATTGGGGAAAAGACACACACGCGTGAACCAGGGGCCATGGTAGAGCTGAACCACGCAGCTGGGAAGTTCATTATTGAGGCTGAGTGTCAGAGCATGCCATAAAAATTTAGTTTATCCTCAGAGAGCTGTGGTTGTGGAAGAAGGATGGGAATGGGGAGGCATGGCAGCTAAGGAGAAGGCAGCAGGGGAATATCAGAAACCTGTAGTCAGTGCGCCCTGGTTTGGGCTGGTTCAGAGCTGACTTTCTTTCTAGTACCTGGTACAGTGCTGCAGTTTGGGTTTGGGATGAGAATAATGTTGATAACACCAATTTTTAGTTGTTGCTCAGCAGTGTTTACACTGAGTTAAGGACTATTCTGCTTCTCACCCCACACCACCAATGAGGACACTGAGGGGCACAAGAGCACAAGAACGTGGGAAGGGACAGAGCCAAGACAGCTGATCCCAACTGGCCAAAGGGATATTCCAGACCATATGGAATCATGGTCAGTATATAAACTGGGGGCAAAGCCCTGGCTGGACATCAGTTGGTGAGCGGCGAGCAATTGTGTTGTGCATCACTTGGTTTGTATATTCAAATTCTATTATTATTACTATTGTTATTATTTCTTCTGTTTCTGTCCTATTAAACCACCTCTGTCTCAATCCATGAATGTTACTTATTATTCCCAATTCTCTCCCCCATTCCACTGCAGCCATGTGGTGTTTAGTTACCAGCCAGGTTAAACCATGATTCTGTGTCAAACGCCATCTCCTATTTAGCAGTGTATCATGTCTCCCTTCTGGTTTTAAACAGTCCCCTTTATCACTAGGAGTTAGAGTGCTTGATTGACAAGGCTTGTAATACACCATGGAGTTGCCTTTATTTTTCCCACATGTTAAAGGAAAAGATACTAAAAATACAATTATGGTTTTGAGCCAGGCATAGTCTGTTCTAATATAATTCATCTCAAAGACTATCCACCGTGCCTGCTGCACCCAAATCATTTATAAAACATTAGCATCTCCTGTGCTGACATTTCACTCCTATATTACAGGAGTTACACAGAGACTTAAAAAAAAATTAATAAAGTGCTTCTCTTTTTCATTCTCCCACTGAGAGCTTTGATTTCCAGAGTATGAAACGAAATAACCAACATAACAACATTCTCCACTTCTAAGGGACAGTGCCAGACTCATTCAGTTGCTATTGGTTATAGAGAGGAGGACATGAGGGAGCCATTTCAGATCATGGATTATTTGTTCTGGCTGCATTGGACATCCCTTTAGTGGAGCTTTAGAGCCCTGTAGACAAAAAAGTTTGGCTAGGAGCTGGAAGGCAGAGGGCTTGATGAAGTAACCTCTTCCTTTCTCCTCCCAGAATTAGTCTTGCTATTCCCCAAGAAGGTTGTTTAAAAGAGAAGGATCCAAGCCTCTGCTCTTCCTCACTTGCAAGTTAGACAGAAGAGATCATGCCCTTTCAGTTTCCTGCTCCCATCGTCCAAGTGCTCGTAAACAAGTGCACGGGAGAATTTTCTTCCTTTTTTTTATTGGGAGTTTCACTTTTCATTTCCAGATACCTCCAGTGGTTCTGCCATCATGTAAATACCCTCTCCCCTTCCCCAAAGCAGTTGGGAGATCAGATTTCCCAAGGTGGCCCATTCTTCCTGAAGCTGGTGGTGTGTCTGATGGAAAACACAAGCTGTTTCCTTTCAGATTTCCAGCCCCACACGTGAGCTACAGGCTCAAAACATGCCACCTCTGGGGTATGGTTATAAAATGAACAGCAGCCTTTTCTTGTCCAAGATCACTTTTATTTCCCTTGTTTCATTAACTTCAGTCTCTGTTTGGTCTCACATATCCACGCTGACAGGGAATTCACACCGACTACAGAATTTGGGCAGCACCTCCCCAAGCCCACGGGCTGCTATCGGTGAAGCTGCCCACTCTGCCTTGCCTTCGGTCAGCAAACGCATCCCTCCACCACAGGGTTTAATTTGGGACGAGGGGAACAGGCAGACCCGCTCCCTCTCCTCCACCTGGCAAAAATCCCCTTCATACGGCTCTCTTGGGCCATTGATGTCTCGCTCCTACCACGGACAAGAAGCCCTGGGCTCTGTGCTTCTCGCCGGTCCTCTGCGAGCTGTCGTTTTCCCCTCCTCTGACTCTTCCCATGTTTCCCATGTTTCTTTTTAAGAAACAAAACCTCTCCTGATGCTGTCAGGACTGTCTGCAGCCTGGGAGCTACTCCTTGCTGCCCCAGTGAAAACCTTAGTCCAGCTATAAAGGTCCTCGTGCCACTGACACGGCTGGGAAACCCCTCTCTGCCTCCAGCCCCAAAAGAGCCCCTTTCCTCCCTGGGGCCTCATCGTGCTCTCCGGAGACAGAGCTCTATGGCTCTATTTATTTGGACTAATTAATCTCTCTCTCCCTCCTGGTTACAAATTAGGATGTAAGGGTGAGTTTTGGCTCTCTGGATATGGACTTTGCTGCATTGCATGCAGCCACCCCCCCACCCCTCCCAAAGTTTAGTGCTCTGAATTGCTGAGAACATTGGTCCGCTGTGGTTCCCCCACAAGTACTGAGCCCGCCCGATGGCTTTCAGCATCTGTAGGCACTGCTGCCGGTTTGTTTTCTCAAGGAAAAAAAAAAATCATATACTGGTCTGCTATAAATTCACCATACAATCCTTAGTTCTGAAGATATAGTTTCCACACAGTTTATAAACATTGTAAGACATACATATGGATAATTGAGGGGAAGGAGGGGAGCTTGTGCATTTGTTGGGGGTTTTTTTCAGATGTGTGAGCATGGTTTAAAAAAACACACCTCCTGCAAGTACCTAATTTCTTTAAGTGTTGGGTTTGTTGGGGTTTTTTTTGTTTAATTTCACCTCTAATTAGTCTTTCCTTTGGTTGTTGGCTACTCCAAGCCCAGCAGGCAAGCCCTGTTTGCTGTAATGCCTGAGATATTCAGGGGTTTGAGATTGTCTTCTAAGAGATTCCCAGCCAACTTAGGCCTCTGGGTTTGAAGCCAAAAGGGCTAAAACATGGGAGAACCAATGTCTTTATTACATTGGTATCAGTGTCCTTGCACTCACTTTCAGAGAAACAGTGTAGGCTTAACTGGTGATGGTTTTTACAGCAATTATATTCCTTTCAGTAATTGGAGGGGTCGTTCGGAGTGCTCTTAAATGAACAGGATTCCACAAGAGCATGGTACAGTCCGTTTGTCCAGTTGTCACTGATGAACTGGCTATTGTCCCTGTTATCTGCTTTTTGTAAGGTTGGCTTTTTTTGTTGTTGTAGGTGCTCAGTTAGGCTGTTTGTGACAAGGTGTGATAATGCCTTTTAATCCACTCCCATTGTGTTCGGCACAGTCCGCGTTGGCAGCCGGGCCAGGCACGGAGAGACCGTCAGAAGCCAAGACAGCGTTCTTCCCTTCGCCAGGCCAACGCTAGCCACATACAAAAAAAGAAGAAGAAAAGAAACTCTGGTCCTTTGTAGATTGGTGGCAGTACAGCTCCGCTCTGTCCACAGCCAGGCCCTCAGCGGATGATGGCCGCCAACACCACCATAAAAACCAGGAGCGATGCCCTGAGCCCCGAGCAGCCGGCTGCCTGCTGGACCCCGCTGGGGGGGCGAATGGGTGTCCGCCGGGTACACTTACCCTTGCGTCTGGGGGAGAGTGTTGGCATCGCCCCAAAACTGAATTTGTGCTGATAATCAGGCACATAGTCTGGAACCTCCTGCCCGTTTTTCCGTGGCCCCAAGGACACCGGTTTAGAGGTTCGGTTACGGCTTTTGTGGCTGGTGCAGTTCTTGCCGGGTTTGCGGTAGCCTGGCCGGGAGCCGGGGGGACCGGCAGGCTGGCTGCTGTGCAAACTGTTCTCAGCTCCTCCCTCCTTCCCCTTCTCCTTGGAGGAGTGGTGAGGGTGGTGGGTTTTGGAGGCTCCTCTGTCTGCTGTGGAGAAAGTGTGTGTTTTCATCTGATGGAGCGACTCAGACCCTGAACAGTTCCTAAAGTCTTCTGCTCTTAGCACCTTGAGGTCCTTGCCGTGCATCTGCTCGGGGGACTCGCAGATGACGCTGGAGCTGGAGCCTCTGAACCTGTGCAGCCATTCCCAGAGGGAACGGGCTTTGCAGTCGCAGCTCCATGGGTTCCCATTCAGCCTGAGAAACTCCAGGGCTCCCAGGTGGGCCAGGCAGTCCCCATGCAGCTCCGAGAGGCTGTTATTGAACAGGAAAAGAGTGGTCAATCTTCGGAGGTCATGGAAAGCCCGCCTGTGAATCCACTGCAGTTGATTTTGATGGATGAGCAGCCGATCCAGGTTTATTAGTCCCCTGAATGTGTTCTGATGAAGACTCCAGAGCTTGTTTCCATGGAGAAAAAGATGGCTGAGGTTAACCAAGTCAACAAAAATATCATCCTGAAGGAACTCAATGTGGTTGTCTTGCAGGTAAAGGTATTGCAGGTTGTGGAGGCCACCAAATATTCCGCTGGGGAGGGAGCTCAGCCCACACTTGTAAAGATACAGGGCATGGAGTTTCACCAGCCCTTGGAAAGTGTCTGCAGCTAGAGCCCTTAAGTAGCGGTTGTCCCCCAGGTCCAACTCTTCCAGGTTGACAAACCCATCAAAGGTGTTTGGGTCAATGAAGGTGATGTTGTTGGAGTAGATCCAGAGGGTGACCATGGAGGGGCTGAAGTGGCCCCGCAGCAGTAAGGTGATCTGGTTGTTCTGAAGGAAGATCCTCTCGCTGTCCTCAGGGATGCCCTCAGGGATGGTGACGAAGTTATGAGCCTGGCAGCTGACGGTCATGGGGGACGGGTAGCACACACAGTCGGTGGGGCAGCCCAGGGCACTGGGCACCTTCAGCCCCAGCAGCACCAGCAGCAGCTCCGCAAACCTCCCTGTGTGGAGAGAGGGGAGAGCGGCATCAGCAGGAATCGGGCACCTCCCGCCCACCCATCACTGCTGTGGAGACTATTCTGGGTGAAAAACGCCCCCAATTAACTCAGCCCTCCTCTCTGCTCATGAATTACCCACGCGGCTGTGATGAGTAGGCTCATCACCTACGGTAGTTAAAACGTGATATATGGAGTACTCCCTGCCTCCTCGCCTTGCCTGCAACAGGCAGCTGGTTATGTTCCCAGCCTAGAACAGGCAGGAGAAACTTTCTCAGTGAGAATTCACGTTGGCAGTGCAGGCAGCAGAGCGCCTTGCCTGCAGGCAGGCAGCGCAGCTGGAGGGAACTTTGTGGTGTGAGAGCAAAGACAGGAGATGCAAATCCTTTTATGTGCCCACCCCTCCTCATGATGCATCTCTCAAATCGCCTGCACTTAACATATTGGAGAGGAAAAGGTACAGAGATTTAGCAATTCCCAGCGAACCACCTGAAATTACACGTCTGCAGTGCATCTGCACAGCATGCCCTGCTCACCCAAAGGCACAGCCCCGTCCCCGCCGTCTCCTTTTACTACAGTTGTTAGACACCATCATCCACTCTGAAACCCAAGTAATTTACAGGAAAATATGTTGTCAGCAGTTGGTGGAAAAGACTGAGCTGAAAACTCCTTTTGGAAGTGCGATGCTCAGACATATTTTTAAATGGATGTCCTGTGGTAAAGCATATTGCATCCTCTAATGCTACAGTATGTGCTTGTGACTGGGGCTTTCTTGCAGCAGAGAAGCAGAGAGTGAGGACGGAACCATCCCCTCCCTCTGCTCAGCTCTCTGAATGCTGGTTTCACCGCCCCACTCCCGTCTCGCTCCCACTCCTCACACCAGGCTTGCTTTCAGGCTATTCCTTCTGTGCGGAGTGGCTTTTCAGACTCATTGCACCAGACTTGTCATTTCTCATTCAGATTTTCCTCCTAGATTTTGCTTTTTCCTCTTACACGCAAAATTTGCTCATGTCTAATGAATTCTGCCTCTGGACTTCACGGGGAAAAAGAGTAACAGCAGAGCAGTGCACAGCTGCCGCTGCCATCCTGCCCACGAGTCTTACTCAGCTTGTAATAATCTGAAAAACGAGAGTGGAAGTGGAGTTCATCTCTCATTACTCCACGTCGTTATCACCAGCTAGTCCAAGATCCTGGACCCCTTGGGCTTTTACAGTCCCTCTTTTCAGTGCCTACAACCAAATACAAGTGGCAGACACAAAAACCTTACTGTTTTCTTATTAATTCTGTTTGAAATATAACTCCATGGTTGCTGTTGCCTTTTGCCTGGTATGGAGATCTACTACCATTTACTTAACAGCGGGTGACCCATCCATCTGGACCATCCTTTCAAGGCAAAGTTGTCACATATTTTAGATAAACTGGGTCATTCAGACTCTCCATAAAACACCAGTAAGAGGCAGTCAGGAAAAGAAATAGCATCGCTGCCCAAAGCACTGGACCAAGCCTTGGCTGTGATGGGGATGAGGAGGACAACTTCCAGGTGCTGCCCTTCAGAAACAAAGCACTGGCTACCAGGAGGGATGTCTCATTCCTGCACCACTGCCAAAAAGGGGCGGTGAGTCCGGAACGCTTAATTTGCGACAACTCCTACGGCTGTGTAGGAGAAGGAATGTTGTCACTGCCATAGCATTTTGGCTTTGTTGTCATGCCTTTGCGATGAGTGAGGGGCTGTGCTGGTGGGAGCATTGTGCCATCGCTGACTACCCAGCACTCCCTGCCAAAACGGGAGCCCTCACTGCAACTCACCACGCAAGCACAGCCTGGGAAACAGTGGTATCCTGAGGATGTTGTGATTATCTGAGTGCCAGATAATGATGGAAAAGATAAAGCTATGTTTGCAGATATATTCTGCTGGGGTTTTTTACCCACGGATGCGCTTCACCAAGGTGCTTCATGTTCCCCATCTTACCTTGGTGACACTGGAGTTTGAAGCCTTCTGTAGGTCTTATGTTTATTAGTAAAATCCTGCCAGCCATAAGTGCTGTGATGATCTCCCACATGCAGAGTCTGTTATTGCAAATACCAAATCACAAGGGTCTGAATCAATAAACCATCTCCCAGCTACACGCAGCAGGTTGGAAGATTACATATTGCTTCCAAACAACAGTTTTATGCGCTCTTCCGTGACACGACAGTTGCCAGGCTAACGGGATTACTGGCGGGAGGTGGAGCCGGGCAGGGATCTGGGAGCATAGAAGATTTCACATATAGGGATGGTGATGACAGGCAGCTGTTAGCAAAGCATGGCAATGGACGAAGGCAGCCTGGGTCTCCCTGGAGCATGGCCAAGGTAGAGGCTTCTGCCGAGAGGGAACACAGCGTTTAACAGCTCGCTGCCTGCAGGGATAACTCCAGAGGTAAAGGTCAAAGGGAACTGAGTCCACCTCTTTAATTAACAGGCATCTGTGAGTTAATGGTTGGTTGGAGAGGGAGATGTGACTCCTGCAGCCAAGGGTGGTGGTGGGGATAATCTGGGTTGTTGCTGGTTGTCGCCTTCCCAAGAGTATGATGGTAGGGAGAAAAGAGAGGGATGTCTTTCTACTTATGTGCTGCAACTTGGGAGGAAGGATAATGGGCAAACACAGGAGAGATACTTAGTAGAAAAGGGTGAACAGGGAAGCAGGACCTAGAAAGAGAGCAGGTTTAGATTAGATATATCAAAAGAATTCTTCCATATGAGGGTGGTGAGGCACTGGCACAGGTTTCCCAGAGAAGCAGTGGCTGTCCCATCCCTGAAAGTGTTCAAGGTTAGCTTGACAGGGCTGGGAGCCACCTGGTTCAGTGGAAGGTGTCCCTGCCAATAGCAGGGCAAATAGAACTAGACGGTCTTTAAAGTCTCTTCCAACCCAAACTATTCCGTGATTTTATGAAGGTCTGGGCTCTCCATTGGATGCACACAAGGCACATGGTCTCATCAAGGAAGCTTTCCCTCCAAGCCTGTAAAGCCTGCTGATTGTCTAGTGCTGTGAGAAGCTGCTCCTGGGATGCCCTGGGATTGGTCACAGTTTGGATCTGGGAATGAGACCCCCAAGAAGCAAAGAGGTTGTGGTCATGGTGCCATGAAGCTCCTGAAGCTGGTAACACTAGCACTGTGATATCCAGCAGCCGAGTCCCATCTGGACAAGACAGCCAGGAGCTCTTCGATCTCACTGGGCTTCCCAGGCAGGAAAGCACCATGGGAGCTTCCCAAAAGGTTTCAGCCCCGCTCTCCTGATAGCCTGAACCTGTCTCACTTGTTGAACTTGTTATTCCTGATTCAGCCCTTTCAACTTCATCTTGTAAAGGTTGCCAGGCAGCTGGACGGTCACCAGCCCGTGTGTCAGAGCTCACCAGGGAGGGAGAGCTTCAAAAGCAGCACAGAAAAATCCTCCAGAAACCTGCTGGTGAAGTGAGTAAAACCAAATCCCCACTGACATGGATAAAACCAGCAAAGGGGTGTTTATCTCCTGCCTTTCTCCCACTGACACACTGTGTTATCCTGCCTTCTGCTCACCACGTCCTTCTGCTGCCTCCTGCTTTTCACTGAGGTTTCAGTGATTGGAAGGAATTCGTCCGACTGTCCAAACCATTTCCCATGTAGCATCCCTCTAATTGAGCATTAATTAGGCATCAGTTAATGAATGCTTGAAATAATTTATCTTTGGATGCGTCCAGTTTGCAGTCTTACTTTTAACAGCATTAGACTCATTATTAGATTAACATCGTTATAAATGTTCTCCATTACCTGCTTGTTTCCATTGTCTTAGCCTTATTACCAAGAGTGAAAATCACTCCTCCCGCATGCATTATTGATGAGTAAGGGCTTTCTATATGTAGCACGGGATTAATTGTTATACACTGTAATGCATTTAGCGTGAAGCCTCGATCTGTGCAAGAGCTGAAAGCAGTCAGAAGAATGCAGACGCCCGGAGCCAGCGTGCTCAGCCAGACACTGCGTATCTCTTTCCAGCCCAGACCAGGTTCCTCCCAGCCCAGTGCCAGCACAGGAAGAAATCTGAACAAAAACCCCTGGTTTGATACCCAGGATCAAAGGGGAAGGTTTGAAGGACTGGAGCGCTGCTCTGCCACCGTGGCGGCGACACTGGCCTCTGCAGTGCCACTTGCTCCAGAGAGCCTGGTGTACCTGCACCAGCAGTTTTCTTGGTCTGTAAGATTTATAACACTTTACTGTATCTCCAAGCAAGACAGAGCCTTGGTTTCTTCAGGACAACATGATGCCACTTCTTTTCATTAGGAGACTCAGGCCCAAGGCAAATAAATCACTTAGGACAAGGGTAGATCCTTTGTCCCTGGGGGGATGCACCTGCAGACCCNACGGCAATCCTGCCATGAAGCCCTGCCACCCCCCGCCCATTTCCCTGTTCTCACATGGACACTTTCACCTCTCCACCCGGACAAGTTTATATGGGTCACAGCCCGTCTAATTCTCTGGCAGGAGAATCCGCTCTCGAGGATGGAGCAGGTTGCTTCTCTTCCAAATCTCTCCTAAACCGCCATCTGCTTTGGGAGACCCATCTTAGCTCATGTCTACATGCAACTTGACTGCCTGCTTACTGTGTCCATTACAGGGGCTGCTCAAGCTGTTAGATTTATAAGCTCTTTAGAGCAAAGCCCTCATCTTCTAGTTGCTGATTTATGTATCTTTACTGCCATAAAACACTATGTATAGCTACTACATAATATAAATAATAATACTTAACCAGAGTGTGCTACAAGTGGGGAGAAAGCATCTGGCTTCTGCTCGCAGATGGGATTATCAAAAAGGAAGAAGCTTCCTCATCACTCACCCTCTTCCAAGGCCAAACTCACACCTGGTGTAACAACACCACCTCGCTGTCAGCAAGATCCAGAGGGAGATTTTCCTTCCTGTTCCCATCCTGGATCTATCAAAGGATGTTTTCTAAATCCACCCCAAGCAAACTAGTGCACAAAGACATGACAACAACCCCTGGGGAGAGTACACTTTGAAACCTGGGAACAAACTCAGAATTGGATGTTCACATAGAGACAAACTTGTTTAGGGAGAAAAAGAAGCCTCAAGTGTTCACAGTTTCTCCAGCCAAGTGAAGGATGATGAAAGACAAGGCCAGAGCAGTAACAGCAACTGGGCACGAGCCAAGAGTCAAACTCTGGATCTGGGATGGTTTGACAAAGCGGTATCTGCCCTGTGCTTAGTGCCTGCAGGGTTTATTTCCTCTTCTTTTTTTTTTTTTTTGCAAAACAAAGGATAAAATAAACAAGCCCATCCTGATTGCCACAAAGCCCAAATTCCCCAGAGCAGCAGCTTGCTTGCAGCCTCTCTCCAAAGCCCCTTAGGTGCTGCCCCGCAGTTCTGCAGCACTCGGCAGCAGGAGCAGCCTCACTGGAATTCCTCCCAGCACATCAGCTACAGCTCCCAGCACCAGGACACAGCACAGGGCTTTGCTTTCTGCACGAGCTGCCTTTCAGCCAAAGAGTGGCAGCCACCCATCCACCTTCATCATTTTATTATTTTTTTTTTGCGACCGGTGTCATAAATAACTGACAGATCCCAGCTGTTTGGAGTTATGGTTTCTGATGGAGTGACAGCTGCTCCCAATCCCCCAGTCATCACCCCGGCAGTTCTGGAACATTTCAGCAACATAAAAATCATTGGAGATAATTTCGGTTTTGCATAATTTGGTTAGGCAAGCTGTGATTTAATGGCAATTATGACCTCCGAGGCAGAAGATGAGCTTGGAGGCTACTGGCTTCACACGACTTTAGCTCGGGGTGCAGCATCAGGGATGTTCCAGGGAGATGGTGCTACAAGAAAAAAACCCTTCTCCAGCAGCTGGAAATTGCCTTCCTTGGCTGGCAAGTGGAAAGACTGTTCCCAGAGGAAGACACATACAAGGAAATTTGGAAGGAATAGTGCTAAAGAAAGCTTTGGGAAGAGGCTGGTGCCAAAAGATGCATCGGGAGGTACCTTTTAAAGAAAAGACAGGAAAAGGCTGTAGACGGGGGCGGGGAGGGGGGAGTACTGTAGCCCATACAAACCCTTCTGTGTCACCGGTATCTCATGGGTTAACTGGTACAAACCTCCTCTCGGTGACCCTGACATTAAAAAGTAAATCCTCCTCCTGTAACTGAGATGGGAGAGCTGGCTGAAATCAGGAATGGGCAGCATTTCCTTTGCGGGCAGCTACCTGGTCTGTGGGCACTGCTCTTTGCTCTCCCCCCTCACAGGCCCTTTCCTGCTCCAGGCTGTGTTTCCCCCTCTTCTGGGTGCTTCCCATCCATCCCAGAGTCCCTTGGATTGCATTTCTCCAGTGGTGACTGATCAGAGCAAATCCTTGGGCAGCCAAGTGGTGCTGGGAGGTCAGCTAAGGATGGAGAATCATGGTCAGGAGCTCTGGGGACATCATGGTGTTTCTGGCTGGGGGCAAAATGTGGCTTAATAGCAGGAAAACCCTTTGTCTGCAGATGAGAAGGTCCAATTTCCCCTCCTCCATCACAGATGCCAACGAGATTGGAGCTTGCTGTGAGCTAAAGCTCAGGACAGAGACCTGGGCTCAGCAGCATCCCAAAATCAAGTCCTTTAGGGTATTGCAAGTTCAATTTACATTTGCTGACCTGGTATCTGGAGCTATTCACCTTCCCCCACCAAAGTCAAGGCCAAGGTCACCTGGAAGTTTCTGGATGATTGTCATTAACTCCTACTGCAGTTTGAAACCAGACCATAAATTTCATAGTGTAATAATGTAAAAATCAATAACTCTGTTTGAAACAATAGCTTTGTCTTCCATTTCAGCTAGCTCTGATATCTCCCCACGGACCACATCCCTCTGAATCACACAGATAAAGAGAGAGGAGCAAAGGGTGGCGGGGAGGCTGCTCTCCTGCCAGGTGCCCAGCCCCTCCATCGTTACAGATTCAATTACTTAATTTATTCCTCTCTCGCAGTTAAACTTCAGGATGATTTAAAAGGAAAAAAAGAGCCTTTTATACTCAGTCTCTCTGACATCCTGTCCGACACAATGTCTCTGAGGCTTTCCATGCGAGAGATGCCCAAGCCCCTGCTGCCCATCGCCATGGGCAGCAGAGCCAAAACCCAAAATACTTTTGGAAAAACAGAGAACCCACTCACACAGGCAAAAACAATGAAAGTCCAACCTCTTCCAGCTCTGGCTTTTTGGGTGAGGAAGGTCTGGCTTCCTTTGCTTGCTTATTTTCTGTTGTTTGCTGTAGCACTGGCTCAAAATATACATTGAGAAGCAGGATTGTCTTTCACATGTTGGTGGATGTGTGATCCTCAAAAACAAATTAGCACCGATTCACTTCTATATAGAGTGCAGCCGTCAGGGAATCACTCCTGAATTCACAGCGAAGGAAAGTAATAATGCTTCCAGTGTGCTAATCCTCTCCAAGAGCAGCCCCTGAACTCTCTTCTCCTGGTGCTGGAGGCACCACTGGAAATTACAATTGTACTGAAAAAATAATAAATAAATACAGAAATTGGCAGAGTTTGTGCTAGTCCAGAGGATTTGTACCCTAATGTGGAACTCCCTGTTTAATTAGCACTCTTCTCTGTCTGCATCTCCTCCTCCCGCTCTCAAGCTAAAGAAAAATGGGGGGAAAGGAGGTCAATGATAGAAGTGGCAGTGGGATTGAAACTCAGCTATAGAAACTTGTTTAATTTAAATGCTTCTTTCAGGACTAAAATACACAGAAGCAGAGGGAGTGTAGAGTGTGTTTTCCCAGTGTAATCTGCTCTGCTTACCCCAGTTCTCTGTACACCTTACGCTGCAGCCATGCCCTTGGAGTACAGCTCCAGTGGGATGCTGCCGGCCCTACGGCTGCAACAACAGGGCACAACCCTGGGACCTCAGTGGAAGTTTGGAAGACTGTCTAGATCAGAGGCTGGGCAGCTACTTGCAGCAGTTGGAGAAAGATCGTTGCGATGGGATGGGATAGGATAGGATAGGACAGGACAGGACAGGACAGGACAGGATAGGATAGGATAAGATAGGGTATTTCTGCTGGAAGGTACCTAAAATGATCATCTGGTCCAACTGCCTGAGCACTTCGGGGCTGCCTGAACTTTAAGGCTTGTTATTAAGAGCACTGTCCAAATGCCTATGAAACATTGACAGGTGTCAGGGCATTGGCCACCTCTCCAGGTAACCTGTTCCAGGGTTGACCACCCTCCCAGTAAAGAGATGCTTCCTAATGTCCAGTCTAAACCTCTCCTGGTGCAGCTTTGAACCATTCCCATGTGTGTCCTGTTCCTGAATACCGGGGAGAAGAGATCTTCTTTTCCTGAGTATCCTTTCCCTGCTGCCAGAGGGCTTATTGCTCCCCTGTGTCTCATTCCATTGTGTATGACGGACCAGCATTTCAAACGCCACTGGGGCCTTCTTGGAGCACAGACATACCGGAGGGAAATGTTGCTTCTCACTTCACATAGATGAGTCCAGTCCTTGAGTCCTGCTGGGGCTGGAGGTGTTGATGGACACCAGGATGCTTCCATTCCTCAAGGAGAGGATGACATGGACCAGGGGACGCTCTGATGCAACATGCATAGATCCTGCAGGATTTCAGACATGGACAGGGGCTTACTGGCTCCTGGCACTGCTCCTGTCCTGCTCCCCAGCAGGCATCATCCTCTGCTGGTCTCCAGCACAGGACTGGTCTCTGGCAGGACATGCCAGCAGCCTGCAGTGAAGCCAGAATAGAAGCTGGCAAAGGACAGGGAGATCCTGAGGTCCTTGAGAAGGGACTAATAATTCCAATTACCCCCAAGGAAAGAGAAATATAGGAGGATGACTTGAGCTTAGAGGATTGTCTGAGGCGTCTCAGGGGATCATCAGATACTTCCACTCCCTTTTTGTCCTGAGGTGACAAGTTTTCCTTCCCATTCACAGAAATGCAAAGTAGTTCATTCACAGCAGTAATAAGAACTATGTCCTTCGTAAAACAGTTGGTGAGCGAACCCTTCCAGGTGCTTCACAGCAAAACAATTGTAGATGAAATGGCAAAACCCACCCCAGCTGAGCACCAGCCAGATCAGTATCAAATGCTGAACAAGCTCATATGTAGCAAAGGCAGATTCACCAGCTCGTTTCCCTGCCAGCAGCTGGACAAGACCTACAGAGGGTTTCTTCAGGATCAGAAATACAGCCAAAACTGAGCAAATATTAGATGGAAGAGCAAAGTGACAGCAGCCTGGGCTCAGTGCATGCTTGGCTGCCCCAACCAGCCCACATCCATAGGAGATGGAAAAACTGGAGGCTGCAGAACACCAGGGAGGCAACGCACTGGATGGATCTTTACCCGGATGGAGCCAGGAGCGGACAGTGACCCGACACAGGGAGGCAAAGGTGCTTTTATGTTAATACAGATAATAGGGAGAGCATTAGTTCTATAAACTGTAATCCTGCTGAGGTCCCAACCCCAAGTTGTGTCCTGTGTGACCGAGATCCACAAGCCAATTCTGCACCGTGCCGTGTAGGCTCCCTTTCATCCCTTTTCAGTCTTTCTGCATTTCAGATTTGCTGGACGTCCTTGTGTTTCATGAAGAAGAGGGCAAATTGGAGCCTGTCATGTACCTTCTTCCTCATTCAGCAGCACATCATTCTGCCTGCAGCAGGGGGGAAGGAGACGGACGGGCAGGCATCAAAGCTGCCGGTTCTGTCACATTTTCTTCCCCCCGACCAAAAAAGAAGCGATGGCGTCATTTGGAGCCCAGCCCACAGGCTCAGGTCTCTCTCCCACACCCAAAGAGGGCAGCAGCACCTTTCTCTATGCCCTTGGTCTCCTCTCAGGGTGATGCCAAGAGCCCTCCAAATGAACATCCTTGCAGGTTGCCAGCCAAGTGAGCATGGCAGACACCAGCAAAACCCCAACCCCGCCAGAGCCACGAGCTGGCATGCTGTGTTGTGAGCACAGCTGCCTTTCAGAGACCTCTCCTGTACTTTGCATTAAACTTTTTACCAGCTCATGAAAACCACAGCGATGAAAGCAGAGTGCAAATAGCTGTGCTGTGCCACTCCTCTCTCCGGCATCCAGGGCTGAGCTGTGCCACACACGGGGCTGTTTGGAGGTTTAATGAGCTGACAGAAGATGCTGCAGGCCCAGTTAGATATTGAGCATTGTCACTCTCCCACACGGCTATTGGGGTGTGGGGGGATTTGGGGGAGCTGAGGACTGGGAAGGGAGGTCACCACTCGCTGGGTACCAATGCTTTGCCAAACCCCTGAAATCTGTATGGTTGGAGCAGTTGGATGCCGGGAATTAATGTGCGAGCAGTAAGAGTGGTCAGAACACAGCACTTTACTAATATCCTGCTTTGTCTAGCTCCAATGCCGGCATTTCATCCCAAAATATCCCCCTGCGCATCCCCCTGGGAGTGGACTTTGTGGAGATGCTGCACATCCCCCAGTGCCATGCAAGCGCCTGCATTAAAAGCTTAATAAAAATAGCTTGATAGCGGGATGTGTTCCCATCACCGGCGGCTCGTGAGCTCGCTGCCGATCCCTGTGCCTCCATCGCAGCAAGGCCAAGTAATTACGGGATGGGGGCTGCAAGGTCTCGACAGTCTAATTTCTATTAATTACAGCCCGTGTATGATCCTGTCACTGCAGAAAAGGGAGACAGGGGGACGGCAAGTCCTTTCAGGGCTGGGAAGGGAATGGGATATGCTGAAGGACGGTGGTGCTGACCCACAGCAGCCGGAACAGCTGGGTTGGCCACAGCAAGGAGGGGTTTATGGTGAGAAGCAACAGGCTGGGCTGTGTGGAGAGACAGGGATGTGCTACCCTTCACCTCCTCACATCGTGTTGCTTAAATGCACGTTTTGCAAAGATAAAACAAATTGCAAACAGCAGAAATCAGGTTTTTTAGGTGAGCAGAAAAGAAAAAAAAAAAGAAGATCTTGGCAGAAGGATAAAGGAAGGCAACTGAAATGCTCATTAAAACTGAGGGGCTCCGTTTCCTTGTCCAAGTGGCCACATCTCCAGAGGCTCCCAGATCCTTTGAAATGCCTTGTCAGACAAAGCCTTTCATCCTACCTGATTCTGGCTAAATTCGTGGACCCAGAAATTTTCACTGGAAACAGGAATGAAGGAGCAACTTCATTCTAACTTTCCACTTTCCATCTGATCGCTGTTGATACAATTTATTCCTGTGACAGCATCTGCTGCTATCATGGGGTTTTTATTCTGAAGTATAACTCGTGTTTGTTAGTCCCATTTTTGGGCCTTTCATCATTTGAGTCACAACATAAAAGGCATTTAAATAATCCTGCTTGGAAACCAGGCTGAGGAGAAGATGGAAGCAGGGGGATGCCATGTGTCCCCAGCCCCATCCTTCCTCTGGCATGGGATGAGGGTCCCAGTGTGCCACAGTGTTGTCATGCTTCCCCATGCCTCCTACCAAGGATGGCACTGATGGGGTTGTCGCATCTCCATTTTGATGCTGTGAAATCCAGATGTGGTTTAGAGATGCAGCTCCACGCAGAGCCCTGCATCCCACATCTCTCCTGGCTACCACTGACCCAAGGAGTGTTCCCAGGGGCTCCGTGCCCTCCTCAACAGTCAAACCTCCTGTTAGACAACTAATTGCCTTTCACTGCTGTGGCTCCAGCCCAGGCTGTGGCGCTCAGCTCCCCATGTCCCATTCTGGAGGGCTCTGCCGCCCCTCTCTGCCACCCATACCCCCTCTAAGCTCGCTGGGGACCCTTCTCTCCACCAGTGCTGGCAGATCCTGCTCTGCCCTGGCATCTGCTGGGCTTCTGAAGGCATCGGGGAGTTCAGAGCTACCCACAGAAAACTGGGGTCTAACAATAGCTCCGTGGTGTCGCACCAGCAGAGAGCTGGAACAGCTACACCTGGCAGGGAGAGGGCACCGCTGGCTGCCTGCGCCTGCCTGGGCTCCTGTCTGCTCAGCTGGAAGAGAAACGCCTTTCCCGGGAACCTCCTCCCTGGCTCCCAGTTCTGCTCCCCACTGCAGCTCACGGACCACTCTCCATGCTAAAAGGATTTCCTGGCAAAAGCAGCGTGGCTCACACCACTCCCCCAAACCCTCCACACACACATGCCATGGGCACAGGGATCCACGCCTGTGATGGGATTTGGACTCTGTGGAAAAGCCACTGAGGGCACAGAATGGGCAGCACCCACCCCACCACTCCCCTGCCTTGGCTCTGGATGAGCATCCTTGAGACACAGTGGCCTGTCCCACTCCTGTTTTAATTCCCCTGCCATATTTTTCACTCCAGCAGGCACTGCTGGCACCCAAGCATCCTCCAGCAACACCCCTCAGCCCACCTGGTATCTCTCACCCCGAATCCCATCTCTTGTCCCACAGCTCCCAGGAAAGCAAACACAGCTGGAAACTGTGCTGCTGCTTATTGGAATAACCTTTCAAGTTTCATTTAGCACCGCTCCCTTCCACCCCACCTTTCCACCATCAGCACTTTACTAATTGCAACTTTTAACTCGTTGTGCCCAGGCAGCTCAAGAGCAGCCACTGCCATAAAGACATGGGGTCCCTCTGTTGCCCATCACTGCTCCTTCCCCAGAATAAGGGTCAGTCTAACAAAGTGGGAATGTCATATTGACCACAGCCCATATATCCCCACTGCTGCTCCTAGCTCACCCCACAAGCTTCCTGCTTTGGGAAAAGAGCAATGCAACCCAGAAGACCAAAAATCCTGGGCAAAATCCCAGCCACCACCTGGGAGTATAAACCAGTGTATGGCTGGGCAGGGAGCAGGCAAGAGATCCTGATGGCCATTTGAGCACTGTCTGCCTGAGACTTATTCAATTATGGCTCTCGAGTTCGGCATCTGAGCCTGGTGTGGCGAGGATCGGGCTGGAGGGAGGTGGGTTACAGCCCCCTAATTCAATCACAGGGCAGAGGCGATGGTGCAGGCGGTGAAGAGCTGTCGCTGTCGACACAGAATGAGGCTTGAACAGCCTTCTCAGACGGCTCTGCCCACTGAGCCCCCATGGAGCTTCCAGCTGCGTTTCCTGATGCACTGGGAATGGCTCTGTGCCTCTGTTAAAGGCTGGGAGCCCGTGAGGGGGAGCAGGACATGGGTGTCACCAGGCAGCATTGCACTGATCAAAGACCACATGCACTTAAAGGTGAAGTGTTCTCAGCCCTGTCACCACACAGCTTTCTGACCAAAGACAAAACAGGACAAGAAACCACTGTTTCAGGAAAGCCAGAGGTGTTTTCTGCATAAGTCCAAGAAACAGGGAACGAGGAAGATGAGATGTTTCCCAACTGACACCACGAACCAATGAGTACGACTAAAAGTTGGGGAGGGTTTGCACAAGGGTTCAGGTACTGTGGTAATGCCCATGGCATTGAAACCTCAGCAGCTGCCCAGGGAGACAAGGACAGAGGGCCATAATTAGGCAGGAAAGAGAGGAGGGAGCTGGGAGGGTGGATGCTTTCCCTGAAAGCATTTACAAGGTCAACGATTAAAAGGGGAACAGAGTGAGGATTTGGCTTAGGCAAGGAAGTGGGACCAGGCCAGGATGCTCACTGAGAGGCAGATGAAGGCGCAGCTCCCACACCAGCACCGAATCACCCAGCTGAGGCACCGAGACAAGGTCACGGTCCCACTGGAGCGGCGCGGGCGGCAAGGGAGCTCTGGCTGCGCCAGCTCCTGCCTCCACAGCAGCAAATTCAATCGTGGCGAATAACAGAGTGGAACAAAATCCAGCAATGCAATAAAATCTCCTAGCATCTTGTTCACCTGAAGCCAAGCAACCGGAGCTTGCACAGGAGGTGGCACGGCCTCTGTGGGTAACCTCATGTCTGGGGAGCCCAGCGAGCGGAGGGAGGGTTTTAAATGGTCCTTTGGGTGCTTTCCACGGGTAACAGGTCATTCTGCTGCCAGTGAGGCTCACAGGGAGAGGAGTGGGACCGCTGGATTTTAGAGCAAGGGAGAAATGCTGATTTCTTAAGAACCGGGGAGGCGAAATCCAATTGTGCAGCATCCACGGCTGCCATTAACCTGTCTGTGTACTCAGTGGCTGCCCATTCCTCTCCTCCTGACAGCCGGGGCTGGCCAGCACACGTTGCCCCGGCTGCTCAGGGATTGGTGTCTGCCTGCTGCAGTGGCACAGAACTGTGCCGCAGGCTTCTCTCTGGTGCTTTGCTCTGCTTCCAGAATGGAGAGATGGCTAAATGTCCCCTCGTGACCTGGGCAGCTGTGGAACTGATTAGCAGAGATGGAGAAATGGTGGCAGCATGTGATGGGTGGCTGCAGGACGAACTGCTGGAACAAACCACAGCTCCAAACCCCAAAACTGAGGCCACAAAAGAAAATGACATCGGAGGTCCTCGAAGGAGGGTCCTTGGGACATTCCTTGGGAATACCATTGGGGCATTCAGCTTGTGGTATCATTTCCAACAGGCACAGCACAGCACACTCACGGCACATGGCAGGGAACTAAATGCTCACTTGACAGCAGCTTTTGCCACTGGTTTCAGGAGCATGGCTGGATCTGTGCCACACATTGCTGAAGAAGACAGCCAGGTGGGCATTAGAGGGGTCTGCACTGTTGGGTGTATAGCTGGAGTCCCCAAGGATGTACTGGAAGTGGCTGACGGGAGAAAGACAAGATCTGGACTCACTTTGCTCAGCCGTACACTCTTCCTGGTCCATGGAGGGGCTCAAAGCAAGCTGATGGAGAAGGGAAGGGAGAAGAGAGGTGGGGAGCAGGGAGGAGGCAAAACCAGCCCCACCAACCACCTCGCTTTTCTGCATCCCAGTTCCATTTGCAGATTTATTAAATCGAGAGCCAATTCCAACATAATTTCTTTCAAGCAGCTCCACCTTGCAGGTGTACGGAATTTATTTGAGATAAAGAAAACCATTACAGAGAGACAGCAATCTTCAAAGACCACCTCGGAGACCTGAGAGAAATAAAAACACTAGCCCGTGCAAATGTGCAATTAAGTTTCAGAATACTCCTGCTCCATGAAAAGCTCCGTCCCTGCAGAGAACAGGCCTTTAAGGCAATTTTCCCAAACCCTACTCAGCATTCACTCAAAAATGTCTTTTTAAAACAACATCTGATTTTTTTTTTCCTTTTCTGCCTCGCTTCTCCTCCCCCCCGCACTTGCTCCCATCGCTTCCAGGCGGGACGCAGACAGCTCTGGTTGGGACATACTTCCTCTCCATTTGAAGGGGGACGTGGGGCACAGGGGGGTCCCACCCACACAGTGCACAGCTCTGTCTCATCCCCCAGTCATGTCAGATCCATAAACCAGAAATTTTTAGAGCTAGTCTTGTTATTAAAGGAGAGAACATGATGCCAGCATGGCTCTGCTTGGGGACAATTTGCCAACTATTCCCAGTTGAAGGAGCTTCATATCCCTTATTCATGGGTCATTCTCTGCTTGGTGATTAATTAAAAATGCATAATTAACCTGTGGAACGCACTGCCACAAGGTATTGGGGAGGCCAGGAGCTTAGCTGGATTCGGGGGAGGATTATATGTTTAAATGGATAATGAGAACATCTGGTGGTACATTAACAGGGATGAAGGAGAATTAGGGAGAAGAGCCTGGCCCATGGCTGGCACAGGGTGCAGGAGGGCAACCACAGGGCTGGCTCAAGGAGGACACTGCTGGTCCAGCCCCAGCTGTGGCAGAGACACCAATGCACCCGTGCACCCTTGGGAAGTGCTATTTTGGGAATGAGCCGGTGTGCTTGGGGACGAGGCACGGACAAGGTTGTCACTGAAGGGCTGGTTGCCTTTGGATTGGAGGTGGCTGCCTGGGACAGTGGGATGGTCACCATGCCACAACTCCCTGCCAGAGCACCCAACCCAGCAGCCACCTCTTGTGCATTGAGACTGGTTGGTTGACACTGACCCCCGAAGACACACTGATAGCTCAGCCACGGTGACCTTAAAACCCCAGGAGAGCACCCATTCAGCTGCAGCATCTTCTGCTGATGACACCACCCTTGCATGGACAATCATCTGTGCTGCAGTTGGTGAGACCTGAAGTCATGGCACACGACCAAGAACCCAGGAAAAGTGCAGGAGACACAAGACCAAGCCTTGTCCAAGCTGGCCATGCAACGTATCCCAGGCCTAAGGCACGCAGCCCATGCAACAGGCAGTGCCTGGGGGTCTTCAGCTTCCAGATGACACATGGCTTGCAGGACTGAGACTGGCACAGACCCTTCTTCCCATGCCAGCATCCCCCAACCACCCCAGGTCCACACCAGAACACAGACACCTTCCACCATCCTCCTTGGATGGTGGGCACAGACCATGTGCTTTGCTTCACTTTTTTCCCCCAGCCACAGATGTTTTCTTAGAAAAGCCTGTCAGACAAACCAGCAGCTCCAGAGCCAACTCTGGGCTGATGACAGGATTACCAAATCCCTGTCAGCAAACAGGGCTCAAGCAGCTGCTCTTTTGCATTGTAAATCTGCTGCTCCATTGTTAGCACCAACTGATGGTTGTGCAAGGCCTGGGAACCACAACATCTCGGGTGCAGAAGTGTTGAAGGCTCTCAACAACGTCCCCAAGAACTGGGGGTATTCTTAGCCCTTCATCCAACGGCATGACCAGGGCAGTGCCAGGCACCTGGCATGGCTCCTGCTTTACAGCAGCCTGCAGAAGGAGGAGATGCTCGGTCCTCCCAGTGGGACGCAGGATGCTCCTGCTGTCCCTTCACTGCATTTTGGAGGTGATACCACGGACACAGCAAGACTGGGCAACTTGGAGGGATTTGGGGTCTTGTGGCGCCCCTGGACTCTTTGCCTGTCCCCTGGGATGAGGCGGCTGCAGCACATCGTGCTCAGCCTGCCTAGTGTGGACGGAGCGTGCCGGGCCAGGGTTAATCTTGTTGTCACACTTTCCCTCCTTCTTGCTGGCTCGGCGCGCTTTGACCCGCTGTGAAATTGTGGCCAACAGCGCTGAATATTTTAAGAGCAGCAATGCAGTGATGGCCGCACGGCAGAGCAGCAAGGCAGGCCGGGAGCTGGGCTGGGCCCTTGCCTCCCCCCCCCACCACCAACCCATTAGCACAGTTCAGGGAAACCTAAAAAATTCAAAAGACACTGAAATATGCAGCATTTTGCTCTCTCTGGAAATGACGCGCTTCACTTCCCAGATGCTCCCGAGTAGGAGGTTGTAAATAAGAGGCTTTATGGCACGGAGGGTGTTGCTGCTGGGGCTGCTGGATGCTGCAGAGTCCAAACTGACACCCCAATCCCTGTTCTGCCCCTCGCTGTGGCAGGTCCATCCTTGGGCTTAGAACAGACCTATGCTGGCACCAGTGCCCATCCTCGCTAGCGCACTGAGGAGACACCAGCCATTACTGAATCTTCCTCTCTCCATCCTTGGCCTCTGCCAGCTGCTCTCTGCCCCTTTCCCCCGGCGACATCCCCTTGCCACATCCCTCCTCCCCTCGGCTGGGTGGCCAGGATATGGGTGCCGCAGGACCTGACGCAAACACCTGTCCTCAGCACTTCTGCTATCTGGGGCACGGCAGAGCAGCAGCAGAGGAATTACCAAAAAAAAAAAAAAAANGTGCCCTATTTGCATAAACCTCCCAGGAAGAGGAGCTGGAGCCTGAGTCTGGAGAGCTGGAACATCAGTTGGGGATCACCAGAGCTGATAGTGAGTGCAATACGTATTAGGGGAGCATCAACTAGACCGGGGCATGTTCTGCCACCAGGTCCCTGCACGTCCCTGGAGTGCTGCCCCAGGGCTTGACACCCCATCTAGGAGTGACATTGGGACACTTTTGCATTCAGGTCTTAAGAGGGCAGATTAATCGCCATGTGCTGGATCTGTCACGCACAGGGATATATATTCTTCTCTGAATTTACAAGTAGTTCTGTCTGAGAAATAAACAACTGGAGATAAAAATTACATTGTCACCATGCAGGTGTGATCAATGGAAGAGACAAGCCCTCGGAGTGTTGGCAAAATGCCACTGGCACAACCTGCCCAGGGAGCACCAGACCCTGGGGCAGACGGGAAATGCCAAAGAGACTTCAGGAAAGGTGGCAGGACGTACTCCACTGACCCCAGCCTGTTGTGTATCTGTACCAAAGGCCAGGAAAGGTGGGGACAGCCACCTAGACCACTGCCAAGTGAGGAAAATACTGAGCCCTGCAGAAAACAACGCTGGTGTTGGGTGACTGTGAGGAGCACCCAGGACGCAGATGTGGGAAGATGCCTGGAGCAAAACAGTCAGTGGCAGAAGGGGCTGCAGCCCCCAGGTCAGATCCTTGTAAAACCCTCTTGGGCTCTGTCTTGAGCCCTCAGCCCTCATCTCCAGCGTGTTTCCAAGGTCAACAATGGGCATAAGTCAGAGCCAGCCACCACATTGCCCAGGGATGTGCAAGAAGGACTGATGCAGTTTACACAAGGCCCTTCCTAGTTTGGTTTCTCCATCTTTCTCTGCTTCCTGTGGCTGCCTCACCTTGCCCTGGCCTGTCATGGTGTGACAGAGCACACTGCCTGCTGGGGTCACTCCCTGGGGAGGGACAGACGCTGGCTCCCTCACAGTTTAAATCTGAATTCACACTGAGAGTGCTAAGAAAACTACATGTCAGCTTCAGCATCCTGAGGAGTCATGACTCGGTTCAACGTGCCAGGATGGAGATCCCAAAACCATCTGGGGACACCCAGGTGCTCTCGAGGCTGGTGCCTCGCTCCAGGCTGGCACCCAGCAGCTGGTCCAGCAACTGCCTTCTGTCTATTAATAAAGCTGGAGCAGCTGGTAGAGCATTCACCACACCAGTCCTTGGGATTTATCCACACTGCTCTGCCTTATCAGCCATGCTTTTCACAAGCACTTAAATTCAGGAGGAAAAGGAAAAAGTGAAATCAGATAGAAATGCAGGTCTGTTTGCTGTTTTCTCCAATGAAATGGTTCTGGGTAAACAGCAGACGCCTTTGATGAAATCCCAGCAGGCTTAAACAATAAAGCTGGTTACAAACTCAATCTGGCGCAGATATCAGATCTGAAATTGTTTCAAAAAACATGTCAACATTTTCTAATGCTGCTGCAAAACTTCCTTGGCACCTTGCCACAAGCCTGCGTCTGTGACGCAGGACCCGCACCGCTGTCCCGGCTCGCGCCAACAGTGCTGTACGTCCCACACGGAGTCCTGCCCAAGGACCTCTGCAACCCCCTGCCTGCTGGGAGATCCCCATCTGCGGGAGGATGCTCAGCATCCCTTTGGAGGCATGAGATGCACATTTCCTGTTTCAGGGTGCACCGTGTTGTTTTCCAGCTGTAAATCCATTTGCCATCCCCAGACACAGCCTGGCTTCCCAGTGCTAGAGGTCTGGCAGGGTTGGATGAGAGGCATCGTGCAGGGTGGATGTCCCTCTCATCCCGTCTCAGGTACAGAATTCAGCCCTGGGTTCATACCAGGCACCACCAAGGACAATTGACTTTTCTATGGAAAAACACTTTGCAAAGCACTGTGGTGGCAGAGAAACACAGCCTGGGGATCCTCTTGCGTTTTGTCTCCTGTTTGCCACTTCTGCATCCTGCTGGGACACCGGCCATGGCCCAGGGCAGGATGAGGCTGCAGAGGGATGCATGGGCCCATCTGATGGAACGCCTGGTTGGGAGCAAGGCTCGGTCCCTCTCCTAAACCTACAGCACAGGTTGGGACCACAATGGAGGCATCCAGCACAGGGCAGCTGAGTCAGGATGACAGGCACTTTGACAGCTCCTGTTAATGAATGCCCCTCTGTCAGTGTCATAGCAACAGGGACCGTCCAAACTCGGAAACACATGGGGTCAGAGCGTAACGAGGCAGGTCCTGCATCAGCACTGCCAGGCTGCCAGTTACCCAGCACTGGCACTTCCCAAACAGTGTCAGCACTTGGGGTCTCTGGAGGACATCGGGGGATGCAGGTCCCAGTGGGGACTGAGGCAAGGAGGCGAGAGGCTGAGGAGGAGGAAGAGGCAGCGGGTCTGGTCGCACCACAAGCACGGACACTGTCTTGGCTCTGGTTAGGAAGCCAGCGTCAGCTCTGAGGGTGTGTGGGGGGCCCCCGGGGATCTGCTCCACAAGCGTGGGGGCAGACACCACCACCCCATGTTGGATCCAGTCCTACGCATACCCTGTCCTGCATCCCTATAGAAGCCTCCAGCTTGGAGCTGATGCCTGACACAGCTCATGGGACAGCAGCAGGACAAGGGGTGGCTCTTCTGGAGCTGCAGAACCTTCATTCCTCCCAGAAAATGGAAAGGACAAAGGGGACGCAGGAGATGAAAAGCAGGGCGGGAGAAGGATGATGATGAAGAGAGCAGGCTGGTGGGGGTGCAGGGGGCCACGGCTGAGCTCCAGCACAGCACAGGGGGATGTGGCCGACTTGACTCCTCTGTGGAGGTTGCCTTTGCCATCGATCCTCGTTGCACTCAGGCTCATTAGGGCCAGGGAGCTGCTGCAAGCGGCTGCTGGAGGAGACAGACAGGGGGAGCGATCGCTGTGGCTCCCTGGATCGTATTAAATATTTACTTTGTTTTGTTTTGTTTTTCCCAGCTATATTGATCAGAGATGGAGTGGGGAGGGGGGCGGGGGGGCTGTCAGATGCTGGGAGGGAAGAGTAGAGGCAACGGTGGAGCTGCAAAACGGGGACAGACCCTGCCAGGGTGTTCCCGAGGGATTCACCCTCTGTCCCCAAGGGCACCCAGTGCTGTCACCCCGCAGAGCTGCTCCTCCCAGAGCCATTCATGCCCCACAAGGGTCAGGACAGGCATCACCAGCATATGGGGGGCTGCAGCTAGGCAGCTCCCACTCCCCATCCTACGCTTACCCCATCTCAAGGGATGCAGGACGGGGGATGCCCCAGGAGATGCCATCTCATGTCAGGGGGTATCCCCCTGCCCCGGGCCAGGAGGTGCCCCCCCGCATCCAGGCTGGGTCCTGGGAGCGGCTGCACAGCCGGCGCTGTTTCTATTTCAAGAGAAGCTCTACTGGAAAAGGAACAAAAGCTGAGGGAAGCTATAAATAGCCGCCTCCTTCACACCAGCGCCTCCTTCGCCCCAGCATCCCGCGGCCCGGGGGGTCCCGCAGCGTGGCCCGTGCTCGGCCCCACCACCAAACCCACTCCACATCTTCAAGCCAACATCCCCATCTGAAAACCGGAGGGAATAACACTCGGGAATATTTGCCGCTGAAGCAGAACTGGCTCTGAACAGAGGTTTGCCAAGTTGCCTGGTGGCTCTGCCCAGATGCAGCCCGGTTCCCAGGGGATTTGCCGCTGCCCAGCCAGGCTCTGCACCCACAAACACCCCTCGGGGACACATTCAGCCACCTGGGGATGCTCCTCTTGTCCCTGGCCCTGTCTGTGGCTGGCAGGGAGCAGGGAGAGCCAAGTGGCTCGGGTAGACCTACTTTCAAGGCTTTAATCCTTTTTGCTTAAAGAATCTTTTTTTTTTTTCTCTCCCCTCTTTCTTTTTTTCCCTTTCTTTTCCTTTCCGCGCAGCAAAGATGGGGTCTGATCAGAGGAGAGACGCAGGGAGCTGACAAGCTGCGGCGTACCAAGAGAAAGGAGAAAGAAATACATATTTATTACCCTCAATTATTAAAAAATAGTAGCAGCAGATCTTAGGCCCTGGCAGAGGCACTGCAGAGTCGTTTGTCTGAGGACTATTTTGTTTTTTAAATTCCATTGAAATTATAATACACTGGGCTTGTTAGCACAAACACCCCGGCATATCCCTGCCGAGGGAGGATCATCCCGACCCCTCTCCTGGCTCTGCTGTGCTCCCCGCGGGGTGGCTGCATCCAGCGCCCGATGGGATGTCGAATCTCAGGCAGCAGAGGGAAGGCGGCTCAGGGATGCAGGAGCGGATGCAGCTGCCAGCCTTTGTCCCCCTCTGCCTTCATCTCAGGGGATCAGAGGGGCTCTGCCCCATGCAAGCACGGTGCCATGCCCAAGTCTATATGGATGTCCCGCAGGACAAAATCTCACCCAGGCCACCGAGGGCCAAAAAGTCCCATGATATTCTCCATGCCCAAGGATGGGCTTTGCACCCTCAGGATGGCACCATGGGGGTCCTGTGGTCACGGGTTCAGGGTTTCCCCAAGCAAACCCATGCAAATGCTGGTGCAAATGCAGCTGGAAAAAATAGAAAGTGGTTCCCAAGTGCGGCACACGGGGCTGGCGGAGCCACTGGCACCTCCCCTCCACTTGCGGGGCTGCTCCATAAGGAGCCCTGCCAAAGCAGCAGCAGCCAAATTCCCTCCCTGCTGCTGCTCCCCAGTAAACAACGGCTGCTGCCTCCCCATATGATGGAGCATCTCTGACACGCCTCGGCTCCAACACCACGCTTTCCCCACAGCAAGGATCAGTTGAGATGCAATGGACCACCATGGACCCACAGCCTACCGTGCCATCATCTCTCCAGCACCAAAACCTGCTGCCATCCCATCCTGCTGGCCATGAGCTGGAGAGAGACCCAGCCCTGAGGGGAACCAGCTTTTGGCATGGAGCAGTCATGGCTCTACCAGCCCAGGTGGGAGCATCGCTAAAAGCTGCTCACCAAAGCTGGGCTGACTCCAAGCCACTGTGCCAACACCGCCGGGAAGCAAGCAGCCAGCGGGTACATGTGCTGTTAAAGAGGAAAAGGAGCTTTCTACACCAAATGGAGCATTTTCTGCTTAATAACCCCCAATCCTAATCTGCGCAAAGAAGATTGCCCCCTGCATCTCCCCGTCCTGCATCTGCTGCTTGCTGCTGCCCGCACTTAACACATGGGCACAGCCATGGCTGCCCCACCAGCCCATGCCCTCAGCAAAACGAGCAGGAGAAAGACTGGCCACTGGGAAAGGCAGGCGATGCCCAGTGCCGGGCACAGGCACCTCCTCTGTCAGCACCAAGCCTCCATCATTTGTCATCAGTAAAAATAAGATTCCTAAAAGTGTCCCCCCTGATTGCCAGACGGCAGGCGCAGGGCTGTGGGTTTCCATGGTGATGCTGTTCCGCAGCGATGGTTTGGGGGATTGGTGCTTCCCCGATTTGGGAGATGGGACATGGTGCTGATATCTGGAGAGAGGACAGTACCAGCCCTGCTGCTAGTGGAGGGACCTGAAGCTAAGCCAGCTCATCCCACCTTGGGCATGGGCAGCACCACCCAAAATAGCAGGGAAAGAGCACCCTCACTGGAGAGGACAAGTACACTCCTGGATCTCAGTGGTGCTCTTGGGACCATGTCCTGCACCCCTGACTGCGCCAGCACATGGACCCCTGGCTCCTTCCCACTGACTCCCACCACATCCCACTTGCTCCTGGCCCCATGGCTCTCTGTTGTTGCCTCCACTCTTAAATCAGACTCCAGCCTCTTTCAGTGGGTTCCAAACTGGGGCAACACCTTGCTCATCCCAACCTGCTGGGAACCCAAACAACAGCGACCATTGCTGGGGTATGGGTGCCTGTGCTGCTGCCACTCCACCAAAGCGCTTTGAAAACATAATCTGCAGTTAATAACCTGAGCGTGGCTAAACCCTGGAATTGCACTTTGCAAAGCCCAAGTTTTTGACTGTTGGGGGAGGTAGGAGCAGCTCCCTGGGGCGAGGACTGGGAGCAGTGTCACCCATGGGTGTCTCCATGTGCGGCACAGTGGGAAGGGCAGCTGCCCGCAGTGATGTGGGGCTGAAGCAGCCGTGTCCCAGGTCATTCCTCTGCAAGGGGGGATTTGCCTCCACACTGCCACAGAGGCACTGCCAGGAGGTGGGGACACCCCAGTGGGAGATGGTCCTGTCACACCTGGCCACCGCCATCTCCCTCCAAGCTCCCACGTTTTCCTGCCTGGTTTTTGCCTTCAAACAGGATTCTGGCTCTTGCTGTCAGAACCCATCAGCGCTCCAGCAGTTTCCAGCAGCCCAAGTCCCTGCCCAGCCCCAAGACAACAACATCCCACTTGTGTCCTCATCCTGCAAACCACAGAGATCCACTGCCTACGGTGCTGGCTCGTGCAACCGACTCCAGCACCATCAGGTGCTTCAGGGAAAGGTGGGTGTGAAATCACACTGGAAAATGCATATTTTTACATTTCCCCAGCAAGTTCACTGATGTTTTTAGGGAAGTGCTTTGAGGCCACCTAAGTGCCACCCATAGCCTCCGGCACCCAGATTGCACTGCGGGGCAGCAGGTGCAGCATTTTAGGCAAAAGGTGGGAATAACATTCAGCCAAGCGTGGCCATGGCTCTGACCCTGCCAGGCTCCATCAGTGCGAGTCACCGAGCGGCGACAGCTCCTTTGCATCCTGGCTCTGACTCCAGATCTAGGCAGGTCTTGTCTGCTGAGCCCTCCTTGTTCCCCCCAAGCACCACCTCACAGACAGCCTGGGCCACATCCTGACCCCCTTCCTACCCCCCCTTACTTCACCGGGCACAGAGAGCTTGTGGCTTCCTCTCAGCTCTTTAGGAAATTAAACTTTTATAAGCAGAAAGGTTTCTGGGCTCTTGGCTCCTCGGCACAGGAACCGCAGCCCAGCCTGCGCCTGCACCCTGCCCACTGGCTGATCCCCTGGCAGAGAGGGACAGAGGCTGGATGCCCCATCGATGGGCTGAGTGATGGTAGGGACAGGGACAAGGCTGCTCATGACCTTGGTGTCATCCTTGACCTGGAAATCTCCTCCTCCTGCATCACCAGTGTTGCACTCCTGTCTGCAGTCACCTCTGGCAGGCCTCTGACACCCTCACCCAGGCTGGAGCTACACCGCACACTGTCACCCACTGCCAGACCACCAATGACATCCCAGTGCACAAAATCCACCCTTAATCCCACCAGTGTCTCCATGGATGAAGCTCACAGGGTGCAGGAGGCCCAAAAAGCCCCTAGGAATCACAGCACTCTCCTGGCCATGCCATCACCATTCTGCCACAAATGCCTTTGCCCATGTGGCACCATGTGTGCATCTGTCCCCCCGCGAGCAGGCACATGGAGCTGCTTCCCTCGGAGCTGTCAACCATGGCTCAGATCCTGCTGTCCCAAGCCCTGCCATGTCCTCCAGCCTCAACTCTGGTCCTTGGCACTGGGATGTGGAAGGTGGTGGCAGTGCCACCATCGGCCCACGCTGCCTCCCACCAGCACAGCCTTGCATTGCCATCACCCTCGACAAAATCAGCCGCCCCTGAGCCCCGCAGAGGGGTTTGGCCCCACCACCCAACAGCAGCTTTCCTCATCTTCCCTCACCTCACATCTGGGGTGTCCCCTCTGCACCCCAGCTGGGGCAAACGCTGAGGACTGGGACCTTCTTCCCAGGGACACCTGGCCACAGTGAGATGGAAAGTGAAGAGCCTTTCGGTGGGATGGAGGCCTCTTCTAACTGCCTGTTGAATTATTCAGGAAAGGTATTAACTTATAAATGAGTGTGTTTGACTGATTTTGTGGTTGATGTACAGATAAATTCTAATGAAAGACAGCTACAAGATTTTAAATTATTAATTAGACTGCCACTTAACAAAGCCTATTTGGCACTCTATTTCCTTGCTTAACAAGACAAAAACTTTAAGAATAGGTTTTGCTTTAGCCCACAGGCTGTTCAATTTGCATTTTGTTTTTCTAGCTCCACAAATGAAAGCTGTAGATCTTGACCTTAACAGGCTACCCCTGGTGGGATCCAACCCTGCCGGCAGCCTCTCTGCCTGCCTCCACTTCAGGCTCCCAGTTTCCCAGCCAGGACGATGCTTTTCCTCCAGCCAGCAGCACCATGGCTGGGAATCAAGGCTGGGAACCGTGACTGCTCTGAGGGCTCGGGGTTTGTTCTCAAGTCATCCAGGCTGGTTGGGTTAATATGCTGAACAAAGCTGAGGCAGGAGCTGGAGAAAGGGGCATATCAGCATGAGGCCCCACAGCCACAAGGTGACATTCCCCCAGTGGGAAAAGGCATCCCTGGGGTGGCAGTGGAGGCTCTGCCCTGCCCGGGGGTGCACACCCAGTCCGGGGGGCTGCGGGCACAGCGTTGGCACCCTCTTTCGCTGCCAGAGCCTTGTTGGAGAGGGGCATGTGGTAGTGATCTCAAAGGGCTGGGCCCGGGGCTGTGCAGTCACCCCCTGCCCAGGGTGCGGGATGGGAGTGTGGGGTCCAGCTGGGATCCCCCCGTATGGCACTGCATCCCCGGGACCGGCCGCGGGGGCAGCGAGGCCGGGGGTCCTGCCTCCCGCCACCGCCCCGAGCCCCCCGGGAGAACCGGCTGCTCCCCTCGCTGTGATGTCACAAAGCTCCCCGATGATGTCCCAGGCGGTTGTCATGGAAATCGCGTGATGTCACAGCGGAGCGATTCTCCTCGGGGGGGCGGAACGGGACGGCTCGCCTCAACTTCCTCACCGAACCCGCCCGCGTCCCCCGGGTGAGCCTCGTTTCCCGTTCCCTCTCCCTGAGAGGCGAGCACCGGCCTCGCCGCAATCCCG
>VWZF01005006.1:364419-379132 GCA_013396755.1 Sclerurus mexicanus
GGGGGGGGGGGTTGTTGCTGGGAATGGGGTGGCCACTGGGCAGGGCTGCCTGGGCAGGATGAGGTCCAGGGCTATGGACAGGGGAGTTTGGAGAGGCCCAGTGTGGCTGCACTCATGGGGCACAGCCAGACAGCGCTGCTGTTCTTCAGCAGGTCACGGGGACTTGCTGCCAGTCCTGGGGACAGTGTAAGCCCAGCCCTCACTGCTTGGTTTCTCTTCCTCTCGCTGCTGTGCTGGGAGCTGCTGACAGGCTCAGTGTGCTGGGGCCCCTGTAGGGGTGCTGGAACCAGGGAGCAGCCTTGTTAACAACTGGCTGACACCAGCCCAGTGCCAGCACGCTCGCCACAGCAGCACTGACAGCCAGGAGAGGGCTGGCAGCAGGGCCACTGCTGCGGCACAGATCTGTCCTCCTGCCCCATGGCCTCGTCCTGTCTCCGCAGCCATGTTGCCCAGCACGGAGAAGCTCAGGGGCAGCCCTTCTCCAGCTGAGGAGGCTTGAGGCCACAATGATGGCATGGAAGGGGTCACTGCAAGCGACTCCTGCTGGGCAACCCCTTCCTCATGGCTCCTCTCTCGATTTTTCGGTGCTGCCTGGGGGCTGGGGCTGCGGCTGAGGCACTGGAAAGTAGCTGGGCTGTGCAGTGACAGCAGATGCAGACACCTTGCAGAAATTGGCCGTGATCTCTCTACCACGGAGCACGTCTCCCCTCCTTCCTGCTTGCCACCAGCCACTCCCCAGCCCCTCTCTGTTTTAGCCCAGTGAATTAGTGCTAATAGCACCACGTGCCTCCTCTGCCACTGGGGTCGTGGCTCTCATTAGCAGCTGCCTTCCCAGGGCCAGCAGGCTCGCCTCTCCGCTGCCAGGAGCCGAGCAGCCGCCACTGCGCCGGGTGGGAAGGCAGCCGTGCCTGCGGGCTTTGTCCGTGCTTTGCTGTTGTTTCCCCTGCAGGACCGCAGCAACCCCACTCTGGGTGGGAAGGTGGGTGTGGGCAGGGGATGAGTGCGAGTGTGGGCAGCTCCGCGTGGGTTTGTCCCTTTAAGTGGAGCTGCCTCCTCTTCGGCTTTGGCACCCAGCCTCTTTCATGTCTCCGACTTCAAAGGCAGCGGATTAAGGGGCTCTTTTATCTGAATGAAACCTTAAGCCTCACTTCCCAGTGGATGGTGGATTCCAGGGTGCTGAATGCCCGGGTGCCCTGGATTCTGGGGTGCTGGCATTCCTGCTGGACTCACCCTCCCTGCCTGGAGTGCTGCACAGGGCTGAGGAGGGGTTCTGGGTGCCAGGTTAAGGGGTACTGATGGGAGATGGGTGCTGTGTAGATGGAAGTGCCTAGCCAGGGGAGGGGATGTGGCAGCACTGATGGATTGGTGGTTGGATGGGGGGATGGCCTCAAGGCTGACTAGGAAGGCTGTATCCTTCCCTCACTGCCATCATGCAGCACCTAGAGACACCCCATTTGTCGGTCTCTTGCTGGGAATACTGTGTGCCATCCATGCTTCCTGCTGGGAATGTGGCTATGCAAGGTACCAACATTGCCAGCTGGAGGACTGTGGCCGTGGGCAGGAATGAGCCCAGCCCTGTCCCTGCTCTCTTGGGGACACACTTGGGACTCATTTCCGCTGCCAGAGGTGAGTCGGCAGGTGGCCTCGTTAGTGCCTGCCTCTTTCTGCTATTAATATTCATCACCAGCATTAATGTGGAATTGCAGCTCCTGCTGGCCCTCCTCACCTGGCGCTGGGGCCGGACAAGCCTCTGACGTGACAGGAATGACTGCAGCTGTGTGCTCTGGTGGTGGCTGCCGTGGCCAGCCTGTAGACGTGGGCTTGGGGTACCATCAGCCCTGGGCTGGTGTGTCCCCTTCTCTCTGGTGGCAGAGAGAATGCAAGGGCTGAGCGTGCCAGGGCTACCTGTGCCCTCATGGGGGGGCATTGCTCAGTGAGCAGCCCCTCTCCCCAGCCCATCCCTGCAGCCTCCTGCCCTGTCCTTGCTGGTAGGAATTGGTGTTTGGAGATGCCAGCAAGCTCCTCCTCCTTGCATGTTCTGCTGGTGGCAGCAGAGCCATGCCTGGGGCTGGTGCCCCTGGGGTGACAGTGCCCATCCCCTTGTGTTCCAGCTCAACTGGAGCCATGTCAGCTGCCGCTCAGACGGAATATTTATCCCTTCTGCTGGAGCTGCCTTTTAATAAAACATTTGTGCCATGGCCTGGCACTGCTGGAGAGAGCTGAGAGCAGGGATGTGGCTCAATCTGCTGCAGCATTGACGGCTCAGGGAGGACACGGTCCTCCATCTGTCCCCATGCAAGGGGGATGGTGGTGTCACTGCATCCCTCACTGTGATGTGGGAGTGAGCAGGCCCCTGTGGAGCCCTGGTGGGGCGAGGAGGGGGCTGCTAGGTGAGGTCTGGCTGGGCTTCCCAGTGTTGCACTGGTGCTTGCCAAGGCCCAAGGGGCTGCAGGGATGAAGATGTAGCCAAAGTATCACAGCTGCTACTGCTGGGAAGGCAGTGGGGTTGTTAGCCTGGAGCCTTTGAAATCGAGAGTGCACTTGGAGCATTGACCGGTGTGAGGCCCAGTTAATTAGTGTTAATAGGTTTGTCGTTGTCAAAGCCATGCTGAGTCGAGCAGCCAGCTGGGGGAGGGGGTGGTGGGGCTGGGGTCTGCTGCGCTGCAGGCACTGCATCACGACGCTCTCGCAGAACCTTCCAAATTGGCTCCATTTGTCACGGCTGATGTAATTCGGCAGAGGGTAACTCGTGCTGGGGGGCGGCAGCGTGGAGAACCGCGTGGGGGAATCAGACCACGGCTTGGGGAGGGGACAGCCCCCCAGCCCACCCGCTGTCGTGCCAAGGGGGCAGCAGCTCTGCCCCCTGCACTACCAGCTTGTGGTGAGGGACTGTGTAGCCAGGAGTGGACCCCTGCTCCCCTCCCTGCTGGGGCTGGAGGAAACAGATCAGCTGGGTTCTCAGCTGGGTTCTCAGCTGGGCTTTTGATTCTGTGTTAAAGAAGTCGCCTGTCAGGCTTCACACCTGCTAATCCCTCTGTCTCCCCATGCCAATGGGGTGAGTGGCTCCTGCTAATCAGCCGTGGCTTGGTGGCAGGGAGAGGCTATGGCAAGAGGGGCCAGGGGTGTCCTGATGCCTGACAGGCTGTCCTACCACAGCCTTAACAGCTCTCAACTCCTGATGGCTTTTGAGCATCCATGTGGGACAGTGCTGGAGGTGCACAGTCCATGCCGGTGACTGTGCCGTGGTGTGCCCAGGAGCACATGGGGGCTTTTCAGAGTGACAGGGGGTCTTGAATCATCTCTGGCTGAGTAGTAAAGAGGTCAGCGTCTATGCACACAGCTCAGCAGCTGTGGCAGAACTTGAAATGCCCCACTATGGCCAGGACAAAACAGCCCCTGATGGCTGTGCTTGGCAGTCCCTGGTGCCATGGCTGGTGTGCCCAGCAGGTTTCCAGTGCCATGCAGACATGGAGTCCTGTGGCCAGACAGGTCTGCCATATGGCAGACAGTGTGGCACTGAGTGCTGTGGTGAAGCTGGCAGCATCACCAGGAAGTCCCAAAGGGCCATCTTGGGCACTAACAGAAGTCAGGATCTGACCTCCGCTGCACAGCGCTGCGCCTCTGCTGGCCAGTGCTGCCTTCCCTTCTGCCCTTGTCCTTTAAGCACAACCTGGAGGGGCGCTGGCACAGTGGTGCATGCTGTGCAGGGGAATTTAATCACTGTCATTAACCACACAACAGCATCATTAGGAATAATGAAGTTCTCACTTCATTGGAGATGTTTAAAACCTTCTACTCAGGTGGTCAGTGCTCGAGAGGGACAGGGCAAGGGAAAATGTGTGTAATCTATAGGGCTGTCACCTCCCATGGCCGAGATGTGCTAGTGCAAGTGTGATGCCCACCACCATGCTCCCCGTGCCACCTCCTTGTATCCTACAATGTGGCCAGGACATGGTGAAGAGGGAACAGGCACCATCTGGGTGCAGAACACACCTGGTGGCTTTGCCACCGCCAGACACTGGCCCTTAGTTTGCCTTACTTTGGGGTTTTTTGCAGCTACAGGGCCGTCAAAGCTGGGGTACCCCATGACATGCCCCTTGGGATGGTGGTGTTGGCTCTGGCACCTCCAGTGAGGGCAGAGTGAGAGGTGCCCTCAGGGAAGGGGACCCAGCCAGAGATGGCTGCTCCTGATGGCTGCAGGGACAACCATTTCTCCCCACTGCGGCCCACTTGCGGAAGCTCAGCAGGGCCCTGTGATTGCCCAGCTGCAGCGGGGCTCCAGTTGCAGTAAAACTGCAAGCTCATTACTCTAATTACGTGCAGTCTTCCTTTTCCTAATGAAGCTGGGAGTGTGGTAATGGGGCTTGGTGATGGGCTTCTCTGCTAATTAAGCACATTGTTCTCCGCCTAGGGCTGCACTCAGCCCCCACAGCCCAGGACAGCAGTACCCACGGGTGTCCTGAGACAGGCTGGGCTTTGGTGCAGGGCAGGCAGTGGGTGTGGGGTGATTGTGGGGCTCTGCTTTTCCCCCAGAGACAGGGCATGAGGTATTCGAAGGGCCACATGCAGGTGAGGCAGGTGACACTGAAGCAAGGAGCAGTCTGCTCTGTGTCCCTGTTCCCAGCAGGACATGCAGGCACAACAGCATCTCAGTGCCGGTTCCATCCTCCAGTGGCCTCGTGATGCCAGGACCGGCCACTCTCAGCCTGGTCCCCTCAATCCCCTCCCCACCAAAGTCTGGTGGGGCCAGGAATGATGAACACGCTGGGGCTGGGGACTCCTCCCTGCTGGGGAAAGTGGCTCTGCTTCATGGCTTGAGGACGAGCACTGTATCATTCACACACTGCCAGGGGACCTCGCACTCCTGCCAGCAGCAAACATTCTCATTCGTTTGTCAACAGGCCACAGTAAATCAGGACTGCTCCAGCCAAGTGTCTGGTGACAGGGTCTGGCTGCCCCATGCATGAGGTCATGTGAGCCTTTTGTGTGCCTGTCTCTGACCCAGCATTTTCAGCCCCCAAATTGTCCCTGGGTCACTGTCACTTCCATCCTGCGCTGGCAGGGAGAAAGTGGAGAGTGGGCCTGGGAGGATCTGGGGTACCAGTGTCTGGGATCGGGGCATGGATGGTGCTGGGCATGGCACTTTGTAAATGGGATTTTGGAAGCCATCTGTTTAAAGAAGAAGATAATGAATTAGGGGGAGATGAGAAAAATGCTAAGGCCAGGCAGTTTTTCCGAATGAGCCGGGTTTGCAGGACGTAAAAGATGAATAACCTCCCCACGTGTTCAATATTCATGAGCTTCCAGCTGTAGTGAGTCTCTGCACTTGGGTGGGGGCATCCCCATCACCGCATCCTCCCTGGCAGCACACTGCTGGGACCCATCCAGGGCTGCAGTGACTTCCAGGGACACAAAACACCTGTAAGGACACTCCCATGGCTGCCCCTTGCCTGCATCCTGGTCCTGTCTGGTTGACGGGCTGCCCGTGTCAGAGGCAGGTGGCTGCTAATTGACATTTCCTTCCTCTGTAGTTTGATGAAAGACTCTGGCGACACCGAACTGATTAAAACATCAAGGGGAGGCCCTTGTGCCTGCCTTTGATTTGTCTCGGGGGCATGATAACTGCTCCACTCAACCGTCCAGCCCAGGCAGAGCCGGTGATCCCGGTGCATGCCATGCCGTCCAGGTGCCTCTCCTGTGGCACCACCAGTCTCCCAGCACTCTTTCAGCCTCGCCGGCCACAATGGCAGCGCAATCGGAGTTCCTTCTCACCAGGCATCATCCCGTAGCCTCTTGGCTGAGCTGTGGCTCTCCCTGCCTGCGGGCCAGTGGCCATGTACCTCCTGGCTGCAGCCTCGCATGCTGGACGGGGGCCGTGGGCACCTCTGCCCTCCTCCCTCCACTGCTGCTATTTCACTTTCTTGCTCTTCACCCCCAGGGACTTTCTCTGGGGTTTGGGCCAATTTGCATACATTTTAATCTATAAAAAATTAAGCGGCGCTGGCTGCTGCTCTGAGTCAGACCTCCCCATCCTGAATCTTAAGGAGCTGAATAATTTTCCACTTTTGCTGAGATGTGTGGAGTCTGATTCATGTTCATCTCATCACCTCTCATTAGAGGAGGGGGCTGGGGGCTTGAGAGGGTGGGAAGAGCCTTCTTGAACCTTCACTGGCAGCCCCCAGTCCCACAGCATGGCCATGCAGGCAGTGGAGGAGCATCCTCCCATCTGGGCCACGCTGGTAGTGAGGGATCGTGGGATTTGGGAACCGGCAGAATCTGGTCCATCTTCTGACACTCCCCAACTGCATCCCCAACTCTTGGAAAACTGCGTGGAGTGGGAGATGCCCAGGCTGGACGCAGGAGGTGAGGATGGCTTTGCCCCTCTCTGGGAATGCTCCAGCAGAGCTACTCCCCTGTTCCCCTCCCCGGGTGGTGATGGATAGGCCAGAGCTGTTAATATTCAGCACGCTCCACCATTTCTCCACCTTCTGCCATCTGCCCAGATCTGCCCACCATTTCTATTCTTGCCACCGACATAACGCTCCTTGCCTGGTGCTTGGGGGGAGCACAAGACCCTGGCCTCCAGCCAGCACTGGCGGTGACACTGTGTCAGGGCCCCCTCCTCTCCCAGCTCCTTCGCCCCAGCCCCATGCCAGCAGCAGGGGCGACCCCACTGGCACCAAGCTACAGCTGCTGATGTGGCCTCGAGTAAATAAGGAATTAGCATCTGGTTTAAGCAGCCCTTCCAGGCACCAGGCTTTGTCATCACAATACCTGCTCTCATCTGTAAGCTACCACAACCACTCCCTGGGAAGGCCGCTAAGCTAATAATTCCCCAAAAAGGTGCAATAAAAGACCCGCAAAGGTGGTGCTTTTGAGTCATGCCAGAGCCCTGGCATTGCTGCTCAGTGCTGGTGTGTGTCCCTTTGCCCACTGGCTGGCCAGTGCCACGTGGGCTTGGGCTGGAATGCCAGGATGCTCTTCCTGGAGCACATCCAGCTCAGCCAAACTGGCATCCATGGGTGACGCAGCAAGGCGCAGATTAGGGTACACCGACTCACACAGTGCCCAGGCATGAGGTGGTGAAGGCTTGGCTGGCTTGGCCAGCACAGTTGGAGAAGCCACTGTGGCTGTTCTGCCCATCCTGGTGGATCCAGTCTCTGGGGCTGACTGGTGGAAGTGGCAGCACCACATTGTGCTGGGTCTCCCTCTGCTGCTCTCCCTGCTGGAGCATTAGGAAGCTGGCAGTGTATTGTTTGATGAGTGGATAATCCGCTGAATTGCAAACAGCTTTACCCAATTGAAGAGGCGGATTACGGCTCTCCAGCTTAATCATGTTGACATCTCGGAGAGTAGCCAGTGCTTGTCTTCTTTGGCACGTGGCTCGATGGCAGCGCGGGATCCCCCAGTGCCACGGGGCTGGAAGGCAGAACCTGGGCTGGGGTGACACAGCCGGCCATGACCTCACTGCTGTGCCTCCCCACTGCCTTCCCACAGGTTCACAGCTGCGGAGACGGTGGTGATGGGTGATGTGACCTATGGCGCATGCTGCGTGGATGACTACACGGCCCAGGCCCTGGGTGCTGACTTCTTGGTTCACTATGGACACAGCTGCCTAAGTAGGTGACACTCAGCCCTGCAGCAGGGCTGCCAGAGTGACTACGCATGGCACTGTGGAGGCTGTGCTGCTGCCACCATGGCATGGCGAGTGGCTCCCCACCCTGCTTGGAGACGTAGTGCCAAGGGCTAATTCCTTCCCAAAGGGATTTCTGTTATCCAGCCTCGGCTTCTGGCTTTACATTGGGCTAAGATGGCTGGGTGGCTGCCTGTGGGCAGGATTTTGGGCGCAGCAGGGCGTGCTTGTCGTGCTTGGTTGCTGCAGTGCACAGATTGCAGCCCTGTGCCCAAGAGCAGAGCAACAAGACCACGGCTTGGCAGGACCTCACTGGCCCAGGAACTGCCGTTGGGGATGAGGCTGCTCTTGCGCCCCCTCCCCACCTCTATGGCCTTGGGGGGAAGTCAGGAATGACAGCAGAGGGGAGCAAGGGCCTGGGGGTCCCATTCACCCAGGGCTGGGAAAAGCAGCTTTGCAGGTACGGTGCAGGCTGGGCGGAGAAGGGAGGAGGAGGCTGTGTGCTCCCCAGGCGGACAGTACTCTGGATCCAGTTGCCATGGAAACTGCGCTGCTGTCCCAGATGCTGCTAACTTTGAAGTCCACCCAGGATGGAATCAGCCCAAAAATAACAATAAGACGCTCTGGGTTTTAAGGTGGATCTGCAGAATTGCCATAGCGAGCGGCCGACGTGTGCATCCCTACTGCCACCACACTCCTGGCACCTGGCAGCCCTCCTGGACGTTTATGGGGTTGTATAAATGGGTTTGAAGAATTGCATCGGGGTCTGTATGAAATACTGACTCCCCAGTTGAGAATGCTGTCCTGAAAACCATGTCGGTGAGAGTGTTCATGGTGATAAATATCTGTGCTAGGTGCTTTGTTGCGGAAGGAGGGTTATGGGCACCACTGGAATAGGGAGTATAAAACTCCCGTTTTGTATCCTGCTGCTCATGAATGAACAGCAGGAAGGGGAGGAAAGGACCATATCCATTGGGCTGCTCCGGTAAAGAGGAGTCACATCTTCTAGAACTGCTCCCCGCAGGGACAGGCAGGCACTGCCAGGCTGACTGTCACCAGCCCAGCTGCCATCTGCTGCCCATGGCCTTGTGGCCCTTGCCTGCACTGAGTTGGGTGGGTCTCAGGGCACCCACAGGGTGCTGAGAGGGTGCTGGACTCCTTCCAGGCTGCCAACAGTGCTCCTGTCACTAGTGTGGCTGATGGTAGGGCACACAGACACTTGCCTGCTCCCTCCCAGCCCCATGTGCCCCATAGGAGAGAGTAATTTGCACTTAATTGTGATCAGGTGAAGAGCACCAAAATGGGAAGTGAACGCAGAGCTGCAGATCGATGTGGACTCTGTGTACTTTAATTATTCACTTAATCGTGGTGACAAAGGCTTCTTAGTGCTAGGGGTAATTAGATTTGTGTTCATTGATTCCCCAGGCTGCCATTATCTGGAGAGAAACAAGTGGATGCTCTCCATGGATCTCATCTGCACCTCCTGCCTGGGGTGCCAGCACAGGCAGAGCAGTGGCACAGCCCACCCTGCCCACACCAGGGCAGTTGGGGCACAAAGAGCCCCACCAACACGCTTTATTTCCCAGCTGCAGGAAGCAACAGCCTGGGGCTCGCTGGAGCCCTGTGTGTACCCCACACTCACACCCTCTCTCTTCCTGTCACCAGTTCCCATTGACTCCACGCAGGGGCTGAAGATGCTCTATGTGTTCGTGGACATAAAGATTGATGCTTCCCATTTCCTTGAGACCATTCGCTTCAACTTTGTGGCAGGCACCTCTCTGGCCCTTGTCAGCACCATCCAGTTTGTCTCCACGGTGCAGGTGAGATGAGATCCCTGGCAGTGCGTGGTATGGGGTTTTTGTCTGCCCTGCCTTGGCCCCTGGCTCAATCCTTCACTGTCCCAACTCCAGGGTGGGAGCAGCTGCCCTGGGGTGCAGGTAGTGCCGGTTCCCCTCTGACGAGTCACTGCAATAATATGCTGCTGCCATAATGTTGATCAAGTACTTTATAATAACTCTGATCAATGTTTCATGGCAGCACCCCTCCTCAGCTCCCCTGGGAGCTGCTCTGTAAATGTCAGGGCAGGCAGTGGAGCACTTGGCATTTTGATGCAGTGCCGGCAGCAACCAGGGAAGCTCTGATGGGTCTGTCTGTCTGCCCCTGAACGGCCGGCTGGGCAGGACAGGAGATGAATGAGCCTCTTGAGCCATGTCTATCTAAACACGGGGCTATCCAAGCGTTAAGCCTTTTCCCTTGTCTTTTAATTGATACGTTGGTTGAGCCTCAGTGAGCATCCTGGCTGTGCAGGGCTGTTTCTGGTGCCGCCCCAAGTAGGCTGGCTCCCCTCTGCTGTACTGTGCTATGTTGCAACAGCTGGGACTGTCAGGGCCAGGGTGTCCCTAAGGGTCTTCAGCCACCCTCTGCGCCATGGCCTGTCCCTGCTGACCTCACATCTCCTGCAGGCAGCATCACAGGAGCTGCGCTCCCAGTACAAAGTGTGCGTGCCCCAGTGTAAGCCATTGTCCCCAGGAGAGATCCTGGGCTGCACATCTCCCCGGCTCGCCAAGGACGTAGATGCCATTGTGTAAGTACCTGTGGTCTTTCAGGACCCTCCTACCTGACCCAGTCTTACCACCCTTCCTGTACCCCTTGCCAACCTTCAGGCAGTTTTGCGGGGTGATGAGGGACATCCACGGGCTGGGACAGGCCCCCTCCAGCTCCTCACACTGCTTTAAGTGGCGTGTGCTTGTAGCACAGAGGAAATAATTGAGTCGTATATCAGAATAGATAATAGATGGAAGGGCGGGTGGATAATTGGAAAAGACAAATGGCCAGGGCCCAACATCACAGCAACATTAATTTTATTTAAGGACAGCAAATTAGAGGGAGCACTTCGCTTCCTATCACCTAATTATTTTAGGTAATGGAAATGCTTAATGTACTGTGAATACAGTGTGCTGCAGAATAAATAAATACAAGGACCCCACCCTTGGGGGGAGCCGGGGAGCCCAGGTGTGGGTTTGGGTCCTGCTGAGCTCCTTCTCACCCACTCTGCTGGAAGCCAACAGCACCAGTGCCTTTCTGAGTATGCCTATACAGGGGAACCAGCTTGTGATTGCCGGGCACGGGGGCAGTGGGAACTCTAACTTCACTTTGAGCCGCACCAGCTCTGCTGTCCATCTCCCCAGGGGCATCAGGAGCAGGCAGAGATGGCCAGGCTGGCATTGCATTCGTGAGAGCGGGTCCTTGCTGCTGCCAGAGGAGCGGCAGTGCAGTACCAACTGGACGCCTTACCTGCGTCCTCCCCGAGTTATTATTTTCTTCTTTGCATCGTCTCTCGGGCGAACTTTTGCAGACAAATTAGCTTTGATCTCCCAAAATGTCATTCTCCAATTAAGGGCAAAATCTAGTCAAGTTTTACGTCTGAATTCATTTTCCAAGCCCTCACTCCATTAGGGCAGCTGAATGAAAGGCTTTGAAATGTAATTGCTGACTTGAAATCTGATTAGAAATGGAAGCAGCAATGTCTAGAACCAGCCATTGAGATGGAGCAGCTCCCAGCCACCCCGTGCTGGCCTGAGCATCCTCTTTGCTCTGAGCACGGCTGTGCTCTCGCCCCACCATGCGGGGGGTTGCACAGAGACAGGGAGCCATGCCTGCACCTGCTGCCCCTGGGCCCCACCACAGAAGCTTGGATTCCTGGCATCTCCACATGCCTGTGGCTTGGGAAACCAGGGACATATGGAAGGGTGCCTCTGTTTCCCATGTGCTGTAGCTCTCCCTCCCCTCTTGGCAGGTATTTGGGCGACGGGCGCTTTCACCTGGAGTCCATCATGATTGCCAACCCGGGGGTACCAGCATACAGGTACGGGCACCCACTCCAGTTGCCAACAGCCCCATGGCAGGGGGCACCCCACCTTTCCCAGCACACTGGGGACCAGCTGTCCACACTGTGCACACCAGAAGCACCCCATACCGCAGGGCTGGGCAGGCAGCTGCCTGCAGCAGGTGCAGGCAGGTGAGAGGCCTCGGGGTGGGTGAGGAGGTGCAGCAGGGAGATGAACATGAGCCATTTACTCCAGCTGAATATAAACATTTTGACAAGTACCTGTGAAAGCTCGTGGAGGTGCAGCCATTAAAGCCCGGCTGCTGCAGGCAGAGGCCATAAAGCGCGATGATGAGGCTGCTGAAAGCAGATGAAATATCAGGAGTGAAAGGCTGGGCCCATTTGGCGGAATCTGAATTTCTTAGTAGGTCGTTTGTTACAAACGGGAGGCGCACGTCAAGTTTATGGCACTGGTGAAGCTGCCGAAACCTGAGTGGGATTTGATTAAAATTCTCCTCGTCAAACAAAGCAACAAATCAAATATTTCTTCATAATTGATGAGATAGGATGGGGGGGGAGCTCAGCGTGGAGTGCAGAGCCCAGGCTGTGCTGGGTGTTGGGGTGCTGTGTTGGGACACTTGCTCCTGTCCTTGTCCCCTAACAAGCTGTTTGGGTCCTACATCAGCCAGGAGGACAGATGCTGTAGGCGGCAATTAGTGCTAATGAGAGACAGGCATCATTTGGGGCCAGCATGGAGGGGGGCAGGTGATGGGGTGCATGTGAGCCTGGCTGTGCTTTGCAGGTACGATCCCTACAGCAAGGTGTTCTCCCAGGAGCACTACAGCCACGAGTGCATGCACCGCGCTCGACAGGACGCCATCCGCACTGCCGCCAGCGCCCGCTGCTGGGGGCTCATCTTGGGCACGCTGGGGCGTCAGGGCTCCCCCAGAATCCTGCAGGTACCAGTCCCCTCCCCCACTGGGGCACTGGGCCCTGCTGATGGGCACGGGAAAGGACCAGTGAGCAATGGCACCGTCGGCAGAGTGTCCTCACTGCCAGGGCAAGGGTGGACATGGCACCACTGGCAACCCATCGCAGGCCACTGGCCCCGGTCTGTGTGTCCCCAAGCTAAGCGAGCAGGCCAATTAGCAGCAGATGAGGGAGGCCAGACAAGGGCTCATTAAACCTGTCCCTTGGTGGGGAGAGCTGGCCAGTCTTGGAGACCCCCCTGCCCAGACAGCTTGGCAGTTAATTCCCTGGGTTTGTTTTAATTGGATGAACTTCTGATCAGGTTCATCATCCCTGCTCAGCTGCTGTGCTGGCGCTTTCTGTTCCCCAGCTGGGTGAGGAGAGCAGGACAACAGAATCCTGCCCCATGGGCATGGGGTGTCCTGCTGACACTCAGAAATTTTGGGGTAGCCACAGGTGCAATTTGGGTCAGTGCAGGGACCAGTGGGTAGAGCAGAACATCAAGGTCCCTGCAGCTGCTGTTCCACGGGAGCAGGACACTGGCATGGCCATGGCTGGCTGGGCAGAGGGCATTGAATGCCAGTTCCAATGGATGAAGACATCCCTGGCTCCTCCCCTTTCCTGCAGGCTCTGGCCACAGCCAGCCCACGGCAGGCGAGCATCCCAGGGCAGGGAGCGGCTAACGAGAACAGATTGTTGTCATTGAGCAGTAATTACTTCATTAGGCTGAGGCGCGTGCTGGGGAGAGCTGGGTGCCAGCAGGAGCCATGACCACCGTCCCTGACACTGTGCCTAGCCTGTGGCTGCCAAGGGGACACAGCGGTGGGGCCAGCCTGGAGCCCACAGAGGGTCTGATGGACACGAAGGGGCTGTGGGCAAGGCTTGAGGGGCTTGACTGGGGGCCCCTAACCCCCCTGTGTGCCTTTTCCCCCTACAGCACCTGGAGTTGCGTCTCCGTGCCCTGGGCCGGCCCTACGTGCGTGTGCTACTGTCCGAGATCTTCCCCAGCAAATTGCAGCTCTTCTCAGATGTGGATGTGTGAGTGCTGCTGACCCCACTTCAGCCCCCACATGGAGTCCCCAGGGTGCCCCATCCCTGAACAGGTCTCTGCTTCCTGAAGCCATCCCTGCCATATCTGTCCTGCTGTCACCTGGATTAGCACTGTGCACCCCTTGCACATGTTGTGCCCGTGGGGCTGGCAGGGGATGTGGCTGTTCTTACCACGGTGGCTCTGGCACAGTACAGATCTTCTGGGGTGCTGCTGAGGGGCTTCACTGTGGCTTGTTCTTCCCAAAATGCACATCCCTATTTGTTATCACATGTGTCCCTTCCAGGTGGGTGCAAGTAGCCTGTCCCCGGCTCTCCATTGACTGGGGAGAAGCCTTCAGCAAGCCACTGCTGACACCCTACGAGGTGAGCACCCTGCCCTTGTTTTTTTGGGGACCAGTCCTGGTTTGGGGTGATGTGCCAGAGCGGGCTTCAAGGGTGTCCCTGCAGCCAGGCAGTGTCCCCGCTCCTGTCTCTATCTGTGCTCCATGCACTGTCTAGGCATGCTGCTGGGATATCCAATCTCTTGTGAAACCAGTGGGATTCCCAGTGTCGCAAGCTTTGCTCTGGCAGCGTCCTGCTCGGCACACCAAGCCACTGTGCTGGGACCACTGCCAGCCCCCCCATCACAGTCACGGCTTGGGGACTCAGCTCCCTGTCCCCTCTCCACAGGCTGCAGTGGCTCTCCAGGACATCGAGTGGCAGCAGCCTTATCCCATGGACTTCTACGCCAGCCAGTCCCTGGGGCCGTGGACGGCGAACCACGGCGGCACACAGCCCCCGCGCCGCGGGCGGCCGACACAGGTGGGCAGCGGGTCCCCGGGTCCCGGCTCGTCGCTTCGCTCTCGCTGTCGGGAACGGGCGGCGGGGGCCGAGCGCCTGTGCCGCGCCGCGTGCCCAAAGCGCCACCCCGTGGCTTCGCTCCCGGCCTGCGGGGGCCGCCAGAGCCGCCCCCCGGCGCCGCGGGGTGCTGTGGGCTGAGCACGGGCTGGCTCATCGCGAGTCAGGCAGGGGATGGGACATCCCTGACTCCACCTTAGCCCCCCTTTTCTCTGCAGGGGAAGCCGCCCGCGCCCCCCGTCCCGCCGGAGCGTGGGGAGCAGCCCAGCACCGGGGACTCTGCAGCCTCGTGAGCGCAGCCTGCACCCGGTCCTGCGGCCGCCACACTGCAGGACCCGGCGCGGGCAGAGGCGGGGGGCACCGCTGATGCCTCCCGCGAGGGTAAGCACCCCCGGGGC
>VWZF01005006.1:386905-513502 GCA_013396755.1 Sclerurus mexicanus
GGCGTCCGCCCCGTCGGGGCACTCCGGTTCGGGTAGGGGAGGCGGGGAATCGCTGCCGCAGCGCTCCCCGCCGCAACCGTGACTCAGCCCCGGGATTAGTCAGCAAGCGGGGCCGGCTCACCAGCAGCCGCTGCGCAGCTCCGCCGCTCCNGGGGGGGGTCGAGGCCCCCGGGAGGGAGGGGGGTCGCATTCTGGAGCGTGGCCCGTTGCTGCCATCTCGTGGGCTTGCCACTAGTGGCTACAGCTGCGTCCCTGCCGCGGAGGGGTGTAGAGGGGGGCCGGTGTTGTGGGTGGGGCCGGGGAGGTCACCTGTGGGGCTTGTAAAGGTGGTGGGTGGGAAGGTGGTGGTCGATGAGAGGGACTGAAGAAGGACAGGGTGTTATCACCCCACCAAGCATCACCCGGGGGGGAAGGGATCCCACCATACCTCATCACCCCACAGGGGAGAAGTCTTCAGTTGCCTGAGCACCACCCTATAAGAAAGGGGTCTCGTGACACATCATTTCAAAGGAAATGATCATCACCTCTGCCTCCAAATATCACTTCGCCAGTAGTGTTCTTCATGCACCCTGACCATGATCCCACAAGGAAGGGGACCCGCTGCCCCATAATGTGCCACCTCATAGGGAAGGCATCCCATCACCCCATCAAGAACCACCCCACAAGGAAGGTGTCCCATTACTCCCCAAAGCATCACCTTGTAGGGATGGGTGCTCTTGTCTTCCCAAACATTCCCCCTCAAGGCAAGTGTCCTTCTGCCCCCTTCCAGCTGTTAGGGACCTCACAAATTTCAACAAAAGGAATTGCAAAGGCCTGGTCTTGGGAAGGAAGAGCCCTGGGCTCTGAGATATCCAGGGTGCCACCTGGCTGTACAGCAGGTTGGTGGAAAAGACCCTGAGTGTCCTGGGGGACACCAAGTTGACCATGTGTCCTTGGGATGAAGAAGATGAACCATGTCCTGGTCCCTCTCTGCTCAGCACTGGGGAGGCCACTCCTGGAATGCTGGGTCCAGTGCTGGGCTCCCCAGGATGAGAGAGAGAGGTGGACATATTGGAGAGAGTCCAGTGAAGGGTCACTAAGAAGATTAAAGGACTGGAGCGCCTCCCCAGTGCTGAGAGACAGAGAGCTGGGACCGCCTGGAAAAGAAGGCTCCGGAGACCTGATCAACATACAGACATCCCCGGAGGGGGGTGTTGAAAGGGTGAAGCCAAGGTCAGCTCTGTGATGCCCAGTGGCAGGACCAGGACACAGCTCCCTCAGACCATCAGGGAGCACATTTTCACTGTGAGAGTAGCATTGGCATGGGTGGCTCAGGGAGGTGCTGGAGTCACTGTCCTTTGAGATATCCAAAAGCCATCTGGGCAAGGTCCTGGGCAATCAGATCTTGAGTGGCCCTGGGCAGGTCTTGGGTAGCCCTGGAGCAGAGGGCCAGGTTAAGACCTCCTGAGGTTCCTTCTGACTTCAACCTGTTTGATTCTGTCTCTCATGCGCCTGAACATCCCTCTGCAAGGAAGGGTCCCCTGCCCCATGAAATACCACCTTGCAGGGGTGGACACCCTTGTCTGACCAAGTACCACCTTGTAAAAAAGGGTCCCCTCAGTGTCACCCCATAAGAAAGAGGTCCCATTTCCCTGTCAAGCATCGCCACACAGAGACGGTCCCCCCACCCACCAGAACATCACCCCACAGGTCCTCTTGTCCACTGCAGCCACCCAGATTGTGCAGGAGAGAGCAGCCATCTCCAGCCTGACCACCCTGGCCGAGGAGGGGGACTGTGGTGTCCGGGGGAAGGGGGCTCTGCCTTTCCTGCTGCCTCGCAGAGGTCCTCTCATGTTGGTAGGCACTGGGCACCCTGGGAGCACCTGGAAGTGTCCTGTGGCTATCCCAACTTTGTTTCACAGGAGGGAGTGCTCCATGCAGACTCCCCCACAGCTCTGCCTAGCTCCGGGAGCAGCACTGGAGGTGGGCAGCACCGATCCACTCTCACTCCAGAACAGCTCAGCACGGTCACGAGTTTCATGGCCTCAACCCAGCCCAGGTGGAGGGGACACACATCCTCCTGCACACGCAGGGGGCGCAGCGCAGGGGCGCGGGGAGCTGCCATACCTCGGCACCGCCGGGAAAATGAAGTGCAAGCTGCCAGCGGGGGCTGCAGGCTCCTGGCGGTGCCGGATGCGGCCCGGCTGGCCAGCGCGCCGTAATCGAAGACATGTGTGTGGGCTTTGGGGAGAGGCTGCGCTGGGAAACAGGGCCCTGCAGAGACCGGGGGGCTGTATCCTGTCCAAAAGCCCAGGTCCCACATGAAGCCAGGCATGCGAACGCGATCCAAACCACAGCTGGATTTGAACCGAATCTCCAGCATCTGGGCTAATTTGCTGCAACTTTGATTGATCGTGGGGAGGGGGCACAGGCGGGAGACTCTCCAGCTCAGACCTCCCAACAGAGCCAATGACTTAACCAGAGCTGGTTCCAATCTGCTCAGCACATTGAGGCAAAAATGCCCCTTTCCCTGCACGCTGCCGGTCGCCGGCGCTGGCTTTGCTTGCGATCCCGCAGCCCCGGCCGTTCCTGCCCTTCAGGGCTGTACGTCGGGGCAGCTCCCTGGGGAGATCAGGCAGGTTTTGGGGCTTCTGAGTGCAGAACGCTGGATCAGACTGTTGGGTTGGGATCCCTCCAGAACATTGCGCAGGACAGCAGGGGGGATACTAGTGCAACCAATCCCCCTCCACCTGCCCCAAACCCCTGAGGGCACCGATCCGCCCCTCTGCTCCTGGGAGAGGCCGGGAATGGGAGACGAGCTGTAAAAGAGGATGGGAAAAGTGAAGGTTTTTCCATTCCCCCCCCGCCTCGGTCGCTGCCCCCAGGGCTCGGCGTCACTCAGCAGGTAGCTGGGGCAGCCCGGGTTCCCGGCCGGCCCCGGGGGACGCAGCTGTCTGGGAGCCGCTCACTGCCGTGATTTATGCAGCTCAGCCCCATAAATTACCGGGACGGAACCCGCGGGAGCCATCGCTCACAGCGACGTCCAGAGCTCGCTGCCAGAACCTGAAACACTTCCAGCCGTTAATTGAAGAGGGTGGGGGGGAAAGAGGGAAAGGGGGGAGAAATTAGTGCCCGAGGAGTTGGGATTAAACTACAGCTCTAACGAGGGTCGCCCACGTCCTGCTCCCAGGATCTCTGTGCTTCCTGTGGGCACAAACCCAGGATGGGGAGCAGGGAGGGGGATTTTTGAGCTGATGCCTGGGATGAGCCCACATCAGGGTCCCCCACGGACAGTGGCAATCCATCCCGGTCTTGAGGGTGGCATCTCCGTAGTGACTTGGGCCACCCTGGATCTGATGGGAATCTGATGATGACTTCCAAGTGAGTGATGCTGAGTCGTGAGGGCAACGGCTACCACCACCCTGCACCTTCCCTGCCAGCACCCATCCTTTCTTGTCCCAAATTCAGGGCTGGCCAAACCCCGTGCCAGGGATCCCACGCTGGCTCCTGCTCACCAAGGGACCAGAGGTGATCCAATCCGGGAGAGATGGCCAGTGCTGGGGGGTGCCTTGCTCAGGTCAGGGGGTGCCAGCGGCCCCAGAATTAGCCGGCCGGCCTGGAGAAGCCCATCACGATGCTTTGCTGTACCAGGAGGTTGTGCAAGAGGATGCGGCTGTGAAAAAGGAGAAGTGAAAGTGTGAAGCGAGAGGAGGCTCCCTCCGAGCCAAGGATGATACCTCAGTCTGCACCCCCAGCCCAGCAGCCTTTTCTGGAGCGGCTGGAGGGATGAAGCCAGGGAAAACGTGGCGCTGCCTCCTCCTCCTCCTCATTCTTCTCCTTCTCATCCCAAGCCACCGCAAGCCCCCAGCCCACCCCGAGCCGCCGCCACCGCACATCTGGGCGCCAGCGCTGCGGGCCCCCCCGCTTTCTGCCCTCTCCCACCGTCAGAAAATTAGGGCCGGCTGCCTTCCCCTCTCCTCCCCCAAATCCTTCCCTACATCGCCTCCACCCATTGAGGTCCCCTCTAAGCACCCTAAAATGATAGCACCCACTCCAGTTCTCCCACCGTCTAGGTGCTATTCCTCCCCCCACCCCTTACGTATCAGCACCCATCCCTCGGCTGGCGCAGCAAGCAGACCCCTCCACTTTATCCTTCCCCAACGTCCGTCCCGTCGGGTCCCACCTGCGCGGGGAGGAGCCGCCTCCGGTAACCCACGGGGGTGGAGCGCACTGGGGGCCGCTAGATGGCGCCCTACGAGCGGTACCGACGGGGGGAACACCTCAGCCTTTGCCCGGAGACACTCCGGGGCCCCCCGATTTCGGGGTTCCTGGCACTCCTCTGGGGTGTCTCCGGGCAAAGAACGATGTCCTCAGAATGAAGACCCCCGAGGGGGCGGTCGGGGCGCGGCGGTCGGAGACCGGGAGGGGGAAAAAACCGGGCTGCGCGGGGAGGAGACCGGGATGGGGAGGGAGGGGTGTGTAAAAGGAGGGGGGGCCCGGCTTGTCGGTGCCCCGCCCGGGATGGGAGGAGGAAAACCTCCCGCCGTCCCTTTAACAGCCAGCGGCGCTGCTCGGAGTTCAGGCCGGGGTCAGGGGGAGTTCGCAGCCCGGGTTTCACCTCCGAGCTGGCGGCGTCGGGAACCCCAAGGAACCGCTGCTTCTTCCACAACCACCTCTTCCTCCTCCTCCCGTTCCGTAGGACCGGCCGGGAGCGCGGGGTATGGAGGAAGAGAAGCAGCAGAGGAAGAGGAGGGTGGAGGGGAACAGCAACCGGCGGCGGCCCCCCAGGGGCTGAGCCATGAGAGTTCACCGAGACCTCAGCTGGTTGGCGGAGGCCACCGGGCGCCCAGGTAAAAGGAGGGGGACACCCGCAAAAATGGGGAAAATCAGCCCCAAAAGCAACTCCGATGGCGCTTGGCTTTACGCACCTGGGCGGGGGGCACCGGCACCGGAACGGAGGCGGGGAGGGGAGGTCCCGCTCCCCCCTCCCCGAACCGTCCCCCCGCTCACCTCGAGGCGGGGAGAGGAAACGGGGGCGGGGGGCGCCCGGGGTGTCCGGCCGGTCGCCTCCCGGGACAGGGGCGCATAAGAAGCGGGGCGGCGCGGCGGGGCGCGGGGAGCGGCGGGGCGCGGNATATAAGCGGTGTCACCGACCGGGCGGCCGGGCAGAGCGGCGTGTGGGGCCGAGCCCCGACCCCTCCACACCCACCCACACCACGCGTGGGTGAACACCCCGACGTGCACGTCGAGCCCCCTGCGCGTGACAGTGGGCACGCTGGCAGCACTGACGGGGTGGCCGGTGTGTTGCAGGGCGGCGGGCAAGGAGCGGGATGCTGGACGCCATGGAGGTGCCGAGCCACTCGCGGCAGCTGCTGCTGCAGCTGAACACGCAGCGCACCAAGGGCTTCCTGTGCGACGTGATCATCGTGGTGCAGAACGCGCTCTTTCGCGCGCACAAGAACATCCTGGCAGCCAGCAGCGCGTACCTCAAGTCGCTGGTGGTCCATGATAACCTGCTCAACCTGGACCATGAGATGGTGAGCCCCGGCATCTTCCGTCTCATCCTTGACTTCATCTACACTGGCCGTCTGGCTGAGTGCGAGCCAGGCAGTGAGCAGAGCCTGGGTGCTGTGCTGGCCGCCGCCAGCTACCTCCAGATCCCCGGTTTGGTGGCCCTTTGCAAAAAGAAGCTGAAGCGCAGTGGCAAGTACTGCCACCTGCGTGGGGGCTACGCGCCCTACAAGCTGGGACGTGGGCTGCGCGCGGCCACGCCGGTCATCCAGGCTTGCTACTCGGGGACACCGCGTCCTGTGGACCTGCCTCCTGTGGAGCCGGCAGCACCACTCAACACACAGTGTGGGGAGCTGTACGCCTCGGCTGCCCAGGGCACCCCGCTGCACCCCCACGGGCTGTGCCCACCTGAGCGCCACTGCTCACCGCCTTGTGGCCTTGACCTCTCCAAGAAGAGCCCCACCGGCCCCTCCACCCAGCTCCTGCCCACTGACCGCCTACTGCCCGGTGAGCCCCGTGAGCCCTCGCTGCCCCCACGGCATGACAGCCCTCCCGTCAGCGCCGGCCTCCTGGCCAGCCACACCGCTGCCTACAAGGACTCCCCACCAGGAGGTGAGCCGGGGGGGCATCCCCATGCCCCCGACCCCTTCCGCAGCACACCGCCCTGCACAGAGCCCCCACTGCCCCGTGCTGACGGGCGTGAGCTGATGTACCGCTGGATGAAGCATGAGCCCCTGGGCCCCTACCTGGATGAGGGGGAGGCAGAAAAGGAGCTGGAGCGGGAGGAAAAGGCCGAATCGCCGCCTGTGGCGCCGCAGCCCCGCTACCCCAGTGTGGAGAGCAACGACCTGGAGCCTGATAACAGCACGAGTGAGGAGACAGGCAGCAGCGAGGGACCCTCACCCGGTGACGCACTGGACCGCTACTGCAACCACCTGGGCTATGAGCCGGAGAGCCTGGGTGACAACCTGTACGTCTGCATCCCTTGTGGCAAGGGCTTCCCCAGCTCTGAGCAGCTCAATGCCCATGTGGAGGCCCACAACGAAGAGGAGCTCTATCACAAGGCAGCGGCCGAGCAGGCCGTTCCCTTCCTGGACAAAGGTGGCCCAGGGCTGGGTGACATCCTGCGGCCCTACCGCTGCTCCTCCTGTGACAAGTCCTACAAGGACCCGGCCACGCTGCGGCAGCACGAGAAGACACACTGGCTGACGCGCCCCTACCCCTGCACCATCTGTGGCAAGAAGTTCACACAACGTGGCACCATGACCCGCCACATGCGCAGCCACCTCGGCCTCAAGCCCTTCGCCTGCGACGCCTGCGGGATGCGCTTCACTCGCCAGTACCGCCTCACCGAGCACATGCGCATCCACTCGGGTGAGAAGCCCTATGAGTGCCAGGTGTGTGGCGGGAAGTTTGCCCAGCAGCGCAACCTCATCAGCCATATGAAGATGCACGCGGCCGGCCCCGATGGCAAATCCAAGCTGGACTTCCCTGACAGTGTCTACGCCATGGCCCGCCTCACTGCTGACCAGCTGGGGCTCAAGCAGGAGAAAGCGGCTGAGCTGCTCTCCCACACCTCCCACTTCCTCAGCGACCCCAAGACCATGGAGAGCCTCTACCCACTGGCCAAGTTCACGGCTGAGCACCTGGGGCTGAGCCAGGACAAGGCAGCAGAGGTGCTGGCACAGGCTCCGCACCTCCATGCCGAGGCCGCCCGGACCATAGAGCGATACTCGCCCCCCTAGCACTGGCCCTGCTGGGGGGCTGGGGGGGCCACTGGGCTCCCCTTGCTGCCCCACGTGGAGCTGGGGGTGGTGAGAAGCCATGGGCATTCATTCCCTGGTGCTGCCGCTGGCCCTGAAGAACTTGCTCATAGCAAAGGTCCCGAGAGAGCTGCTCCAGGATGGATGGATGGTGTGTCTCGCGACAGTGCCGTGGCTTGCCTGGGAGCTGATAAATCAGGGACTGACCTCGTGGCACATCTGCCCCAGCCGTGGGGGGCTGCTGGGCCCCCAGCACCGGGCAGGAGTGACGCACAAGCTGTGAGGCCAGGCTGCGCCCCGAGGCTTTGGAGGACATGAGCCCGCTCCTTACCTCAGGGCTGCCCCGGGCAGGGGGACACCTGTGGCAGCCACCGTGTCACTCCGGCCCCACGGCGGGACCTGCTGGCACTCGGCTCTGCCGTGATGGGACCCGGACTGTGCCGCCTCGACCGCTGCGGCCTGTGAGTACTTCATCCCTCGAGACCGGAGAGACGGCTCTGTCCTGAGTGAGGGCGGCCAGCACGGCCGTGCTGGGCTGGGTGTGTGCTGGGCCACCCCCATGGGCCACGCTGGGGGTCTGGGGACGGACTGACGGAGGGTACGGTGGGGTCTGAGCTGCAGGTGTGGGGCGGGGGGTGGCGGTCGGGTCCATGCTGGAGAGGCCGGGGGATCGCGATGCTCCTCACCCCAGAGTAAGCACTGACCTTCCATCCCGAACCCGGGGGCTCAGCCAGCGGCTCTCGGGTCTTCGGGCGGTGGGGCAGGGCCTGTCCCAGACTGAGCCCCTGGGCCCTGCCCCAGCTGGCGCTGCACCATCAGGGATACCCAGGGGAGCCCCAGGACCTGACGGCTTGGCCCTTGAGCGGCCACTAGCCTCGTTTATTTTTTTAATTTTTTATTTTTGCCAAAGACGCCCATCCCCAGTGCGGCCGGGCCGAGCCAGGGGGTCCATGACAAAGACAAAGCGGTCTCTGGTTTGTCAGCTACGGGAGGCGGGCAGGGGCTGTGGGAGGGGGCCGGGGAGCAGAGCCCTGGGGGCGCGACTTGGGCCCAAGCCCCCTGTGGGAGCCCCCTGCCACCACCGCACCCCCTCTCCCTCCTTCTGCTCCGTGTGGGCAAGTCCCCCAGCCTGGATCCCCCCAGCCCGCGCCCTGACCCCCTCATTGGGGCTAATGTGAAGCTTCACTCCCCCTCCCGAGCCCCCTCCTCTCCTTTGCACACAAGGCCCTGGGCAGCCGCCAGCAGCAACTGTCCCCAGCCTTGCAGCCACTGTGCCTTAGCCTGAGCTGGCCGCTCCTGCCCAGTTGCCTCCGAGCCCCCCAGGGCTGTACTGGTCCCCCAGGGTCGGCGGTGTTCCCTGGAGCTGCTGTGGGGTGACTGGTGGTGGTGGCAGCACCCAAAGCACAGCTGGCAGTGCCCAGCAGGGCCCTGGCCCCCCCTGTATCACATCCGATTTGTACACGGGCTCCTCGCCCTTTTTTTTCTATAGTCAAAATGGAATGAGCAATAAAGTGACATTAACATGCGTGGCCTCACATCCTTCTCGGGGGGGAGCCTGGCCAGTGTGGGGCTGGTGCTGAGCAGGGCTGAGAGGTGACCCTGAGAGGTCTGTGGGTGCCCTGAGGGGCTTTCCTGTGCATCTGGCTTGCCCAGAGCCGGTTGGGGGGCAGCAGCAGACACAGGCAGGACAGAGCCGTTGTCATCCTTGCAAGCATGAACGTGTCTCGCTGCCATCCCTCCCTGATGGCCACCCATCCCAACCTCAGCAGCAACTTGCCCGCAGACAGCAAATGACACACCAGGCTGCACAGACATGTTTAATACTAAAAATTATTAAAACCAACTTAACAAAATAGCCTGAATGCGGACACTGCCCCAAGACATGGGCTCCCAGGAGCCTGGCAGGGATGGCCCCAGGCATGGGGCGCTCAACCTCCACTTCCTGTTGTGCCAGCTGGTCTGGTGGCACCGAGACTGTCCCACAGCTGAGCCCGTGACACGGCGACAGGGACTGGTGCCTGGCAGAGCCACAGGGCCTTCCAAGCCGGTAGTACCTCGGGAAGGGCCTTGGAAAGCAGTGGTGGGGCAGCGCCATTAGAAAACAAACACTGAAACACGCCCAGCATGGGGAAGGCAAAGTCTCTGCAATGCTGACAGCCAGGGTGGCTGTGGGCATGGAATCAGGATCTGGGTGCTGTGTGTGCCATGGCCCTGGGTGGGCTCATGATGGCTCTGTGTGCCCCACAGGAGCCATGGGCACTCCAAAGTCTCTGCGGGTCAGGCTCTGCCCCACAGCACAGACCCCCTGCCCAGTGTCCCAGGGCTGGGGCACTCCTGCACAAGTTAGCCAACACAACTCCACCGTGCTGCAGAGGCTCCGACGCTGGTGCAGACTGGGCAGCTGGCACAGGGGTAACTGAGCTTTCTGATACAGACACCAGGCCTGAACCACCCACACAGAAAAGGAAAATGCTGGGCTTCGTCCTGCTGCTTCCTCTGCCACCTTTGACGCTTCCCTCCTACAGCTGCAGTGCCCCAGCAAGGATGGGGGACGGCTTTGGGGTCGCTCCCACCCTCAGCTCTTGGGACTGGGACTTGACAGAGCTCCAGGGGCTCCAGTTCAGGGGTTAACGCTCCCTCTTAGCTTCTGTATGGGGTGTGTCACTGGGGGAGGGACACTTGGTGATGGACAACATGGGGTGTGGCAGGCTTAGCAGAGCATGAACCCTAGATCCCAGTGTGGAATGACCCAGCGAAAAGACAACAGCTCCATCCATGGGGCATCTTGGTAGAGGATCCTCTCAGCTGGGCAAGTAATGGGGGACTTAAGTGCTGCCTCAGCACTCTCTAGCTCTTCCCAGCCTGCTCTGCAGCCATGGGCAGAAGCTGGATCCCACATGGAAGAGGACCCTGTGGTAATGTGAGGAGACACAGGACCTGTGGGACAGCTGGTTCTGGGGTCCCTGGACAATTTTGTTAGCCTCACTCTGAGTCTTAAGTCAAAAGTGTGCCTAAAGGTAGCAGGGTGGGACTAAGGGGTTTGGGGGAGAAGGGAAGGGGCAGGTAACAGCTGGAGCGGGCAGGAGAACAGGACAAAAGCAGCTGTGGGAGACTGGGGGTGTTCAAAGTCTCCCCCAGTAAAACAGGCAGGGCACACACCTGATAACTAACCTACACTGAAGAAATGAAATTCAACAAGAAAGTCCTGCGTGAGGGAGAGGACAAGCGTCTCTGCAAGCAGCACCTCTGCGTGGGGCAGCACATGGTGGGGAAGGGGCTGGAGGCCTGGGGCTGTCTAGGCCATGCAGGACGAACAGGCTGGGGCAGGAGGGAACCTGCCCTTGAAGTCCACAGCCTCTCCAAGGGACACAGGCTAGACTAAGCAATCCCAAAGTCTGTGCCGGCACGTCCCCAATCTCTGCCCTACGCAGCCTACAAACCCAAAGAGCCACCGATGCGTGACTCGAACTCTCTGCACCCAAGCAAACCAAGCAAAAGGCTGGTGATCCAGCACGGGGCACACCCAAAGCTTCCCTCGCCACCAGGGCTTGCCAGCTCTGCGCTGGCACTGCCCAAAGGCTGGCGGGACCCTCAATGGCCCAGCCTCCACGTGAACCATCCACAGCAATGACCTTCCCAGCTGGTCTGCCCTTGGGGGGCCCTTCGCAGCACGGCCATTCTGGGGTGGGTTGAAGACGTGGTGTTTATTGTTCGTGGTGGGCTGGCAGCGGTGGCGGCGTGGCAAGGCCGCTGCTGAAGCCGGGCTCCCACCGTAACAGGCTGCGTGACTCGTTCAGGGGCTGTTGGCCCCACTTGGCCCCCTCAGCCCTCCTGGGCCCACTTGAGAAAGGTGGGGATGTCCCGCACCGGCACGTTGCGGGTCAGCGCTTTGACTCGCAGGTTCCGGTCATCCGTCAGCAAAACCACTTCCCTGAGCAAACGGATGGGATCGTCTGCAACCAAGACAGAGAGCGAGAGAGAGTGGAGTGGACTGAAGATCAGACGTGCCTGCTCTGCCCCAGCCCTTGCACCCATCCCAGAGTGTGTCTCCCACACTCCTTGCTACCAGCTCCCTGCTCCCTGCCAAGGCTTCCTGGCATGGCTTGGAAACTGCCCACGTGGGGTTGTGGACTGGCCACAGGCTGGGAAGAGGAGGTCCCTGCTTGATCCAGGCCAGGAAGACAGCCCGCGACCCTGGCTCCAGCAGGAAGCTGGTGCTATTATTCTGTTGATCTCACTGTAAGATCTGAAGTCACCCTTTATTTTTTGTGGGGTTTTTTTGGAGTTGCCACTGACACCGAGGCGTTTCTGGATGGAGCTCAGCCAGCCAGGGAGAGTTGATGCCTGAGAAATAACTGAAGGGATCTTGCCCCCAGATGGATGAGCTGCCCCGCACGCAACATGCTGGGCTGGGATGTGGGAGCCACGCTTATGTGTGTGCGAGGCAGGGGAAGCATATGGGGTATGTGTAAGCAGCTGGGTCCTGTGACCAGAGTACTGTTCCTATGAGCACAGGAAACACAGTGCCTCCGAGCCAGGACGGGAATGGAAAAAACAGAGTTTATGGGAGCCCAACGTGGGCCCAGATTGGCTGCGCAGGCAACAGCAGGACGAGGGGAAGGGGAGGGTGGCCAGGAACACGGGCTATGGTCATGATGTTGGGGCTGAGGATGGTGGGGCCAGCAGCTGGCTGGCCCATGCCAGGAGGAAGGGGATTGGGGGATCAGTGGGAATGCAGGCTGGGGGTTGAGGGCTGCTGAAAGCGGGACTGAGAGCTTTTGTGCGGACACTTTAAGAAATGTGTAACAATAAACATCCTCTGCTCCGTGCTGGTGACGCGCCTCCTTGTTACAAACCAGAGGCTGTCAGCTTGTCAGGCCCCATTCCCCATAATCCACATGATTTCAAAATTCAGCATCATTTGCACATAAACATTTGGTGACGGTTTCTCTGTGAATCTGACAAGTTAAGCTGCTAAGAATTCGCACTGACAAATGCGGGTTGATTTCTTGGGCAGCTGCTGATGCGATTCCCATCCCCGCCGCCCTGGCAACAGTCTGGGGGCTGTCTGGTCCCAGCACGCGTGGCTGATGCCAATGAGGAATCCGGAGGGGAAAGAGTCCTGGACAGAAGGCATCAAGGGGCGTGGGGAGGAGGCGTGTTCTGGCCCTTTGTCACCACAAAAATGGCTCTGTGGACATTTATGGTGGATTTGTCACAGGCTGGGGCATCCCCAAAGTGCTGTGAGGTGCACATTTGCCCAAGAGGTGGGAGGGCCATAGCCTAGGGCGAACCAGAGGCAGGAGGTGGCACCTGGGTGTTGAAAGAGGCAAAATAAAGGAGAGAACAGATCCAAGAGCCACAAAAGAGAAACTGAAAGAGTCTGTGGGATGCAACAGAGAAGAGACAAAGAGAACGTGAGGATGTTCTACCTTTGTTGGAGGGCATGAAATCCTTGGCCTTGTCATTGCAATAGTGGAGGCAGCAGGACAGAATCAGGTCATCATTGTTTCCCTGGAAAAATAAGGGCAAGGTTACCCTTGGCAGGGAAAACCCTACGTCCCCACCACCTTGACTGCTGCACCGCCTCGAGACACCCCAACACAGCTCAGTGGAGAGCAGGGCCACTCTGACCTGAAGTATGAGCTCAGTCACCTGGAACAGGGGAACACAGCTACCCCCTGCCCAGACCTCAGGGACCCAGGGTCCCTGATTTTCCCCAAAGAGGTGGTGGCAAATAACTCGGTGTCCAGGATGCCCCTTACCTGCTGGCCAGTGGTGTCTTCACTGCGGAAGGAGATAGATTCCAGCTCATTGCCTCTGCTGGTCAGAGCCCTCAAGCAGTTGTCCCGGCTCTCAAATCGCTCCTCCAGGAACTCGATGGACTTCCTGGCTCTCTCCTGCACTTGGCGGGCATAGCCCGCAGCCCGGTGCTCCATCTCTGGGCCCTTGGCCAGGCCATCCAGCTCGTTTATCACTTCAAACAGGAAGAGGAGGTACAGTTACTACGGGACAAGGTGCTCCCATGACCTGCTGCTGGAGCATGCAAGTTGCCAAGGCCTCAGGGCCGGGGCACTGGGAGCTGGCTCAGGAAATCTGGGTTCAGCTGCCGCAGTGTCCCTGTGCTCCTGGACTTGGCTGCGGATCTGGAAAAGCTTTGCTGCCTTCCACCTCCATGGGTCACCTGGCTCAGCCCCAAGAGTGCAGGCACCTCAGTCCTGCAGTGTAACTGGTACGGGCAACTGGTTCTGCTCTGCAAAATGCTGGGGAGCGTTGCTGCGCCCCCCACCTCGTGCTCTTGCATCATGACCAATGGCATGTTTGTGCCTGTGCATGTCAGGAAACCCTGAATTCCTGCATCCTGCTCCTCCACCTCTGAGCACAGTGATGGTCAGTGGCACTGTGCCTCCTGTGCCCATGTGGCATTGCCTGGCTCGGCACTGACTGACACAGAAAGCTTCTGCCCTCCTGCTGCAGAGCTGCACATGGAACAGGAAGCAGGTAGTTCCCACCCTGGCACTATTTTCCACACAAATTCCAGCTCTGTTTTCCCACCTGAAGCCACCGTTCTATGCTCCTGGCAGGGAACACGGTCCTTTCAACACCTCACCCACCTGGCTTTGCACATCTATCCTGACTCGAGATGAGCTTGGAATCCAGGTGGATTCCCAGCCTGTTCACCTTAACTGGAACCTCTTGCACTGCTGCCAAGCAGTCAGGAACTCCAGCTGCTTCAGCCCCCTAAGCCCAAGGGACCTCAGACCTCCAGGAGTGACCAGTCCTTGGCTGCTGGGGCTGCTGGAAGGGCCACTTTGTTGCGGAGCGAGCATGTGTGTGAAAGCAGTAACACTCATGCACGCATCTGGATGCACCCTTGTGCGCCCAGCCTAGCCACCGATGGCAACAATGGGCACACAAACGTGCATCCAGATGTGCAAACAAGTGTCCCTGCCTGTGATCGTGCACTGGGCTGCGTGTGCACGAGGCCATGCGCGCGAGAGAGCTGGTGTGCACGTGTGTGCAGTGGAGCCTCTGCGCGCACAGTGTGTGTGTTTTAGCCATGGCTTCATTTCTGAAGATTGTTTCCGAGCTTGGAGCCAAGTCCTGAGTTCAAGTGGGAACTATGCATTCCTTGGGGGGTTCGGGGAGAGAGCTCGGGGTCTGAGGCCTCTCCCCAGTGCTCTGAATCACTGCCGGGGGAGCCTGCGTGATCACTCTGTTCCATGGTGAGACTGGCACTCACTGTCTGGGTATTCCAATTAAATCTGCATGAAGTTGCTTTGCTCTTCCCTGGCCAGCAACTCTTCTTGCTACCGACCTGATGCTGCCATTTCCACACAATGCACGGCTGAGCCTGGGGTGGGGGGAGCCATGCAAGAACGGAACATCAAACAGGAAAAGCTGGTATTCCCTCCCGAAATCCGCCTTCCTGCTTCCAAGCTAAACAGGCTTCAAAGGGGAGGCTTGTTTGTGCTTCTGCACCAGGCCTGGCTTCTCCATGGCGGGGTCAGGCTCAAGGAGCATGGAGCAGGTTAAAGAGCAAGAGAAACAAACCCAATGAGGAGTCGGGCGCTTAACCCCTTGCTGCATCCCTGGGAAAAGCAGGGAGGAATACTGGGGGAAGGGCACTCTGTCTCTGGTCCGGTGATGGGGCATGGCACCAAGGCCTCTGTCCCCAGCAGCCATAGGCCCCTGGCTCACCACGGGGAATGGCTTCCTCCTGCCCACACTGATGGCTTTCCTGGGGGACGAGGAGAAATGTTACCAACACCCAGAATGGACAGGGAGTCGGTATCTTTTGGGTGATTTGGGAAGGCTAGTGGCAGCAGTGGGAGATGAGTTACTGTCTCCCTCCTATGATGGGCTGTGCAAGGAGGCAGAAGGATGGGAGGGCACTTAAGGTGCTCAATCTTGCCAGTGGCAGGGCAGGTCAGGACAGGTTCCTTTTGCAGGCTGAGGGCAGCAGCATCTTGGACAGGGACAGGACCAGAGTTTTTAGCTCTCCCACTGCCCCTGGCTGAGGATTGATGGAGAAGTCTTGTGACAACCACAGGAGCACACTAGGAGGCAGGGCCATGGCTCCAGGGCAGGTCCCAGCTCTCTCAGGTGATAACATGCTCCACAGCCCCCAGGGCTGCCCAGGCTCTGCAGGTGCTGCTGGCTGCAGGTGCTGCTGACTGTCTTTCCTCTGCTTTCCACAGCAGTGCCAAGACACAGAGCTTCTTGGTGCTCCTGTGCTGAGCTGGCCAGGCATCCATCCCTGCTCCTCTTATCCAGGGGTCCCAGCCCCAGCCCCAGGAATCCGTCCTGAGCTGGGCTGTTCACCATGTGGGGAAGGGTGGCAGCTGGATGTCAGCCCTAGGGCAGGCAGAGATATCTGCTGGACACCAGGAGTTGAGAAGGAAGCTTGGAGGACAGCAACCCTGGTGTGCAGCAGGCAAGAAGGAATGCACCTCACTGCCTGGATGCTGGAGATGCCCAGGGGACACAGCTGGCCCCTGCTCTCCTGGGGCTATGGAAGGGATGGGACGGCCCGTGGGCTCTGTGAGGCTCAGAGCCACTCCTGCCCTAGCCACTCCTGTTGCCCTCAGGATCCCTGGAGTGCCAGGCTGGCACTGGGATGTGCCAGGCGCTAGAGTGACATTGGCTGGAGGAATGCTACCTCCAGCCCGGAGCGTGATCAAACAATCAGAGCAAAGGCATCTAACCAAATCCTCCCGCCACCCTGGGAGACCACCCAGCAGCACAGCCTTTATCTGCCAGGGTGAGTGTTTACCAATAACGGGAACCAGCTTGCTGTTTTACTGCGAGCTTTATAAGGATAAAAAGAAAGGCTGGTCTTGAGCAGCTCGAGACGCTGGGACACAGGCTGGCCGTTTGCTCAGGCTGCCTAAGCCCCAGCTCAGCTGGGATAAGCTATCTGCTCTGATTGTTTAACAATTCCTTCTCCTTGCTCCCTTCAAAATTCCCTCCAAATCCCATTTAACACCCATCTGCTTCTCCCAGTCCCCTGGTACCCCAAAAAGCACCAGGAGGAGTTTGTTGAGTGCTGTGGGCAGAAGGCTGGCAGGAAGGGAGAAGGATAACAGGGGCTGAAGGAATGCCAACAATGACTGGGATGAGACAGGGCAGGATGAAGTCCAGTCCCACAGTATGAGCCAACCAGCTCCAGACCACACAGGCACTGTGGGCACATGGAACATGGAGAGTGAGCCAGAATGGAGGGACAGACCATGCTAGAGGAGAGGGGAAGCCCACAGTAGAGCACTGGCCCCTACTTACCGATCAGGGGCACCACCAAGATGAATTTCCTGCAGTCCAGCAGTGTGACCAAGCTGCTGAGGTGATCGATGAAACCATTGGTGTCTGGGACCAGGAAAACAGGTCTGATCTCCAGCTCCATCTGCCTCATTTGACTCTGGTCCTTCAGCACAGCCTGGAGGAGAAGGACGGACACATGGTGAGGAAGGAATATGTCAGCCCTACGACCCATGGACCCTGAGAGCTGAAGATAAGCCTGGCTGACATGCATGCATCCCTGTGAAGGAGACTGAAAGGAGGCTGCATCTATCCCACTTGCACACCTCAAACACCAGCTCTTGCAGGCCCACAGTACAAAGCAGGATGGCAAAAGCCTCCAAGAGATCACACTCGGAGGAAAACAGCCCTGCCCAGGCTCTGGGGAGAACTGAGACCAGTCTTGAAAACAGAGGGCTTTTGGGAACTGTCCCGTTTGTGGGACTGGCAGTTGCTGGGACCATCTGCACCACTGCCAAGAGACCGACCTTGAAAGAGACCAGCAAGGAGGAAAGGGGGCTGGTGGATGGGAGTTCTGGGGCTCCACACAGAAACAGCTCAAGGCGACAACAGACAAAACAAACCAGTTTGGGACACACAGATCCTGCCAACTGCATCCTAATACAGAGATCCCAAGCAGGCAGCCAGAGGTCTGTGGGATGGGGATGCTTAGCTATCCCTCTCCTATCACCTCCTGCCTGACCTTTTCTGTCACCATCCAGGTGGGAAACCAGGTGGGTTCCGGCCCTGAAAACTCACAGTGCTGTCCTTGGTTGAGCACTTCGCACCCGTCGAAACCAAAGCTGCTCACACTCACAGGGAGGGAGGGGTATGCTGGGGCTCACTGCCCGCCCTTCAGGGCTGCACCTGGAAATATGGACAACAACAGTTGCCAAAACGGGACCCCAGAGCTCACGTATGACTTTTTAGGCTCTCGAAGGACTTGGGCTCTTTAGTAAGTCACAGGATTAAAAAACTCAGGATGCTATTCTAGTGCTTCCTCTACTTAAAAATAGCTTCCCTGGACTTGCTGATGTTTGTTGCCTCTAATAGGAACCGGTCACCCAAGGAGCACAGCAGTGCTGCTGTGGAACACATCCACCATACAAACCCTTCTGGGACTGGGCTTGCACCCCCCAGATGTCACCTGGGGACATGTGAGGACCACTGACCCTGTTCTGCCCAGTGTTATGGGGAGCTACCCCTGCCCACGGTGAGGATCCCAATCCTTCCTCAGTCATGCCAAAGCCTCTGCCTTGGAACGATGAGCTGCATGGGCCAGCAGTGGCCATGGAAAGAAGTGGTTTTTAATTAATTTCCAAGTGTTGTCATCTGGCTTTAAATCAAGGCGGCTTGTTGCTGCCACCTCCCACAAGTGTCTCCAGGCAAGGCAGCAAACAGAACCTCACCACGTGCCTCCCACCCTCCTTCTGGCAGTGCTAGTCCTGGGGACATGGATCCCACAGAACCCAAGGGGTGACAGGCAGAGCAGGAAACATGCCAGATCCTGCCTACTGCATGCCCGTGCAAAGACACGCCCTCCCCATCACAAAAGGAACACATCAGTGTCCCCATATCAATGCTCTGCACCACTCATGTGCTGGATACCATCCCTGCTTGTCCTCTGCCTTCACCCAGCGAGTTGCTGGCACTTACTGGTGGCACAGGAAGAGCTACAGCCTGGCACAACCTGGAGTCAGCCCCAGCACAGTGCTTCTGCTGCCTCCTTGCCATGAAGAAAGCAGCAGTGGGGTGTCTCCATGGAGTCTTGGGGTGTGGGAGGAGATCTCTGAGAGGTGACACTCATCTCTGAGAGGTACCACACCCTGCTCCACCTGCTACGGGGAGACAGAGAAGGGCCCCAGCCATTGCAGAGACCCAGAGAGCAGCATCTCCCTTGTGCGGTGGCCAAAGAGATCAGTGGCCCCAAAGTTGCGTGAAGAGGCGGGGAAAACCACACAGCCTCTAATGAACAGCAACAGTCCTATGTGAACAAGGGAAGGTGGCAGAAGGGGCTTCCTGTCTGCATCCCAGTACACCTTCTGACCCTGTGACTTGCCTCAGCTCATGCAGGTGACCTCAGGAGCACGAGCAGGAAGCTCGCCTACCCCTCTGGCCGAGGGCACGGGGACAACGGTGGGGAGGTCAGTACCCTTGTGTGTGGCATACGCTCCGGCAGCTTTTGCAGGCCGTACCCAGCCGATTCCTGGCAGCCGCCAGCAACGCCTGTGCCGGCCGTCACGTCCCATTCCACTTGCCGGGCCGCCCGGTGAGAGAAGGACACAGGATGCGACGGGAGTGAAAGAGCGAGGTCGGCGGGGAGCGTGCCAAGTCCCCGCGCACAGCTCCGGGCCGCTCGGGGAGCCAGAGGGAAACTCGCCTTTGCAGAGTTCAGAGGCCGGCAGCGAGATTTATTTTTGTTTGTGTGAGTAAAAGGCTGCAGAAGCCTCTGGCCAAGGGGCTTGAGGGAGAGAGGAGTGGCCTGTGATTCATGCGGACGCTGGCTGGCCCTGCGCCAGAGATGAAAGGGAGCCCATGTGCGGGGAATTGGGGAGGCGAGTTCTGCCTTAACCCTTTGGCTGGCCCTTGGGGCATGGTCCCATGGGGAGGAAGGGGAGCATGCGGATGCAGACTGGGACGCCCATGCCTGGGGCCCGGCTTCTGTGCTGCTGCTGCTGTCAGAAACATGCTGCCAGTCCCATCGTGCCTCAGTTTCCCTGATACAAGGACAGGGAGATCGTGGCCTGTGTGTCTTGCTGGGAGGTGGGGTCTGAAGACAACCATGGGGAAAGCAGGACAGATAGAACAACGGAGGTACAGACTCGACCTGGCCCAAGTGCTTTCAGATGGCTGGATTTTAGCTTTGGCTTATTTGAGTTAAATACACTGCATGGCTTGGTGGCAGAGTGACCAGTACTGGATGTGGCAGGGGATGTCTGAGGCTGCGGGCTCCCTGCTCTCCCTTTGGGCTGACAGCTCCCCCACCCCTCGCCTCCTGCCTCCACATGCTGTGGCCTCCGTGCTGTGACCACTCGCAACTCGCTGCCCATCCCAGCTGCTCTGCCATGGGGGCTTCTCCCAGGAGCCGGGCTGGAGCTGGAGGTGGCTCCCCCGGCTGCCCCAGCTGGTGGCAGCACTGAGATCAGACACTCCTGCACACACAGTCCCAAATTCCCAGCTCATCCATCAGCTGGGATCACCTGGGGGATTCCCCGGAAGGCAATGCCCCAATGCCCCCTCGAGCGCTTCCAGCGTCGGCAGGTGCTTGGTCCCGCAAAAGCCAGGCCACCAAGCGGGACTTTGTGCAGAGTGACAGGGGGTGACCTGAGGGTCTCCACCACCAGCACATAATAGGAGAGGGCTCCACATGGATCCCTGGTACTCCACACATAAACCCCAGAGCTCCTCTGCTCATGGTGCCAGGATGGTAGAAAGGCCTGGAACTGAAGCTTGACAGAGACAAATGTCCTGCTGCCTTTGGGACAGGTCACATGGGGTCGTGCTGCTCTGCCAGGACGGATGGATGGCGCATCTTACCACCACCTGCTCTCCAACCACAGGGAAAACCAGTGCCGTTGCCCCTTCCAGCCCCTCCTGCTCCACAGGGATCGGAGGCGGATTTTCCAGGGCCAAGAACAATGCCTCTCTAGTCTCCGCTCAAGGCTTCCTCCTCCCAGGGTTCGTCTCCAGCATCTTCCTCAGGAGTAAACGTGCCCCGTGCCTGGTAGCTCACCGGGGCCGCCGCCGTGGTGGAGCCGCCGTGGGTGGGTGTGCGCCTTCCGCAGGCAGCAGGCACCCGCTCTCAGGCAGGTGCGTGTCGGCGCGTGTGCGCCTGCGGCATTGTTCCTGTGCGCCGAGGAGAGCGTGAATGGGACACAGCTATATTTAGCCACTTACTCACACTACCGCCACAAAGGAGCGGCTGCATCTTAAGGGGGCGGCCGTTCCGTGGGCTCAGAAGGGACAGGAGAGTGGCTATTTTGGGAACACATGTCATAATTGGCTGCCCCGGTTAAGCTGCTTCTGTAATGCTGAGCAAAACAATAGCAGCATCCAGAGGAAGAGCCTGTTATGTTTCAGGTGGGATGTTTTCAACCGGTCAGGAAACTCGACCGCTCCCAGCACACAGCGGCAGCACAAAGGACAGGGGACGCTGAACAGCATGGACCAAGGGCCTGGCCAAGCAGCAGGGGCAGCTGGGAGGGCATGGCAGGACCTGGTGTGGGCTGGAGACAGCCCTGACTGAGAACGCTGCCTGCCCCAGCAGCGCTACTGCCACCTCCTCTTGTGCACCTGCCTGCCTGGCCTCTTCTCCCTCCAAACACCTGGGCAGCACCTAGGGATGTACCTGGTTTTTCACCTCATCCCGATGCATCGCTGCTGTCACCAGCTGTCGCCAACCTCGTTCTAATCTGGGCATGTGGTGAGAGCGGAGACAGGCTGGAAGTGGAGCCAGGGTGCAGGAGCCAACCCATCACCCAGAGCTAGGTAGCAAAGGGCTGCCCAGGGACACAAGAGACCTAACGCTTCTCTGGCCTATCCTTCCTGCTCAGAGTAATGGTTTTGGGGTCCAAGCTCGAGTAGGGGAACAGAGCTGATCTCTCCTGTTCCCTCTACAGCTGGTGCTGGCCAATGGTTACCCTGTTTGCCAAGTATCCTGCCTCGACCTGTGCTCCCCTACAGCTCAAGCCACAGCCTTGCGCACGCCCAGACAGGACAGGGACCAAAGGAGCTCAGTGAAACTCCAATTCCCCTTGAGGTACGAATGTGACCCCAGCATGGAGGCTGCAATGAAGACCTGCAGGGCTGCCCTGCAGCAGCAGTGAACCCAGAACAGTGTCAGGTGTGTGATCTCCATCAGCAGCAGAGCTGAGCTGCCAGAGGTGGAGAACAGGGCAAAGGCAGGGACAGTGCAGGAAAACCTGTTGGGGAACAGGCATGGACTTTACCCATGAGAAGCGTAACTCTGCAGGTCCCAGGTGAGGCCCTTTGGGCTCGGAAAGAAACCAGATGGCCAAGAGATGAAGGCTTTGTTCTGCACCCTAGGTCCCTGCATACATCATCACAGATTCTACAGGAGGCAGACACAGCATCTAGACCCAAGACCCCATCATTCTGCAGGCAAAGCCACATGGCCCTGCACAAGGAGCTGAGGCTCTCAGCGTGCTGAGACGGGACCCACATCTGCTGGACTCGGATGGAGCTGTGTCTTGTCCCCAGGATAATGAAAGTGGGACTTGGAGAGCAGCTCTCTAGGTGGGCAGTGAATGAGAGGCTGTAACAGGGAAGGCAGAAGGTCTTCAGGTCCCACAAAACACGAAAGCTCTTGGGAAGAGCAGAAAGGTCAAGGATCACTGGCTAAGAGGGAAAGTGAAGGGGGTAGATGCTGAGCTGGCTCCAACCTGGTCTCCCCTGGCAGCATTTTCCACCCGAGCTCCTTTGCTGCTCCAGCCGTGTGATCAGTACCAGGGCAGGGAGAGGGCTGGGGCAACACACGTGTTCTGCTCCGGGCCATTCCCAGCCAGCTACAGACTGGATGACTTTACTGAAGCCCTAAGGACTTCTCCTCCACCCCGCGCCTTTAGACTCCAACTGCACCTCAGTTCTCAGCTGTGCAGCCCCTGAAGCTGCCCACACCCTCATTTTGACCTCTCTCTGCCTGCAAGCATTGGCCCCAGCACAGCCGGGAAGGAAGGGAGGAGCACGCCAGGGGGAGAAAGCCCCTGACAACATCAGGCAGCCCCCACTCTCCCTGCAGAATGGGCAGCGGCCATCCCGGGGGGGCTCTGCTGCAGCTGCACTGGTCGCCAGGGCCGGGATCGGCTGCACACTGCCCTCCCTGAACATGTGCAATTCCTGTTTGCTGTGTCTGTACAAGGCAGTGGGAAGTGGGGAATTTACTTACACCTCCCGCTTAACAACCCTGGGAGGCTGGAAGGCTTCAGGCCGCTTTAATTTACAGCCCATCTCTCCAATCTCTCACTCATTTGCTGCTGCTTTCTTCCTCCTTGTATTAACGTGACCCAGGTACCTGCCAACAATAATGGACTTGCTTGCGGGGGCGGCCCCTCCCTCCCGGCACAACTTCTACCTTCCCCTTGATATGAATTGCTCCAGATTCAAATGTAAAAACTAAAAAGGCAAAATCTGAAAAGGTTGGGGTGGGTTTGGAAAAGCGAAGCGCAGTGGTTCTGGGCCTGGCGCCAGTAGCCGGAGGGTACACATGTGCAGCCTCTCCCAGTAGGGCCTTCAGCAGCCCTGTTTTACAACCACCTCGGCACACACTGCAGAGTTCACGCATATGGCCAGACAGATGTGTCTGGCTTACGTTCAAGGCTGGAAAATGAAGAATTATGGAAGTGAAGGGCCCTGGGCATTAGAGAGGGCGGAGGTGAGGGGGAGGGGAGCCAGGGAGAATTTTTCCTCTGCTGAGAAATCTTCATCTGGGCTGTGAGGCTGGAGGAAGAGGGGTTTCGAGCAAGGAGGCAGCCAACAGCCATGCATGTGAGATTGCTCTTAAAGCAACAGGGTGCATTTCTAGGCAACTGCTCCCAGTCCAACGAGTTTATTTCACGAGCTCCCATTGGGAAACTTGCTCAGATCAGGCCAGGGCCAGGCCAAGATCACCTGTATCCCGTCTGTTTGTCCCCATAACGATGGCAACGTTCTGGCTGCAGCAGCGGTTCGCAGACTATTTTTCCGCCGCTGGCTCCTGCATGAACTTGGACGTTCATGTCCCACCCTCTCCCCGCCTGCCTGTGCCCCGCTGCACAGCAAAGCTGATTTCTCACTGAACCATGGAGCCTCTGCCTTGGGTGGGAGGACAGCTCACTGCCTGGCACACGCAGCACTACAGCTAAAGCACTGCTCTGACAGGGCTCCTCGGTGTGCTGGCAGCTCTGTAGTGGAGCTGTGTTTGTCTTCAAAAGGGTCCCAGGAGTCACCCAAACATTCATCTCAGGGCCTGGGAGGGCAGGCTCTTACCCAGGGTGGGGACAGCAACACTGATTTGCCCCTTCCAAAAGGCCAAAGCTGAGCTTGCTGCTGCATTTCACAGAGACAGCGCAGGGCACCTACACCCTGGAAGGTCAAGGTGCTACGAGACATCCCAAGAGGCTGCTGACGCATGGTAGGAAAACAGCTGTGCACCACCAGCACAGCAATGTGGGACTGGCCCATCCTACCTGAATCTTGTCTTGACGACGTTGCTGCTCAGCAACTTTCCTGGCCAGGGCTTGCTTTTTGGCTCTGAGCTCCTTGATGTCCATCTCTCCTCCACTGCCTTCAGTCTCCGAATCATCTTCAAATGCCTCAATCCTCACATCATCCTCCTTCTTCCAGGAAATGCAGAAAGAGAGAAAAACAGGAGAGAAGTCATTGTAAGTGATGCTGGTGGCACAGATCATCCTTGCTCTGTTCTCCAGCAGACAAATCCCTGTCAGGCATGGTCCATCACCCCTTGCTGATAGGTGACTGACTATTTCTAAACTTCCAAAAGAAGCCAATTAGTAGTAAGCATCCAGGAAATGACAAGGTGAGACAGGAGGTACTGGGGCAGGAAAGGCAGTGACCAGACAGGGCAGCGGCAGCCCAGCTCTAACACTCTGTTCTAAAATCACACCCTCTTCCTCACCTTGGAAAACTCTTCCCACAGCCTTGGGTGAGTCACTGATGTTTTATAGCCTTCAGTTCTGTGAAACCATGGTATTTCCCTGTCTCTGCTTTGCCTGGCTGTCTAGGTGACACATCCCTTGGAGCAAATGCTGCTGTAAGAGGCTTTACCAGGCTGCTCTAACACTGCTGCTTTATCCCAGGCTGGGCACAGACTGGTCATCTTGACAGAAACCTAGAATCCATGAACCCAGGAGAGCAAAGAGCCTCTTGGCCTTCTCTGTTTTGATTCCTGAACAGGCCAGAGATTCCTGCACCCACCACAAAACTCTAGCTGGGTTGGAACAGATGTTTCATAAGGTGACTCTGAAGCTTAACTTTAAAGTTTGATATGAACTCAAGGTTCTCCAACCTCTTGACCACACAAACACTTCCAGACCATATTGCATCTCCCTCTCCTAGAGATCCTTCCCTGGGGCTCCTCACCAGGAGTTCTGCAGATCCCTCCCACTATGCCTGCACTGACTGAACTGGAGACCCCAGAAGGAGCCATGCTGTTCCCCCTCCAGGTGAAGGCCACACTGGCCTTTTTCTCCATGCACTCAAATCTTTGGGACACAGGAGGGTGGGAGACGGTAGCTGGTGTCTAACTGGGGCTCAGTCACAACCAAGTTCTGCTGCAGCTTTGTTGCTGTCCCCCGTGTCTTCAGGTGCAAAGGGGAGCCCACAAGTCCCTGTTTCTCCACACGTTGCACATGTGCTGCCCAGGAGTCCAACTCTGCCTCTCTTGTTGACAGGCCCCTTACCTCCTCACTGCAGTGACCAGAGCTCTTCCCAAGCCATGCCACTGCCCATCTCCCCCTCACTGCACAAAAGCCAAGGGTTGTGATGGGGCCGGAAAGAGTTCCCAAGTGGCACCCGGGCAGAAAGACTTGCTCTGAGTTCCTAGAAGGCTGCAGGGGACAGGTCCTGCACAGAGCAATAAGAGCATGGCTACGCTCCCTGCCCTGCACAGGCTGCCATGACACGTGGCAGCAGGAGGGACTTGTAGTCTTAATTTAGAACAACTCCAGCACTGCACAGTCGCATACTCAATCATTTCACCAGGACTGCACACCTGCCTGGCCACAGAACCATGTACTCTTCTCTTCTTGTGACTTTCTAGGCATGGGAAGGAGGAAGATGGAGCCTTCAGGCTCACTTCCCTCTGCCGGGACAGCCTGCACCACAGGGATGGGGGGATGCTGCCAGAGGGAGAGTGTCATGTATGGGCCTCAGGGAAAAATGTCTCCCAGATCTGCTGCGGTGGGTCAGGATCTGCTTGCCCAGGGTGGTGGTGGTGCTGGAGAACTGGAAGCTCCCTTGAGATCAGAGCCCAAGGAGGAAGCTCCAGGGTTGCACAATGAGCTCATGGAGAGGTTCCCACAGCTGAGCAGAGTCTGTGGGGACAGGGCAGTAGGGAGCTACCCTCATACTGTGCTTGTTCATATCAGGAATTGGAGGGATTGACCCAACAAAATTAGTGTTCCGGAAAACAGGACCATCCCTGTCGTGACCCTCGGTAGAACCTAAAGATCCCCCCATATCCCATATGCCAGCCTGAAAACCTCCAGTAGCTTCTCCAGAAGGGGACAAAGGTCCAGATCTTTTTCCTTACAGAGCCATCTCTTGCTGCATGGGGATTTGGTCTGAGCCTCAGGGCAAAAATATCACCTAAAATCTGTTCCCTGCTCAACTGGAGTTGGATGCTGGGACAAAGAGGGTGCTGAGCACAATTTTGCGCTCGGTCCTCCAGCTGTCAGCTTGCTGGGGCACACGGAGCCATGGGACATAGACAAGGTGCTGTGCCTGCATGTGGCGATACCCTTCCGGCTCTGAGTGCCTGGCCTCGGCACAGGGAGGGGAGCCAGAGTGAGCCTGAGCAGCGCCGGGCCACCCAGCTTCCCGTTCCCAACGCCTCTGCCCCTCTCTCCTGTTTCCCTGGCCTTTCCAACTGCAAGATTAAACAGAAGAAAAGAGTCAACCTGCAGAGAGGTTGGCAGGGCCCTTAAACACACACACGGAGCCTGGAGTGAAGCAAGGCCTACAGGAACAAGCAAGGGCAGAAAAACAAGAGTTGAATTCCTTAATCACATCAGGATGTGAGAGGCAGGGGAGGGACGGGGCGCCAATGTCAGCTCTTCCTGTACGTGTGCTGGAGGCTGGAGCTCAGGCCTCCTCTGCAACGATCTCCACGGCTATAAACTTGATCCTGAAGCTGAACCCTGACACCCCCTCGCCCACCTCCTCTCCTGGGGCCGTGGCTCTGCACGTTATTAAAGCTCCCCTGGCTCTGGGTATGATAAAGCAGCATCTGGAACTCATAGCAGCATGCTAGATAGAGGCAGGCGGGCTGCACTGGCAGGAAAGGGCACAAGTGAAGCACACTGGGGAGACAAGAGCTGTGCACCATTTGCCCCCCTTGCTCCCCCCATAAAACGCACACACAGCTACGCCAGCTATAAATAGCGGGAGCTGCAGGGCAGGCAGAGGTTGGGCCCCACAGGGGTGATTCTTCCTTCACCGAGGCACGCTCTTCCCGCACGGTACCTGATCTTCCAGTTGTTTTCCCTCTTGGCTTCCCATTTCCTTTCCCATGGCGTCTGGGACGGGTGCCACTGACACATATTTTCCACCCTTGAATGCCAGCAAAGGCTCTTCTTGTCCACAAAGGGCTTCCAGGAAATACTTCAGAACTGTGACCCTCTTGCAGTCGGCTGCAATAACCTACAGGGTGAGGATGAGGGGGTTGGGGAGAGGGAAAGGAAAACAAAGTCAGTGCAAAGGGGAGCGGATGTCTAATGACTAGGGGGAAATGTTTGGGGAGAGAGGGCCTAGTGGGATTCAGGCAGCACCACAGGGATGTGCAGGGTGCCCCTCTTCTAAACATGGATGGAAGGGGTTTGCTTTGCCTCGCAGCCCGCTGTCACCAGTGAAAAGGAAGAAGGTAGTCAGGTCACTCAGCTCCAATCCATGTTCTGCTCTGCCTCCTCTGTGCACCCCAGGGCTGGAGGGCTGCCAGCGGACAGCCAGTCCCCTCCCCAGCTCTACTAAACGGGAAAAGAACTGCTGAACTATGAGAGATCAATGATGTACCCTGTCCCTATGTTTTGTTTAGGATCCATCACCAGATTCCTCCCCAAAAGCTGGGGAGGGATGCAAGTGTGAGAGCAGGTGGGTGGGGGCATTTGAGAAAAGCTGAGTGCCCCTCCTCACCTCCCGCCTGACCCGATCTCATGGGCCCATCTCACAGACCCACTAGGGAGCCCCTGCCAGGGAGGCTGCGATGGATCTGGCCAGAAGGAAACTCAATAGCCTGGGTAATTATCCAATTTATGAAGCACTCAAATGGAGTTTCCAGAGCATGGGAGCCTGGTGCCTCCACAGCCCTATTCCGCGTGGCACAGCCTCTGCCGGCACCTCTGTCAGGACTGGCCTTGGCTCAGCCCTTGTCCCCTTGCAGCAGGGCTCCGCACCTGCACAGCTCTCCACTGGTGCTTCCTGCTGACCAGTATCACCCCCAGGGAGCTGCAGATTTATAATGAGAAAGTCAGCAAATGGGACTAAAAGTGATACACACTACAGACACAAAGTCCACATTGATGCCCGAGCTTCTGTTCCACCCACACAACCCCGGTTTTGTCTGCTTGTACAGAGTCTCAGAGACCCCCATCCCAAAAGGGTCTCTGCAGGCTGTCAGGACAGGGATTCTGAAGCCAGGGAGAGGGTCAGACCCCATACAGGTGACTCAACGAGGTGCCTCGCAGCCGGCGACACGCACAGTGCGATGCCAGTGCTGCGTGCCCCGGTGTGGCGGACACTGGCTTGTCAACATGCTGTGCCCTGGATGGGCTGTGCCATGGTGAGCAACCCCACCGCACCAGGCTGCCGTGAGAGGAAACTTCTGCTCTTCCACAGTGTTGCCAGTTTCCTCTCTGCAGGCTAATTTTAACCACCGTGCTGCTGCAGTGCGTGTCAAAAACCTGACCCTCCTCTGACCTCCAACCTCTCACCACAGCTACTGCCAGGCACCCTTGTGAACCCACAGCTGGGGTTGCCTCTATTTGAAGATGGCCCCCTGGGATCCCATGTCCCCCCTGCACCTACACAGACAGACAGAGGGAGAAGAGAATGCCCTTCCTCCCTGCAGAGGCAGTCACTGCTGCAGAGAGCTGGTACAAGCAGGCTGATCACAAGAATTAATATTTAGGGGAGCAAAGGACCTGTAACCACTGATTCTGCCCCTAAAAAAGCGTCCTGTGGGACCAAGGTGAGAAAGGACAAAGTGATACCAGCCCAGCAGTCCTGGAAGCAGTTCGGTGTGCTGAGGACCCTCTTTCCTGGGACAGCCCTTTGCTGTTTGTGACATCCAGCCAGGAGCAATCTCTGCAAGTGTCACCACAGGAACATTCCCATCCTCCTGGCTCTCCTTTAGGAATGATTGTGTGCAAAGGAAAGTCAGAAGGAAAGAGAACAAGAACAAAGTGGGAATGGCTGTTATGGGAAACATCCCTCTTGAGAGCTCTGGGCTGCAGCAGTCCCGAGGGAAGTGGTGGAAACTTCACCACCAGTTTCACCCCACTTGACGGGCTAATGCCACAAAGAGCCAGTCTGGCTCACATGGGGTGACTTCAGCCCAGGGATTTTCCAGTCTGGGTATCTGCAGTTCCCTTGTGAGCAGAGTGCCCACCACCAGCAGCCACGTCCTGTGGGATGCCAGGATGTGGCCAACAGCATGGGGAAGGGGATGAAGGAACTGCCTGTCTAGGTGGGGAAGAGATGGGTGACCCATCCCGACACCATTCCTGAGGGAATTCTCAGGACACCTCTAGAAATGAAAGCCATCACAACCAGTGTAGGACCCATGAGATTTTCAGGAGGGGCTGGGTGTTGACATCACTGCACAGCAAAGGCTTAAATCTGAGCCTTCTGGGTTGGGAATGACCAGGAATAGCGCAGAACATCTCTATTCACCCATGTCTGGGGCTTGGGACAAGGGCAGGTGGGATGACTCTTTCCTCCCCTAAAGAAACCAGTAGGAAACACCAGATTTCCTGCCAAACCAGCACAGCACATGCTTAAATCCAGCTCATCTGCTGGGGAGAAGAGAGCTCAACCGAAGGTCCATGATATAATGCCACAGCAACTCATCTCATGAACACATTTTTCCAGCCCACATGAATGAAAAACCGGGAAGGAGCAAATGCTCTACACATCCCTGTCATGTGCAGCCCTGCTCGAGGAGGACGCAGCAGAGCCTGGAAGCAGCTAGACTGGCTCTGGCCCGGGGCAGCCCAGCCTCGGCAGTGCTGGGAAAGAAGTGACCTGTGACTGGCACCCAGGTCTTCCTCAAACGGTGGAGCGGGACCTTGCCTGTCGCAGAGCAACCCACTTTTGTCAGAAACTTCCTGTTTCAGAGTGGAAACCCGAGTGCCCGTGGCAGCACCGGGATAACCAGGGCAGTGAGGATGGCTGTTGAAGGTGCTCGCTGACTCATGCGGTGATTCCAGTAGAACCTCGTGAGGACACCAGGAGCTGTGCCCACCTTTCCCAAAGGAATGGGAGCACAAAATGACATGGTGTTGCTGTATTTGGTGATGTGACAGCAGACACCCCGGCCCCAGTGGGGAAATACAGCCCTTCCCCCTCTGACCGTGCAGTGCGACAGCAGGAACTGAAAGCCTGGCTTCAAGTCATTGCTGGGTATGAAAATAGGCCTGACACGCACACAGCCGCTCTCAAAGGAAAACCGAAACCGAGAATTGCTGAAGTGGTCTGGTGCCCCTGTCCATGACCCGGGCTCAGTTCCCCAGAGGCATCATCGAGCCCCTCGCCACCATGGTGCCTCTCAGGGACACGTGGCTGGGGACCAGGCGTGGGACCGAGCTGGCTTTGGCTGCAGCAGCCCTGATTGCCAGCCTGATGTCATCAGGGCTGGAGGGGAGAGGTTTCCCATCTCCTGCTCCATCAGACAGGCTCACCACCAGCTCCAGCACTAGCCACCCACTAGGGGCTGGTGGCTTCTCGGTCACACTGACAAGGCTCATTAGCCAACTGCTAATTCATGGATCACACATTAACATACTGATCATTGAGTAAGACACAGCAGGACACGCATTAACACACACTAACTGCCTGTAGAGACCCACTGGGCTGCACATTAACTGTACCAGCTGTTGGGTTTTCAAAGCCACTCTGCAGTGCCAATGCCCACATGTGTCACCTCCCGCCATCGGTGAGCTGCGTTCCCTGGTCTAAGTAGGGATCCCCAGATCTAATGAAGCTGATCCCCCATATGGTCTCAGCTGTATTTCCCCCTGCAGATTAAACAGGCAGAAGCAAAAAGCTTCCCTGAATGCTGTGGAGGGCAGAGAACCCCCACACCTGGCCCGAAGGAGACACAGCCCCAACATGACCACATGCCCTCCAGAAGATTTAAGAAGAGGAAAGGGTCTCCTTTTCCGAGCTGTGAATGCTGTGCCCGAGGGGACACGTGCACCTGGTGCTGGCCGGATGACACCACCAGAAACCAGCCACGGTCTCACTTTGGGTCAGAGACGTGCCTGGAGCCGGGGGGGCAGCAGCTCTGCCCCCGCTCTGGCCCTGCTGCTCCACACACGGCTCTCCCACAGCTCAGCAAATCGCTGTCACACCCTCCGCCGCCTTCAATCAACTTTTACAACTTGTTAATTTTATGCAGCGTCCTAAAGAGCAAATAACTGGGAGGCAGGAATGCAGACTCCTTCAGCTAGTCCAAAGAGCCTGCGGCAGCCAAGCCAGCTGGCCAGGGGAGCCCTGCTCAGCCACGGGGACCTGCTACATCCCGGGGGAACTTGGTCCGAAGGGGGCTGCCGCACATCCACGGCAGCCTCTGGCAGTGCCACGCTGCTGCCTGCAGTGGGTGGAAGGACCCTGGCAGCTTCTCCTTCAACAAAACCTTAGACTCCACAAGGAAACAGAAGGCAGCGGCTTTGGAGAAAGGATTGCTTGGAGGACAGGCGGCCATTGCAGGCTCTACATTCCTGTGTTCGAGGGGGAGACACCAGTACATCCTGACAGCTGGATTCAGAACGGGAGAAGGACATGAGAAGTTTGAGTCATAGCACGGAGAGATCCCATCCCAGATTCGGAGATGGGAACAGGATAGGATCAGGACTCAGAGCCAAGTTCCAGCACGATCCAGGATGGGGCTAACACTGTTTTTGCCACATCAGTTTAAATATGGCTTAGCTGAAGTAGCTGAACGATGTTGAAACCAAGTGAGCCCCAAACAATGTAAACCACGCAGCGACTACATGGCCCAGCTGAAATGTTTGCACTGACCCTGCTAAAATATCGAGGCAGGCCATGGCTCAAAGCCTCCCTGTGCCCTGTGCTGCCTCCTCCCATCCCTGGGGATGCAGTTCGGAGGAGGAGCACTGAGGGAAGGGCCTGGTTTGGTCTCATCCCTTCTGGGTTTTCATCTTGCAGGCTCGCACAAGCTGGGCTGGGTTTAACCCTGGCCTCATCACAGCCCAACTTCTCCGGGCTCGTTCCCCAGCCAGGATGTGACTCAAGTTGCTCCTTGCTCTGCTCAGGCCCAGATACAGCCTGGAGGGGTTTGGCCACCTGGGTAGGGAGGACCAAAGTGTCTGTCACGGCTGGGCAGCAGCACTCGCAGCTGGATGCAACCCTGGTTTCATCAGCTGAGAGTTGTGGGCCAGCACAGGTCTCTCAGAGAAGCTTCTAATTTCAACTAATCCCACAAGCAGGTTCAGTGGATGCAGCTCCCATGTGTCTACAACTCTGTGACCCGAGAAAGCAACAATGACTGCAACAGGGCCCAAGCCAAGGCACCACTGGCTCCGATGGATCTCGCTGTTGCCTTGGCTTTGCAGGACCCTCTGCCAGCATGGGAAGTGCCTGGTACCAACCAGAGAGCACATCTGGGGAAAGGATCCACCACTTCCATGCCTGATGCTCCATCACAGCAGAGGTGAGCATGAGAAAACACCCAGGGAAAACAGAAAAGCCTGGAAGAACCACTCCAGTTGCTCTTCCCCATAGCCGCTGTTGGGGAACCACTCCCCCTGCAAAGCAGGGGCTCCCCAAAGAGAAAGCATGGCCATGGCTTATCCAAATATCTCTCCCAGCATCCTGAGCCTTGCAAAGGCACAGCTCCAGCCTCTGCACTGGAACATGCGGTCTCAGACGAGTCATAGAAGTAGTTGGGCTTTTGGCCTGGCAAACCCTCTGTCTTCCCAGCTTTGGTCACAGAGCTCAGCCACAACTGGCCTTTAAAGCTGGAAAGCAGCATAAGAAGGGAACCAACTGCCCACCACCAGTGTTTGCCAGGCTAAGACCAGCCTTGCTTATCGGATACAGTGATGCAGAGGACACGTGGGTGATATAAAGGTGCCAGTTCTCTCTCCCTGACTCACACCCAGTGGCTGTGAGGCAGGAATATAGATCAAATTTTTACTGATATAGGTCAGAAGGTACTTAAAACTTTGTATGGAAACCCTGTCACAGGTCCCAGTCTATGTCCCTGAAGCCCTCTGCACAGCCTGGCACTGCCCAACAAAACATCTCACAGCTCCTCTCAACTCTTCCCTTCCTTGGTGATGGCACATCATGAGGTTGAGGAAAGCTGTTTTTCCACCCCAAAATACACCTGAAGGTGCTGCAGGAACCTTTCAAGACTTTCGTGGAAGAGTCAACACTAAAGACCCCAGAAGCAGATGCTCTGGATGGAAAACCATCCTCCAGATCTCTCTTGAGTTCCTGTGCCCAGGATGGCCTGCAGGGCTGATACAGCCCAGGTCAGGACCAACGGCTACACAGCCCAGAGAGGAAAGTTCCTGATGATTCCAAACCAAGCTTTTGGCTTTCACTGATGCTTGGAAAGATGCCCTAATGTCTTATTCACCTGCTAAATATGCTAAAGGACCTCTTTGTCGGATTCAGGGAGCAGCAGCATTGCAGCAGGGAGCAGGTGGCTTCAGGTTGCATCCAACACCTCATAGGGAGGAGGTGGGTCATCAGCTTATTTAATTTTACTCCCAAGAGCCCATTCCCACTGGGCAGCAGCAAAACAGAAGAAAGGCATGACTTTAGCCTGGGTGAGAAGTGCCAGAGAAGAAGATGGGGTACAGGAGGTCTCCACTGAGCGATGGAGATGTTTCATCAGGTTTCTGAGCGTGGCTCCTGCCTCGTTCTCCGTGTGTTCTCAGGCAACACTGCCAACAGCTCATGGACGGCTATGGGCTTCCCCACAGTTCAAAATGGTGCCTCCAGGAAGACACTGCAGGAATTTCTGCAGGAATTTTCACTGGAGAAAAACTTTGCTTCCACCCCCCACGGCCACATGTCCCACTGCTTATTCCCACAGCACTGATACATCCAGGGCATTTCTGCTTTCTGAGATGAAGCCTTGAGCACAGGACCACACATTTCAATTGTCTGCTGTGTGAACAAGGGGCTAAAAAATCACAGCTTTCAAAGATGCTGGTGAAAGAGGCAGATGACTCTGGGAGGAACAGTGAGTCATACACAGGGACATCTTGTTATAGCCACCTTGATTGCCTCCTCTCTCCCATCGCAGCTCCCAGAACATCCCCAAATTTCTCAGGAGAAAAAATTAAGACATAGAGTAAAGCCAAGCCAAGTTCAAAGGAGCCTGCTCTGCTCCTCCCTTGCAGATCCTACTGGAACACTAACGGGGGAAGACAAGTCCCTGAAATCCTGCCCCAAGCCCGTGGTTCCAGGCTGGTGCAGGAGGAAGGCGAGATCTGTATCCTCAGCCAAGTCAATATGGCACCACTGACAGCTTTTACAGGGCATGGGCTGTTGTCCCTGATGCAGGAGTCTCCAGGCTTTTCCTTTACAGGGACTGGGGGAATTTATTTCCTCTGCCATTTCGGAGGATGCCTGCCTTGCCAGAGATTGTTTTGCAGAGTTCAGACAGATAAGAAAGTGGTTAGCAGGCTCTTTGGTGGAGGAAGGGAGGATTGCTTAGTAAGGGAAAGGGGACTGCTCTGCTCTCAGCAGCCACATGCTGCCCTTTGTCTGAGGCCACCTCTCTGGGGGCCACTAGTGCCAGAGACAGGGATGGGCCATCCCCGCACCTCTCCAGCCCTGGCTGTTTTTCAGGTACATCTGCTTGTGGGGCCACACTGGTGACCAGGGACGCTGTTTTTGTGCCAGGACTCGGATCTGTCTCTCCTGGAATTCAGGAACTGTGGCTGATGAATGTTCAATCCAACATCTCGATTGCAAATCTCAGTGCGCTCTTGCAACAGTGAGAGCCCTTTCTGCAGGGTAAGTGGAAAAAGAAGGGCAGGAGCCAACTCCAGGCTGCCCACACTGTGGGGACAGTGCCCTGGTTATCTGGCACCCTCCCCATTCCAGAATATGCCTCCCAAGTGGCAGCAGGAGGAACCTGGCCTCGCTGTGGGGCTCGCACAGAGGAAGTCCGAAGATGCACAATTCCTGATTAGTGTGTCCACCTTCAGCACACCAACAGTGCTCTGTGAAGGTTTCCGCTCAGCTCCTCCAGACCCTACACCCACTCCAGATCAAGGTGTCGTACCCCACAGCAGGGCAGAGCAGGCCCTCACTGACAGCACAAGCTCCTTCCCAAGGACTTCTCCATAGAGCAACTGGAAACTGCCCCATGATTTGACCCCCAGAGTAGCTTGGTGATTCCTGTCCCACAGGACAAGGCATCAGTGTCTGGGGTAGCAGAGCGCTGAGACGTCTGGTGGGAAGTTGGATGGTGGAAGGAAAAGTGTGACAACACAGCAATGGGGGAGCAGGGGTGAGAATCTACAATATAAAATAGCAAACAAAAGCATCACTCCCTGACAGCCTCCACCTGCCCTGCCCAGACCACTGACCTCTCACCACTCTAGTGTCACCTCTGCTCTAGGCAGAGAGGAAACCATGGTGTGAGCCTGTAGCACCCATGGCACGGGGGACTTCCACCCCAAGAGGTGTTAACGGGCTGCCCGTCCCTGGCAAACCTGACTCCTGACCTCGGCAGCGGGAGGGAGGAGAGGTAAGAGCTGGAATGTTCTGCCTGGTTCTGGCAGAGCCTTTCGGGAAGCCATTTCTGTGACTTTACACAGCTTATACGTTCTCCATGCAATTCCTGGCTGCCTTCCATCGCAGATGAGAGTTTTATGTTGAATTTTAAGTTTGACCACAAATATTTAAACTTCCTTGGACCACAAATGCTGTATCTTCTTTGTGGTTTAGTTGGCACCCAATGAGTATTTGCAGATCCCTATATGTCTGTCTGTCATTTAAATATCTCATGGAGGTGCCAAAGGCTTCAAAAGTGAAGGGGCTCCTCCGGCAGACCCCTGATTCCCTTTCTCTCCTCTTCACTGCTCGGTGCAGGAAAGGGAGAGGTACAGGCCCTGGCCAAGCCCTTGCAGAGGGCACAGCTGCTCTGGGCTGTTTCATACTTGCACTCTATTAGGCTTGCTTTCCAGAGAATGTCATCTGAGATCCCACCGTAACTTCCACAGCTCCTTGCCCTGATGGATACTTGAACTGGGATGAAAGTCTTTAAAATTTTCTCCTCTCCTTTTAGGAAACTGAGTCTACCGGAGACTTTTAATGAGAACTGCTAAAACCTCCTAAAGCAGCACAGATCCCACCTGGGCACTGCCCACAGCCACCCCATGGGAGTTTTCACTTCCTCGAACACCAGCAATTCTCAGTGGGTGACAATCCTGACCTGTTGAACTGGGATCCCGTTCGAGGGAAAATGGTTGGAATGGCTAGTGTCAGTGGCAGAATGATACTGAATTCAGGGAGGGCTGTTCGGCCAGAAAAATGCAACCAAATAAACACTGTAAAAGATCCCTCCTAAGCACCCCATGCCAAGGGAACTTGGCATTGGTGTCACATGGAGCCGGATGGGGAAGGGAGAGCTGAGGGTTCCTGAGCTGACACCGAGCTGGGTGGGTAAGTTATGGAGAGCAGCAGCCCAAAATCTGAGTTAATGCACACACATCAGCTTGAGTCAAGTTGTGCTTCATTTCCTTCAGATTTGCTAGTCTAAGACACAAACTGGATGCTCGTCCCACCAAGTTTAAGGGAACTTCAGAACACAGAGCAGTGTGATAGATGGTACCCCTGCAACACTGCTTTTGCCACCACAGGGACCCCTGCCACCGGCTGTTCATGGCAGCACTAGTCCCACCATCCCTTGGGAGACACACAGTAACTGCATGCCCAGGGCAAAAGCTCCAGCAACGGCTGCCCACATCAGAGGAAACAGATACCTGAGTCAGAGCCATGCAATGAGAAACCTCCACTCCACAAACCAGAAGCCAGACTGAGCAACGTCAGCACCAAGCTGCCCCACTGCTGCTCGCATGCTTCGCCAGCCCCGGATGCTGCTGGGAAGCTCAGGGCCCTCCAGCTCTCCTCAACTTTGGAAGTGGAAAGAGAAGCAGCTTTGCTTTGAACTAACATGCAGGTAAAGCCCTCGTGAAAAGGCAGCTCATGGGGCTGGGGCGGCCGCATGCAAGGAGGAGCTCCTCTGATTGTTGGCTGCTCAGTCGGGGCCAATGCTAAATTCCCTTGAAAACAGAGGGTGGGGATACAGCAGGCAATGCAATAACGCCAGAAAAATGCCACCACAGCTCTGTCAGCTGCAACACCACAGCCCTAAAGATATTAGCAATGCTGGCATTTCCCCTCCCCGCAAGAACCACACTGGCAGTGCACTCCTGGCAGCTTGGGCAGGGTGGGAAGCAGCTCACAACATTTCCAGCAGCCACTTCAGGGAGGGACAAATGCTGTAGTTTGCTTTACAGTGAAATGCTGCCACTTAGGGGACTCCCGATGACGTTCTTGTGCCTGAGAGCCCATGTCCTCTTCCAGGAGGGGCTGCTTCAAGCAGGACATGCTCCGTTAGCCTACCAGAGAGCTAACTTTGTGCACCGAATGTGAGCTCTGGCCCACGTGGATCCTGCTCTGCTCTAAGGAAGCAGCGAGCACAGCTCTGCTACTTATACCCAGTACTCAGCTCTTTTGGCAAATGATTAATGGCCTGAGTCTTGCAGTTGCTCACTTCCAGCTGGGCCAAGAGCTGCAAACACACCTGGGAAGGGAAGGGAAGGGAAGGGAAAGGGGAATTGGAACAGCAATTTGTCAGGGAAAGGAAAATTATTCTCTGCGTCTTTGTTTTCAGGAGAGCTCCTCCTCCCGGGAGCGGGATGCTGAGCACAGAGCAGGGCCCCTGCCCCGAAACAGAGGAGCTGAACCAGAACAATAGGGTGGGGATTCTGGATGGGCCCCGACAAGTGGGGTGGGCTGGAGTGGCGGCACAGATCCATCCTTTTGACTTCATTCACACTTACAGCTGCATTAGAGACATTTCCTGAAAGCACAGTAGGAAGAGAGGGGTATTCGCTCACTCCACCCTCCACCTAACACCGTCCTCGCGATCCAGCCGTGCACTGAGAGCCAATTCTGGCCGCTGGCAGATCTGCAGGCCAGACATTACAAGCGCTGGTGTGAGCAGCACAGGTCCCCACCCGATGAGCAGCGCGCAGACTGCGAGGACAGAGGAGGGGTGCAGCAGCCAGAATAAAAGCAAATCAATGCAGGGAAATGCAGAGCACCGACTGTGTCCAAGGTGGGCACGGAGCTGTCAAGAGTGGGATCTGATCTTTCATTTCAGGACAAAGAGAGGTGCAGCCCCTGGCTGCTATCGCAGGAAACAGGGCAGAGCGTCTCCTACAAGGGAGGGGAGCAGCAGCCAAGCTGCACAGGGGCCTTGAGGCAGCATTTGTGCCACAGCACTCCCACCCCGGGGTGACTGTGGCACAAATCCTGCCATGTCTACAGCACGTCATCTCCCAGTGATGCCACGACTTGCGACGTGGAGCAGAGGATTGAAAACAGCAGGGCAACCCCTGCGCCTGACTCATCATGGCCCGGGAGCCTGCACGGCCCCGGCACGTTGTGATCCTGCATGTGGAGCCCGAAAAACAACTTTTTTTCTTTTCTAAAAAACAAAAAACCAGACGCCCTCGTGCAAATCTGGAGTTACTCAGCCTGACTCACACCAAGGCTCTCCTGGCTCTGCCAGCATTGCCTGCACATACCTGGAGTGGGCTATGCAGGCTGAGCTAGTGATACCCACAGCACTGCACACCTGGAGCCGTGGCACTTCCCCAAGTGCTGCAACACCAGCTTGCTGCAGCCAACCTAATTATTTTCAGTCTCAGACTTCAACCATTTTTGGTGAATCCCCAAATTAAAAAAAAAAAAGAAAAAAGAAAAATAAATCATGCCTATATTTTTTTTTTAAATGGGAAAAGTATTTCTTTCATTCTCCCATAATACGAATCCAGCAAACATGAAAAACATGAACCCAAACCAGAGCTCAGACATCACATCTGGGGAGAGACCAAGCATGGAAAATTTTAATCCAAAGGTTAATGTTTGGGAAGCTCCGAGTGTGTGAAATGAGGGGTTAGATGGGTGCTGCTCCACGGCTTGAACAGTTGTTGCCGCCAAGTGGCGGCTTTCAAACGGTGCCTGCCTGCCCCAGCCCAGGCACTCAGGGTCAGAAGCTAAAATAGAAAACAACTGAAATCACTGGAAGCAAACAAACACTCAGATCAGATGCTGGAAAAGCCAGGCGAGGAAGGAGCCAGCAGCCCGAAACACAACTCGAGCCCTGTGACTGCACACAGCCTCCTGACTTGCCCTGGGTGAATGGCACCAAACCACATGGTGATAGTGACCCTCACCAACCTCTCCTGCTCCCCTGAGCTCTCCTGTGCCGCTTCTGCAGCTCCCAAATCACTTGACAGCCCTGTGACACTCCTGTCCCAACTGTCACCTCCATCTCCTTTGCTCCCTGCTCTGCAGGGTCACACTCCAGTAGTTATCACACCTTGGGGTTTTTTCCACCCCACACCTTTCTCACCAGAACCACCATTTCCTGCCCAAGGACAGAACATCCAACTCTTCCCCTTCCCCCCAACTCTTCCCCTTTCCCCCAGCCCTTCCTCCCTGGCCCACACAATACACATCCCTGTACCTGCCCAGAGCAGCATCTCTGTTGCTCTCCTGCTTACTCCAGCCTTGGATCCCAAGCTGCTGGACTCCTGCACCCCCTCTCCTGCTGCAGATCTGCCCTCTGAGCCTCTCATGCCCCTGTTTTCCCAACATCCTGCCTCCAAAATGCTTTTGTCCTCATCTTCTGCATTAGATTATGCCCTTTTTAGACTGTTCCTTCCAGACATTAGAAATCTCTCATCCCCAAAGCTCCAACAGAATAGCATCCTAATTGCCTTTGTTAGGGATGGGGCCATGCCTGTAAAATTGCCATGGCTGCTGCAGGGCCATGTCGGCCCTAACAATAGCTTAAAAGCTCCAGGAGTTCAGTGTCGAGTCCTCCCACACTAAACTAAACACAAAGAGAAGGAACCATATGTCTGCAAAGACGGCCTGTCAGGTGGGTCGGAGCCCGGCCCCCTGGGCTCCCTGGGGGTGGGAAGGGAAGGCACGGCCCTAGCAGGCGTGAGAGCATCCGGCAGAGCCACACTGCATCCAGAGGGATGCCGGATGGGGCACTTCCTGGGATCAGCCAGGGCAGAACTGCTCCCTAAGGCAGCACACATGGGCTTCAAGGAGCTGCAGCATCCCTGCCTGGGGGCTGGGCTGTCCTCCCAAGCGGGCACTTGCCAGGAGAAGAGCTGGGCTGCTTCTCTCCAGAGTGCCAACAGCTCCTTTCCAGACAACTGTTTCCTGGAGCCATGTGGGAAGGTTTGATTTTCATCACATCACTGAGGGATGAAAGAAAAAACAACTGGGACCTGATGCAAAGGGAGGAGAGTGACCTCTCCCAAAGAATTTGGATGTCCTACATTGCTCCCCCAGAATGATGGTGCCGACCAGAGAAGTGTGAAGAGGAGAGTTTGAATGGATGATGGGGTCCAGCTCCAAAGATTCCAATTTTGACCGGGCACAGGCTGCTCAAGGTGTCAGACACAATCGGGCTGCTGGGGGCACATAGACACTGGCCAGAGAAGGGGAGAGGGGGAACTGTCAGCTCTAAGCAGAGAATCTCTGCAAAAAGACAGGAGAAACAAAAAGTAGTGCTCCAAAATGCAAATGGCCCCTTAACAAATCATTGGCTAAGCCAGCTCCAGACCAGTTTTGGGTGTATGGTGCCTTGCTTGGCTGAGCACAAAATCCAGTCAACTCTTGCTTCCTGACCACACTCCTCTGTCTGCAGGTAAACACCTAAATCTGCTGACATCTACCTGTAGAAGCCTGGAGGTGAAAATGAAAAGAAGAAAACAGAGGTGAAGCTGAGGGAAACACCAAGAATCTCTGTAGACATCAAATGTTTCTCTAAGCTTAGTCCAGAAAAAGGGCTCTAAAAGCACATGCAAAGCACCTCTGTCTGGCCAAGGGAACAAGGGAAGGGCCAACAGGAAGGGTGATGCCAGGAGAAGACCCCAAGGAGGAGCTGAAAAGAAATCATGCAAAGGCAAGGGAAGTGTGTGAGGAGAAACATGAGCAGAACAGGCTGGCAAAGACATGGCTCAGCACTGGGCTCCCTCCGGGTTCATGCTCACAGAAGCATGTGCTGGCACGCCCCAAGGAGTCCCAGCAAAGGACAGGCAGGCGAGCTCCAGCTGCCCATGGACCATCGCTCCCGCTCGGCGCTCTGCAGCCCTCCAGCCAAGGGGGAAAATGTAATCAGAGCAATTTCTATTAGCAAGAATATAAAGACTTGGAAGCTCTGGGCTGTCTCTTGACAACTAATTAATTACCAGGTAGCATCCCCTTGAAGCTGCCAACACAGCACACACAAGTTCCAGCACGATTTAGAGAGAGAGATGAACTTTACAATAAACTCCAGAATTTTACTTCATCTCCCGCCATCTGAGATCCTGGGGGAACAGGAAGGGGTGGCAAGAGGCAACTCCGAAGCCATCTGGGATCATCATTAACTCATTCACTCACGGTCTCTGAAACAAACACGCCGACTGCACTGTGAGCAGCACCTTCCAGTCAGATAAGCTCCTTGGATTCTCCATTTCTTAAATGCTCTTCTGCCAGTTTCTGCCATAGGGTGCTCATCCCTGGCACCTTCTCACCTGTCCCCCAAGGCTTTGGCCCTCAGGGCAGTCTTTGAATGATTAAGAGTAGGAATTGTATTTCAAATAGCTTCCAGTATAGCTTCCAGGAGTAAGTGAAAAAGTATGTCAAGAAAGGGGGAAAAGAAAAAGGACAAGAGGAGGCAGACAGAGTGACTGCTGCTGACAGCTTTTACGGGAACACACAGCAAGCCAGCACAGTGGCAGAAGGGACCAAGAGGCCTTGGCTTGAGCTCATGGACCTGGCTCGCGTGGCCTCGCAGCGCTGTGCCCAGTCAGTCCCTCACCTCCGACCACATCCCCATCCTTGCTGTTCTCAACAGAGCATCCTTTCCAGCTGATTAGTTGCTGATTGTCATGGAAGTGGTGTATAAGGGCAGTTGTGGCGCTACACAGTGTGTCCCCACACAACTACACCGTGCTGGAGGAAAGGAGACTCCCGGGATCACTCCCATTCCACAAAGGGACAAAGGCTATCTGGGCTGCAGAGGTCACTGGGAACAGCAGCGGATGCTGCTAACCCCTGCAATGTCCCAAGCTCTGTCAGGACATCTCATGCTAAAAAAAGAAAGATAACAACAAGCTACAGCTGAAGATCAGGATGTCTAACCTGTTGGGAGAGGTGGGCTTGGGCAGCCAGGCCCAAGAGTCACAGAATGGTTTGGGTTGGGTTGGAACCTTAAAGATCATCTAGTTCCAAACCCCTTGCAACTGAAAACTTCCATGAGTCCGTGTAAGCCCTGTGACAATACTGTGAGGTCTAAACTAGGAGGTAACACATGAAATATGAAGGTATTTAAGGATGGTCATCCCAACATAACATTTTTCAGGCTCCAGAGACACAGGGGAGATGGGAGGTGCTGTTCAGTATGGCACATGGGGACTGAACTGTGCAGTACACCAGGGAGCACCTCAGGGGGCTTGTTTTGCCAGCACCCAGGGTGGCATGAGAGCAACCAGTGGCACCTTGATCAGCACGCTGGGGACAGTGCTATATTTGAGGACTGCCTTGAGGTGACATTTTACACATGACAACTCTCCCACCTCACCACTTGAGACAACCCTGGCAAGCAGCTTGTCTGGGTTGACAGCTTTTGGGACCAGAAGCCTTCATCTCCCTGCTCCAGGCCACAGCTCTACCGGTGGCCATGGATTTCTTCCTTAGACACCAGGACAGCCACAGGTCATCTTGCTCAGGTGCAAATGTTCTGGGCTAAGCCAAAACATTTCTTTTCTTTTTTGGATTTACTTGATGTAAGTCCAAAAACTGAGATGACATCAAAGAGCCCATTGAGCAGATCCCCTCCAGAAACACACAGGGACTTTACCTCGTTAGTACAAACACGGTTCCCCTCCAGACTTCCTGGGAACAGCTGAAGCAGTATTGCACTTCAAAAAACCAGCCTGAACATCACAGGGGTGGGGAGGAGCTCAGTCCTGGCTCAGGATTGTTGACAACCATTTCAAAGCCCACACAGGATCACACACAAAAATTGTCACAGCCCTGGGGGGAACAGCTTTCTCTTTGACCCCAGGATATGGGCTGTAAAGGCAATGGCAGGGCAGGAGCTGCCACATGAAGCACTTAGGGAGGGTATCAAGTCTGATGTGAAGGAGAGAAAGAGAAGAAGATTTAGATGACGGAGCGATTTATCCCTCCTGGAACTGGTCAGTGATTGTCACCCACAAGCTACCAAGACAGGTTCAACCCCTGCCAAGAGAGTCCACCTTCTTCTGAGGGATGGCAACTGCGAGCAGTTCTGGCCCTGATGCAGTCCCCAGCTTAGATACGCCTCTGGCTGGGGTCAGAGGTCATTTCCAGGGGGACAGAGGAGACCTGCAGGAGCCCAGGCTCAGCCATGGCACCGAGTGACAATCAGGAGATATGCTGCTTCCTGGAAGAACTGGAACTGATGTGCACATCATGACAGACAAAATGTGGGGCGAGGGAGTGTTACAGAGAGATTAGTCTGGGGCACACTTTGGGAGATACACAATGTTAAGTATGAGGGCAAAGGAAATGAAAACTGGAAACTCAAACATAGTCAAGAATCCAATCCCAGCCTGGGCAGGAAGTTTACACTCTGCTTCTAAATATACATGTTTTTAAATCAACAAACTTTCTTGTTCCTCAGCTCTACTGTACAACCACACGGGAGAACTAACCGGATAGAGGCACTGCCAAGCTCTCCTGGCAAGGCATGCTGTCCACGAGGGACAAGGGGTGGGCTACCCTAATCCTGAAGATGCTCTGGGAAAGCAAAATTCCCAGCTCCAATCACATCGCTCAGCATTTAGCACCCAGTTCCTCGCAGGCTGATCTTCCTGTGCTCTCCAAGTGCCATGAACATGAGGAGAGGGATTGATACCCTTGAAGCAGGGCTCAGTTGTGATTCTTCTTTCCTCCCTGCTCTCTGGCCACTGCATTCATGCTCAGCAGTTGGATAGTCACATATTTTTTTTAATTTGATATAATTATCTCCTAGAAATTACTGTACACAGCCTCTTGGGATCTAAAGCAATTAAGTGAAGATAAATTTCTTTCATGGAGCAAGCTGTCAAAGGATGAAGCAATTTCATTCCCCATTTGAAGTGGAAGCTTTGGGTCATGCATGGTTTATTTGAAACAATGCCATCACCTAAAGCTGCTGATCTTATCTGTCTTTCTCTGTCTCTCCATTTCAAACTGCTGAAGATGTGCAGCGTGGCACTGCCTGAAGTGATGACATCTGGCACCAGGCCAGCTACAGAAACAAGCTGCTCCTCCCCGAGCCAGAGTGCAAGAGGCCAAGCATTCCTATTAAAAAGGGGGAAACCGAGGTGAAATCTGGGAAGAGCTGAAAAGTGATGATTCTGCCCAAGTGAACAGGAGACCCACAAACTACAGGAGGAGCAAGGTGCCTGCAGGAAGGGACAACGCTGCCCAAGACACGATGGGAGTACGTAGGGCATCTCTGAGTGGCAACAGGCTACCAGGCTTCTCCTTCCTCACCAGGCTGCCCTGAAGCTTATCTAAATCAGGCTTCCAGGATTTCATCACAAGAGGAACAGCCCATGCCCTTCAGTCTGTGTGAGGAGAGACACGGCAGGATGCAAATTATATCCCATTAGCACATGCACACTAAATTTCTCAGAATTTCCAATAAATTCTCTCCTGTCCTCACACTTCACCATGCCAAGATGTTTCAACTTAGACAAAAAAACCACATAAAAATTCAAGTAACTCATTTAAATAAACCATTCTCCAATGTGGTGGGTTTTACCCTGAAAAGGGGATGATGTAGAGCAAAGAGCGGCCACGATGGCTCTGCGACCTCCACGGGTTGAGCGCTGGAGGTGCTCCCATCGAGACTCCTGGGAAGGAAGGAATATTTAGCAGGTATTACATACTTCCCAAATATGAGGTGGCCATCCATGAGGATACCTGGGCACGTTAGGGCAGTTCCTAACTCAAGTCACAAGGAAGTCAGTGAGGACCGTCGAGTCTAAAAGGAGGTTGCAGCTATGAGTGTAAAAACAGGCAACTGCTGAGCAAATTCAGCTCCCATGGCCTGGACTGATAAGAGCATTTCATCCACGAGGCTTCTGCAAAGCTCAGATCAGTGCTTATCAAATCATTGCTCATTGGGACTAAAAAAGGTTGCTGATCCTAGAGGGAGCTAATAATATAAGCTGGCAACGGGTACAAGTTTGAGAAGCATCTGGGTGACTTAAGAGTGCAAAAATGATCTTCAGAAGTGACCTCAGCACCAGAAATGTGGCATGTCACTGACAGCTGGAAGGTCACTGTATCAACTCTAAAAATGCACAGCAGAAGCCACATCTCTGATGAACCTTTGAAATGTTGCTCCCAGGCCAGTTTTCCATGGGAAACATCACGCATGTAACAGGTATCAGGTGAAGTGACACAGCACTGGAAGGATGTAGCAAACTCCATCTTCTTCTGTCTACAGACATACATCTCCTTCCTTCCGTAATAATGACTGTTATAATAAACATCATAAAGTTTATGCTTAAGATAAACATGGAACCAAAATGTAAATCTGTTTGGTTGGTCACAGACCAGGCAGGAGTAACTCCTCAGAAAACACATCTGTCTTCATACTGAGAATTTGTGTTTGTAAGTGCATCTACCTATTCCAATACAGTGGAGTTTTGGGGAAGTTTAAAGAAATAAATCAACAAAATGACTACAAATAAATACTATTATTGTCACTATTCATAATAAATAAACTTACAAATACTTCTACATATGGATGAGAAAATGCTTTATGCAAAATGCTGATATGCACAATGTTAAAGCAAATTTTCTTAATCTAAATAAATTACAGGGTTTATCTTATATTTTAGGAAATATATATGAGGAAAAATGTGATTAAATTATCTGGACTAAATATCCAGCATTTTCTGCGTCCCACCACAGACAGAGTCAGGCCAGCAGCAGTAACCTGGGACGTCTGTGTTTGGGAAGAATTTTAACGCTTCCCAATGAACCTTCCCTTAGTACCCCCTCGTCTTCCTCAGGGACGTGGGTGGCCAGGGGCTGAGGCACTGGCCTGAAACCCTGGGTATCAGGGGTTTGTTCTCATCCTGAAGCAAAGGCTTCCTCTGGGACCTGGGTTGGTCCCTCAGCCCCGCGTACCTCTGTTGCCAATCTCTAACAAGGAAATTGCTTTTCCTTCTGTCATAACGTGTTGTGGAGATACATTCATTAATGCCTGAGAAGTGCCTTTGACTTCAATGACAGTGAGAAAAGAAAACAGTAAGTGAGACCATGGTGGTATCTTCTCTTTCTGATCGGGATGTGACAGTATGAAGACACTGAGGGTTACAGCTCTGGCCTGCGGTGGGAGCTGGGCTCTGCATCCTCACCCAGACCTAGCCAGCGCTGGCAAACGGATTTGGCATCCACAAAAAAAACACAAGGTCCAGCTGGGAGAAGAAACGTGGGGAGCAGACTCCAAGCTCAATGACAGAGGTCACCTTCCGTCTCCCGTAGAGACAGAGTAGATCCCCATCTGTTATTTGGGCTGACCACTCCCTGCATTCCACCCCGTCCACTTCTTTGGCAAGCTTCCCAGGATGCGGATCTTTCTTATTCAGGATAACAATGAAGAGTTACTAATTGGGTCTTTTTTCAGGTTTCCTGAGGTCCTTCCAATAGCTGCGTTGGTGGATACCACAGCCATCACCATCTTCGGATGGGATGTTTTAAGCAACCAGTCAAAGAGAAAACGGTGCCATGAAACAGGATTACCCACAGGCAGAGACCATGACTGAGTCCATACCAAGGTGAAGAGTCTGAGCAGTGGCAGCATATCCAGCTGGCAAAGTGTGAGGCAAAGAAGCAATCCCGAGTCGTGGGGACCCCACGTGCAATCCAAAGCACCACATTAACATGAGCACCACAAAGACTGTCTGAGAGGAGGCCACGCTTCATGCCCAGGGACAGCTCAGCCAGCCAGAGTAGCTTTTCAATTTCCTCAGAGTTTCTCTGGGTAGAAATAAGAGATGGCTCACTGGGAGGGGATCCAGCATTAATGGTGTTTTAATAGGCTTGTCAATATACTTATAGACTAATCAGCAAATTCCATGAGGTCTGAGCTCCAATATGTCTTTCTGAGTGCACTAAACCCGTGGTGAATATGTCTTCATGGTCAGAGCTGTGCACCCTCTGGGCCTGATGTCCTGCCAAGATGTGTCAGGTTTTGTGCCATTTGGGTGCCGGTACAGCAGAAATGAGGCCATTTCCTGCTGAAAACCCCCAAGGGAAGCGAGGGGTGCAAGCAGCCTGCTCCAAGGAGGTGCTGCTGCATGTGGTTTGACTCTCCTTTCCTAGGTCACTCCGCTATTGCCGGCTCCGGTCAGCGAGTTTCTCGAACAGGACATTTCCCGTTTCCCAAGAGTCTGTGCCGAACCTCTGGAAGCAGCTTTTAGGACAAAAGGACTAAACACAAATAAGTTTTCCATCTCATTACATAAATCTGGCCTAACCATGACTGAATTGAGGATGTTCAACAACGAGCGTCACCTGATCCGCATGAAAAGTTCCAATGCCAAGCATGGGACAAGGCTGATTTATCCTGTCACTCTGCCTTGAACTGATGATCACATCACACTTCCAGAAAACACTTTAAAAGGGCCTTTAACTGACACCAGAGTCAAACTGTGCAGGGCTGGCTGAGGACCTGACATGTGCTGGTACACGTGCACGGCTCACACCCAGGCTGCCTGATTCACTTGGAAGCTGATGCAGTGGGTCAAGCGCCCTTGTCCAAGATGAGCCTGGAGGAGAGGCAAATGTGGATCCAAGGTAGGGGAGGAAGGGATGGAAACATCATAAGCTGCTTGAGAAGATTCCCCGTGACTTTCTCATGCACTGGGGTAGTGTTCTTTCCCTCCACATGCCAGGAAAGAGGCATTTCCCGGGGAAGGAAGGTTGTTTCCAGCAACTTCTGGTTCTTCCCTCCCCACTTCTCCCAAGGAGATGTGGTCTGCCTGGAAGGCAGCACCTCATACTTCCCTGCAAGCTGTGTCCAGACCACAAACCTACTCTGGTGCTCACTGACATGTGCATTAAAAGAACATGTGTAATTGGATTTTAACACATTGGCAGGTGGTTCCTCACCTAGCGGTGCGACTGCAGTTCCCACACACAGCTCTCGGCTTCAGGACCAGGCAAAGCAGCAGGACCCCAGCTTTGCAGAGGTGCTGGACTGGGGCTGCTGCTAGATCTGTTCCTCCTCGCCATCCTGCCTGGCCTGGGCTATGGGACCTGTTAAAGCTGGGCTGTGGCAAAGAGGCTGCAGAGCTCGGAACTCCTGCTGCCTCCAACACCGTTTCACAGCTCGATGCCACGGCTGTGCGTCATCAGGCCCAAGCAGTCGGCAGAGCCAGGGCGAGAGGACACGAAAAACTCATATGCCCCAGAGACCGCAGTGCACAGGATATGAACGGGATTAAAATCTGGTCAACAAAGGTCTTAAAATGTCAGCGTAAACAGGAGGGCAGTGCTGGCGGGGCCACAGGGAAGCTTGGTTGGGCTTACGCTGCTTAACAATAGGTTCAATGACCTGGACAAAGAAAACCTTTACTGATAAAGCCAGCAAATAAGACACCATCTCAAACCCTCCAAAGCTTCAAAGAGAGTAACTCACTAACAGGCAAAAACTCAGAATTGCTCAGTCACCTACTCATGAACAAACTCTGTGGTATTTAACACAGTAAAATGCAAAGCTGTGTTTCCAGAAGCAAAGGCTGCAGGACACTGGGAGTGTCCGGTAGGTACAGAGGAGAGCAGAAGAGCACCGTGTCACCTTCTCCCGACGAGCTGGTGCAGCGGCTCACGAATCAAAAAGCGGAGCCTGGACAGCCACAGCTCAGATACACCATGAGAATGGCTCAGGGGATCCAAACCATGCCCGAGAGACTGCCCTGACTCTCACTTCATCCATCCTGCTTGCAGAAAAAGGATGGGGCACATTGTATATCAGGGTTAGCCCAGCAGCCCAGGACTTCCTAACATACAGCAAAATTCAACGAGTGGAAACTGAAATGAAGCAAATTTGGCCTGGAAATTACACACGTTTTTAACAGAGATTGAAACTGGCTCCTGCAACGATTTTCCTGAGGATCCTGATGGGTCTTCAGCCTTCCAGAATCAAGGGGTTGCGCTTTCTACAAGACCTGCTGTTGAAAATTTCCCTGTGGTTTCCTGAGGGAGAAAAGACCAGCGGACATGGCCACAACTCCCCCAGCTTGCCAGCATCCGGGGCTCTCCTAGGCTGGATTCCCCACTTCAGGACTGACGCACACCACCACGGGCTCCTCTTTGAAGAGAGGGGTTTCTGACCTGTACATTCTTCCCAGAAGCTCCGTGATGTTCAAAGCACCTTGCTGACAGACAGGCAGGTGTGCGTGTGACAGTGACCACCTCCACAAACTCAGCGTGGGGATGGGGGGGGAGCAGCCCCACAAACAGAGCCCTGGGCAAGGCACGGGGGAGTACTCCAAGCCCAGCTGTGACATTTCCTTTCACCTATACCTGTACAGCTGTTTCCTACAGGGCTGCAGCCTCAAGTGAGATGTGTGAGGCTTCCGTAGGTGCTTGGGAACAAGATGGAACAGAAACGCTTCACACCTGGCCCCAAAATTACAGCATGCTGGCAGGTGGCCAACATAAACTGGCAGAGTACCAGTTGCAATGGACATCAATTAAGCAGCCTGTCATCCTCAGAGTGCAGGCTTTGCTTTTTGCAATCTGCATCGCTCCTTAAGCCTTCAGCAGCACCAGCACTGGAGTTTTCCAGATGGGATCATTTCCCGCAGATTCCACTCGCTAGATTTATTGCAGGGGTTTTTTTCCTTAAACCCCCTCCCCTCTCCTTTTAAGAGCCTGAACTATTATTCCACATTGCGGATTTCTCCAGGGCTGGATTTAGTGTCCTCACACCGTGCTAGTGCTTGTTTGCCATCAGTTTCCTTTACCTTCAGCTGCAGAAATGCAGCTTTAAGGACATCCTCAAAACTCTCTTAGCTTAAAAAGTGATTAAAAACTGAGACTAAACGATAACTGAACAGGATTCTTCTCAAGAAGATGCCTGGCACAGCCCAAGATGCAGCAGAAATCACTAGGACAGCACTCATGCCCATTGCTGATACTACATTTAAAACAGCACAAGAGTCACCAGTCTCCCATCCTCTGCCACCCCAACCCAGGGACACGGACTCAGCTGGGCACTTCCCACCGCACTAAAGGCACCTGGGAAGGCAGAGAGAGGCTCCCGTGATGTCCACATAGTCCCTGGCACTTGCAGCTCAAGGCAATGCCAAGGATGGACGAGGAATTCAAATCAGGTGATATTCTCCACAGTACCTTTGCGGTTGCATAAAATCCGGCCTCTCCTTCATCACCCCATGACATCATCTTCCAACATGGCCCATAACTTAGTTTAATTGCCTTTTACAATCCAAAGGCACCACATGAAAGGGAAGGTCGAGGCTGGGATGGAGTTCAGATACTGGTCAGAAAATGTAAACATCTCTAACTCTGCCGCCTCGAGGCTGCCAGCTCCTGCCAAGTCCCTGCTCCGAGCAGCGCTGCCTGTGGCAGGGATCTTTCACTGCTTGTTTGGAAACCGAGGCAGGCAGGAATGGAAGGAGTTTTTCAAGGATGACTCCTCTCTGGACTCTCCTGCTTGGGGCTCCGATCTCTGCTCAGAGTTTCCCTTTTCCTCTCTGGAGCAAACTTCAAGCTGGAAGCTCTCACTCTCATGGGCTGAGTGCTTTTGCTGGCCAGCTGGAGGGAGATGCTCCAAGGCTATGGAATGGGAATATGGAAAGGAGGCTGAGAAAACAGTTATATTTGCTCACTGGGGTTTTCTCTCTTCTTACAAAGAGTTTGTGCTCTCAGAGTCCTGGTCTTGCTACCCTTCCTCGGATGCCTTGCAAGAAGTCTTCCCAAAATCACTGTAGTGTGGCCACTCCAATGTGGATTTAATCCCTGGCATTCCAGGAGCCATTAGGTCTTGGAAAGGACAAAAAAATCTGGTGTTTAGAGGCATGACAGAGCCCAGTCACTCCAAGAGCTACTCCTCCTGGGCTTTTAAACCTGGGGCTCCCTTGCCAAGAAGCATCACACATGACTACACGCTGCCAAGAGATCTCTGAGAGTCTTAGGAAGACTGAAATACCATAAATAAGTGAAGTGAATAACAAGACAGGACTAATTTTAGCCCAAGTCTAAATAACAATTAGCTTCTAAACAGCTAAACAGCTAATTCAGAGGCTACTGCAAATCTAGGGCATACTGGGGCAACTAGAGAGAGTCACATTTGGACTGACCACCTGGGTTGGACAGTGCAGAGGAAAGAGATTTGGGATTTCTAAGGAGAACAAAGATTGGGCTTTGGGCTGCCCTGAGGGTGAGTGAAACAAGAAACAGCACCAAGTGTGGGAAGCTCACTGGCCACCCCAGAGCTGGAGGAACCATGCAATACCCAACTTATAGGTCTAGGGCAGTAAAATATTGCTAATTACTTTTCAGAGCCTTGCATTTTAGGGCTTTCATTTGCCTGGTGAGGTGAGACAGGGTTGAGACTAGCTGAGTGGTGAGTATCTGAGACAGTCCACTCCACATGAGCATGCACATGAGGGGAAAAAAAAAGTGCCTTTCTGTTTGAGAGGAGGGAACCACAGTGACTGGCCCTATAAGCACATGTATTAATCATGCACCGTCTGGTTTTAATCCACACACTGCTGATCCTGCGTCTCACTGTATTGTTATCAGGGGAAGGAGTATTTCTCCTCAATCTTATTCACCAGCCAAAAGCCTGAAAATGCAAAAAACACATTTGTGAAGTGCCTTCCCAAGGACCCTGGGCCCCGGACCTGGTGAGCTGGGGCTGCTGCCTTTTTATTGGCGTTTAAAAACCTTTTATTAACGTGTGTCAGGGCTGGGGGAGGAGAGACAGGCTCAGGTTTCAGGACCCCCCATGCAGAGAGGTTTATTGTGGGAAGGGACATTAACACTTTCTCCTCCACATCTCCCCATGGCTGGGGCATGTGGCAGAGGGTGTGCTGCAGGCACCGCTTGGGTGATGCACATGTTGAGCCCATGAAGAGCTTGCAGGGATGTGGACAATCAGAGATGCCATGTACCTGCTGAGAGGAGAATCTCCTTGCTCTGCTCCACGCCAGGCATCTGCAGTCCTCTTCCAGCCTTGCCAGCAGCTCCATGGTGTCACTGCAGAGCAGGACGCTCCCGACACAACAGGGAATCCAGGCCACGCACCAGGTTCCCAGGGCTGCACTCATGCACAGCTCAGATGCACCACCACTAGGACTTGCTTTAACCTCAACACAACCCAAGTGTTTTCCATTACCAGTCCCCCACAGCAGCACCATGAATTCAGTTGCTACCTTCCTTCTTCCCAAACCTCACCTCAGCCATGCTGCTGCTCCCTGCTCCTGCCTTGGGTCCAAGGCTGGGTGAGTTAGGTCCTGGCACTGTCTCCTTGAGCTGCAAAGGCTGCAGACACAGCCGACAGCTCAGGCACCAGGCTGCATAGTTTGCTGCTGACTGGTACATTCGATGGTGTTCCATCAGCACATAAGCTGCAGTGGATATCTGCCCAACATACGCCCAGCAAAACAGCACCAAGTTATGCTCACCCCAGAGCCAGCTTCTGTTGGTTACAGCTTCAATGACAGCGCAAGAGATGATGGGAAGCTCTAAGCGTCCCACTGGCTCCAGCAGGAATCCGAACGCGCAGCTTCATGGCAGTGAACGGAGTCAGAACATTTTCACTCAAAATAAGAGCCTGGCCAAATGCTCAAAAACTTGCTGAGAAACTCTGGCTGAATTCTGCACTCCATCTGCTAAATGGGACGTGGAGAACAAAAAGGAGTGGGAAGCACAGTGTTTGTCCTATACAGCTCACAAAACAACCACCCTCTTGGTACAGCCAATAACCCAACACCATTTTAAGCCATTTCTCTCCAGTTTTGCCTTTCAACAGATTCTTTTCCTCTGAAATGCTACAAATTACTTAAGAAACTAGGGGGTAAAAACACGGGGTAAGGGTTTGGAGCATTAGCAAGCAAGGTGAGACATTATCCTTGCAGTAAAAAGTCAACTGCCCCCTTCTAGCCATGCAAGTGATAGAAAAAAGGACCACAGTGAGCTTCCCAGAACCCTCCTCCTATCCCACAAGACAGTGACAGGGTGCCATATAAAGAGCAGTACATTTTCATTGCCTCTCCAGTAAAGAATTTGGGCTGAAAACTGGGCCAAGATTGAGAACACAAGGGAAAGAAATTGGGTGCAAAAAATAACTCCTGCTAAAAAGCAATGAAAAATCAGTATGGGAAAAAAACGTTGCCAGAGAGAGCTGCTCTGCTGAGCACTGAGTGAGGAAGAGATCCCATCAAGCCACCACGCTCAGCATGGACACGCACCCTTCCACTCTGAACAGCCTAGAGACACACCTGACAGCCTCAGAATGGACTGGGTTGGAAGAGATCTTAAAGCCCACCCAGTTCCAGGCTTCTGCCATGGGCAGAGACACCTTCTACTAGCCCAGGCTGCTCAAAGCCCTGTCCAATCTTTCCTTGAACTGATGATCTGCTGAGGAGTTGGATTCACCTGGGCTCTGCACTCTGCAAGGAGGGTAGGGAGCAGATGGTGGACTGGGGCCTGCACACAAGGACCCCCATTTAAGGTGGGTTGGGGGTTTCTTTGCAGGGAACTGCCTTTCTGTATCTTGCTCAGAGTCACTCATGAAAGGCACATGGGTTCATGCCTATCAGTCACACCGTCCCAGCTGAGTCTACAGTGCCATCTGCAACACCCCACTTCTGCAGAGTCAAATAATTCCTTTCACTAATACTGCAGAAGAGGAAGATCTGTGGAGCAGGGGAGTCATTTGACTGTAATGACGTAGCTGCCACTCCAGTCCCTTTCTACAGCATTACCAAATCACAGAAAACAGGGTAGGAATGCGCAAAGAGGTCACTTTACCTCTATTCCAAGGCGTTTACCTCAACCCAAGTTGTACCTGAGAGAGCCACCCAGCCTGCTTTTAAAATCTCCAAGGCTGAAGAGCTTCTGCAGAATTGCCAACGAGGCTGCTCACAAGTGCTTAACTACCCAAAGGTATGAAGCCTTTCCTAAAGCATCGTTTTGATCTATTTTCATGCAATTTATGACCATTCCTTCCTATGCTTTTCAGCATGGAGCTGAGGACAGCTTGTTCTTCTCCTCTCTGCATTTTCCCTGAATTTCCACTAGACTAGAAAGCCCCAGCTCTGACAGGCCCTTCCTGGAAGTAAGGCTTCTGAGCTCTCTGCTCTAACTCATTGAACCTTCCCTCCATTCTCTTGGGTGTCCTCTGCACAGTGAACATACACACCTGCTGTTTCACCTGTCTGACCATTAATGAAAACACTGTTCAGAAAGAAATAAAGAGGGTACAGGCACAGCCAGGCCTGGCTGCTTCCCTCTGGGATCTGTGCTGCCTTTTTGGCAGAGCTAACACCATGCCTGATATTCTCGGATGCCTGAGTGGCTGGTGCTGAGCTGCAAGGGCAGCAGCTCCCACCTGTGGAGTTGTGCAATTTCTTTATCAAGCACCAGAAGCAAAGGGAGCTGAGACAGGGATAACTCAGCTTGGAAGCTCAGATGTAGCTACAGGACAAAGACACATCTCTTTTTTTACAAAGATGAGTGCAAGTGCCTGGCAGGGCAGGTAGATGGCACTCTGAATAAACCAGTATATGGTTAGAAGGGGCAGAGTTCAGGGAATTCTGACCCTCTCTGACAAGTTATGGGGCACCGGACAGAGCTGCTCAGCCACCTCACCTGCCTGTTGGGGGCTCTGATTTGTGTCTGCTGGGAAAAGAATCTCTGTGTAGGGAGTGGGGCACTGGGACCGTCCCCAGCGGAAGCCCCATGAGGCACACAGGGCAAACAGGCTACCTTAGGGCAGCAATGGCAACCACATGTTTCATATTTTAATCCCATCAAATAGGACCTTGAAAATCCATGTTTCCACAGTGACTTCCTGGACGAAGGTGCTTCCCCAAACGGAGAGGGCTCTCAGTTTTACTCTTTTACCTTGTGCTTCTCTGCTGCAGGCAGTGCTGTGAGCACAGGTTGGGCTGACAGAGAAGTGAAACAGAAAATCGCACCTTCGGGTCCCTCTGTGAGAAAGGTCCTAAATTTCTCACCGTCATTTCAGGAAAATATCAAGAAGAAGTGGCACATGGGAAGTCACATTGCCACCGTCACACACACAGGCTCTCCAAAGAAACCTGCTCCTGCATCCCCACTTCTCCTGTAGCACCAACCACTCGGGAAGGAGATACTGGAGCTTCCCAGATGAGCTGCGTTTCTGGATTTGGGATTCTGCCTCCGAGCAGGAAACTGTTGAGAGCCACTCTTATCCTGCCATGCCTCTAAGGGCGTGCAAGACAAATGCCATTGTGCCTCCTCCATCCCCCATCAGGCTCAGACACGTTCTCCAAGTGCAGTCCCCAGATCCCTCCTGGCCAGGTGGTGGCAGAGAGCAGACCCAAAACCCCACATCAACAAGGGAACTGATTTCATTATTCTAAAAACAAACAGCCAAAGAAAAGTTCAGGCTAGAATGGGCTCCTAGAGCAAAGAAAGGAAAATAGAGAGCGGGCAGTGGGGAATGCTTCATATTCCTAAAAGCCTTTTGTACGTTAACACATGGTGTCTGCTTCTCTCTAGTCACCTATTTATCACTCTCCTCTTTAGAGAAGGAAAAAAGTCCTGGCTGCCTTCCTAAGGCAGAGTTTTGTGGCCAGGGGGAGGGGGAGGGTGCTTTAAGCATGATGCAAACCATTTGGAGTGCACCGAGAGCTCTGCCAACACAAGCTGCACTATTTAAACAAGTGAGGAAATGATCGTATATACAACATGCCAGCAAGCACACACACACCAGAGGAAGTCGAGAGGGGTTTTCATGACACAGAGCTGGATGTCAGCGGCTGAAAGGTCGATATTTTCCCTTAACACCCTTCTCAATGACTTAATCGTGTTCCGTTTGCACAGAAAACTTCCCAAGAATAAAAGTTTGGAGGAATTGAGGGGGGATGTTTGGCCTACTGCTGACCTTGTCCGAGGTCCTCTCCACGTAGCAGGGCTCCTGGGGGGCAACCAGCAGGGGAACGAAGCCCGAGAGCAGCCGATCCTCTTCCAGGCTAAGCAGGGCAAGGTCATCATCTGGGTCCTTGTACAAGGGCACCTCCGACTGATTCACTGTGGTCAGTATGTTACAGAAGTCAGCCAGCGTCGCCCACACATCTACAGAGACCCTGGGAGAACAGGAGAGACATGAGCAATTCAGGGCTGGAATGCGTTGGGAGTTGCCTGCAATGCTGCAGCGAATACCAGAGAGGTGAGGCGAGGCACACCACCACTGCTGCCCTGCCCCATAGGAGGGCTCTGGCGCAGCTGCGCTGGCACCGGATGCGGGAGGGACCGTAACCCTCACCCGCCAGCGCTGACACCGGCCACCCGTCCCCCTGGACGGGGCCGCTTCCCGGGAACTAGCCCTTCCCACTGCTCTGCCCACCTGTGCCCACTCCAGAGCCAGCACATAAGCGGGGAGCAGCTTCCCCGTGTACTGTCGGCAGAACCCAGCTCGTTCCAGATGGGAGAAGTGATGCTTGTTACTCAAAAGCCTGCTGGGAGGACAGATCGGACACCCGCACTCTGTCCGGGCAGAAGGGTCTCCTGGAGGGCTCCAATCCAGGCCGGTGGGCTCCAGCTGTTATCTGCTGAGACCACGTGCTCCAGACAGGCTGTGCAGCACTGAGGTCTTCTCAGTTAAACTCCAGTCATGGTGGGGGTGGTAAAGCCAGGTTTTGCTTCTGGCCAAGGGTTTCAACACCCAGGAGTGACCTGCAAAGCTGCCTCTGCCATGTCTCACCTTCTCAGTGGCAGTGATGTGTGGAGAGCTGGGTGCAAACACAAGGCCACTGGCAGTCTTGGACCACTCTCCACATATCCCTGTCACACATCCCCACAGCTGACCATCCCAGGAAGGGCTCAGCACCCCAGAGAGTGCCAGGATGGGGAAAAGCAGGAAAGGAGGCAACAAGCAATAAGCACAGGGGTACTACAGCTGACCAAGCTGTCCTGTATTGCGTTTCTCCTTCCTATTTCTAAAAGCACTCAGACTGGGGTTTTTTTAGTGCGTAAACTGGGATGAAAGCAGGCAATAGAGAAAACTGGGGTTGATGTGCTTTTAGTGCCAATAAGGAGGGCTGCTCCTCCACCCCACACCTCTGGAGCACCAAAAAGCACAGGGAAGCCAGCATCACCAGGAGTGCAGCAGTGACCGGTGCAGGTCGAGGCAGCCCAGGGCTGGAGGGAGGCCCCCTGCTCTTTGAACTGCTCCAGGTGGACAGAGTCTGCACTCGGTTATTTACGGGAATCAATGTACCAGGAAAGCACACTGAAATGAAACATCTTGTTTTCAAGAGCGTCCTGGGAGCCAGGCAGAACGAGAAGCCATTAATCAAAGCCCGGCACGTAATCAGCACACATGTAACGCAGAGTCGCCCACGTCCCTGAGCCAGCCCTAGCCCACGTCCTGCAGAGGAGAAGAGGTCCTTCTAAACCCTCTGGTCACAGACACCAGGAGCTGGGTTCATTCACAAAGCTCCATTGCTTGGCTCAGCCAGGTCTGGCTGTCAGAAATGTTTAAATATGGAAAAAAATAAACAGTTGCAACACGTTTTTCGGAGGGATCTGTCCGAGCCCTTTGTGATGTAATGGGAAACGCTGCGTTTGCGCTACCAGCTGGAAAATAAACAGAGCTTCGAGGGTTAAAAGGAACTGAACTTTCCACGACCCCTATCTGCAAAAGAAGAAAATAATAAGAGGAATGATCCACTGCCCCACAGCCTTGATAGTTTATCCTCCGGCCCAGGCTGCAGAGACAAGCACCGGATGTGATAGGGCTGCTCTGGGCCACCTCCAAGGCGAGCTCTGCCCATGGGAGATGCACAGGGCTTGGGAGGCTCAGCCTCCCCCAGTGCCCTCTTGGCAACTGGGCTCTGCTGCCTGCGGCCAGTCACATAGCACTTGTGGGGCCCCACGGTCAGGCTGCCACGAAGGCTTGGCTGGGATGAAGGAGATGCAGAGGCATCAGCACGGAGGGGAATGGGAAGAGCGTCCGCAACCGCTGGGGAGCGAGCACATGGTGGTGTTGGGGACAGGCATGGATGTAGAAGTTCCCAGGAGGCTGGGACAGCCAGGTGCATGGGGCCAGGGAGGAGGAGAAGGGGAAAGTAACACATTGCAGAGAGCTTGCCTGTATTCCCAAAAAACAGAGCTGCAGGCAGGGGATGGAGATTAGCAGCTGAGTGTGGGAGGGAAGCACAGGGCAGTGGCAGGATGCAGCAGGGTTGGTGGGGGGAAGGAGCGGCACAGACGAAGTACAGGGAGCATCTCTCTCCACAGAGCTTGGCATCCAAAGTCAGAAAAATGCTACATAAACAGTTACTGAGCTGACACTGCTAATGCCCTTGCCAGCACCCAGACCAGTGGTCCCCTCTCCTCTCCAGCAGCACTGTCAAGCAGGGCAGCCCTCACCACCCCTGAGTGCAAGAGCAGTCCCTGTCACTTCATCCTTCATCTACAGCTTCACAGTGCCTTGCCACATCTGCCATTTGCCCTGAATGTGACAGGCTTCCACCTTCAAAACCTCAGACTGCGCTGGCTCCCCAGGTAGTCAGATCTCACAGCAACGCAATCCGGGCAGTCCCATTTCACATGCAGCACCCTGCAGAGCCTTCAGTAAGCCAGTAAAAAAGAAGGTGCTGGCATTTCCGCTCTGGTTTTCTCCCGGGATGGCAGAGGCAGCACTGCAGAGATCAGGTCTGACCGTTTTCTGCCATCCCCTCAGGTGCAGCTCCTCCTCTGCAGTGCATCTCCCAGCATTGCCCCCGTCAGTATCATTCACCAGCTGCTACCCGCTGGAAAAGCCAGTGAGGGCAAACAGCTCCTGCTGACGCATAGGGGCCTGTGGATCTCCTGATGGGACGTGCACTAATCCTGGAAGGTCGCATAACACTCAGAAGCCCTGTCAGGCGCCTTCTCCCTACTGCCCCTGCCCAGGACCACCTCAAGGCCACCCCCAGGCATTTCTGGCTTATGTCACCACACAGCACGGCGGTGCCGGAGCCTCTCTGCAGAACCCAGGCAGGCCCAGGTGCCTGGAAGCTCTGTGCATGCACAGTGCCACAGCTTCATCATTCCTCTGCGGAGGGAGGCCCCAAATTACTGACACTGAGCCCAGGCACACAGCTCCCAGGTACAGAGACGAGGCTCCCACAGCTTTTAACCGAGGAAGCAAGGCGGGGGTTAGCGCGAGGTCTTTTCTCAGAACGGGGGTTCATTCACTTCCCCACAGACACATTTACATTTGCTTATTCCACTAGGACAGGAAAAAAAAATAAGAGTTAATTTCTTTTTTATTGCCTCAGGATTCCAGGTTTAATGTAGCTGTCAGTGTGAGCGCAGTCCAGCTGCACGCCGACGGGACACGGCCCAGCCAGGCAATGGTAAGAGCTGCACAAGTGCACAGTGAGCTGGCCTGCGGCCCCGGAAAGGCTGAGGCTGGGGATGGCTCCTGGCAAAAATGATGTCCGTACAGGCATCACCACAAGGCAAAAAGCACACACCAAAGTAGGGGGAGAGCAGAGAGTACCGGGGTGAGCCTGATGCTCACTGAATCCCCACGGCCACGGTGCTGCGCAGTGCTCCAGCAAAAGCCACCATCTTCACTCGGGGCGCGGGCTGCCTGGTGATTAATATCAAGCACAATGACCCCATGTTACAAGCCTGTGGGGGCCTGTGGAGGTGGCCATTTCCTGTGTAATACCAGCTTGTTTAAACACTAACATCCAAACTCCACAGCTGCAGAACAAACCCGGAAAGCACGGCGCAGAAGAAGCCCTGCATTGTGTTCCCAGCCATCCCGAGCTGCGCTGCCATGCAGATGGCAAACGCCTCAGGGCTGGGAGCTCCGGGGGCCGGGCACTGTGCACCCGCTGGGTGCCCACCGGAGGGGGCGATACGCATCCTCCTCCTGGGTGTCCTCTCTCCTGCACCCGGGGAAGCTGAACTAAAAGCAGCTTCTCCATAAGGAGCAAAAAAGGGTTGGCCACGGGAGCTCTTCTCAAAAGGTGTTCACAACCTTGTCCTGAGCTCAGACAGAGCAGGACGAGATGGTCAGACCCCCTCTGCACCAATGATTTCCCCCACTCTACCCCGCACACAGTCACTTTGGTCACCTGGGCATCCATAAACCCATTCCTCTCCCAGGAACCTGCTTTTGGAGCTGGAGGGACACTTTTCTCCCCAGGAGAGGTGCAGTCTCCTCCTAGCCAGCCTCTGCTTTGCTACAGCCCCCTTCTCCACAGAGACTTTTGGCTTCTGCTTTGGTCGACTTCACCTTCATTCTCAGCCAGGTTTACATTACTGAGACACCTCGGAATCTTCGCTTTGATGTCTCGATAGGGAAACTCTGGTGGCCAGTGTTACTGGGGCTGGGATCTGCAAAAGGGATTTTCCATTTAGTCTCCAGCAGACTCCAGCAATGTTTTGGCATCCCTGTCCAAGACTCTGTCCATCTCTCCCAGTGGGAGCTGCCATCTCAGTGACACTTCTCTGCAAGAGCGATGTGATGAGAGCGATCTGGCAGATCTCTCTGGGAAGGTAAGCTCTAGAATGTGCTCACAGCTTTTGGATTTAATTTAATACTTGGTTTAAATTAACCATTTTTAAATGCTTGCAGACAGTCTCCACAAACAGAGAGGCCCTTCACTCTGCGCAGAAGGAGCGTGGATTCACCAGGGTCAGCCCTGCAGCAGTGTGTCTGTCTAGCCAGTGGCTTCCCCATCAGTTCTTGTGCTTCATTTAGCAATGGATTAATTGTGGCAGCAAAGCAGAGCAAGGAGCAGCTTTGCTCTCCCCTCTCCAGCCCTCTTCACCCTCTTCACAGGCATATGTCCCAAAAGGAGATGGATTCACTTGGACTTCAGCTGCCTTGGAGATCCACCTCTTGTTCCATCTGCTGCTAATATGGCTTCCTTAGGGGATCCACCCCACTCCCCTCTCTGCAGAATCCCTGCTTTTACATCCCAACCTCTGCAAATTACTCCTGGGGACAGTTGGTCTTCTCCACTTCTCCAGCCCAGTCCAACTGCCTTAAACAACCATCTGCCCACACCTTGACGCAAGGTTTGCCATGAAACATGCAGAAAGAAGTCAATTTTAAGATATAGAAGTGACTGTTGCTTCCTGCTAGAAGGTATGGCAACACCTGGTCCAGACACACAATTCCCATGGCATGGGACACGACTGCTCTGAAGCAGAAAGTTCCAAGGTTAAGTTTAGATCCTGTTCTGGACACATATGAGGAAAGAGCTGTGGAAAGCTTGCTGAGTCCCTCTTCCAAAATAGGAAGGACATCCTTCACCTCTTAAATACACACAGCAGCCCCAAGAGAGGGATTTACACAGTCCATTGCCTGAAAACCTGTTCCAGGGCACCCCCTGAGCCATGGTGACCATGCAGTGTGGCCAAGAGCTGGATGAGTGCACTAGACCAAGGAGGATAGTTTTGGGGAAAGAAGGAACTTCTCGCTCGGGTTGAATTTGGGACCACTGAGCCCCCAGGTAGGGAGAGGATGCCTGGCAGGAACCAGGGTTTATTCCCAAGCTCCCACCAAGAAAAGGACCCTGAAGACACAACCTACCTGAGCCTCCCATCCTGTTCCAGAGAGCCCACTCCTGCATGGCTCATATCCATATGTCGGGTTTCGGCAGCACTCACCCCTCACACCTTTCCCTTCACCTCTGTCCAAGGCGGAAAGCAGCGAGCTGAGGAATTTGGTATGGGGTTGGGTGTTTTTTTTTTATTGTATGGACTCAAATCCAGCAGTGTGATAAATGCATCCGAGCTACAATTAGGAAGATATATAGCATCAGAACGCGAAGGTCTGGGCAGCGTGGTGAAACGCGGGCTCTCCAGAGCCCCAGCTATGTTTCCCATTATGTAACCCTGGTCATGGGCAGACAGCCAGACTCCAAATGAAAAAGAGACTCTGGCTTGGCACCGTTTCTATTTTCCTATCCTCATTCGGGGTCAGCGCAGTGTCATACAGCTGCAGAGAAAGCTCTGGGGATTAAACCTGGGAAAGACTCCAAGACCAGGACCCGGGTTCAAGTACCAGCTGAAAGCAATAAACCAACTGCCACAGCTGGGCTGAGTTTAGACGTTCTCAAAGTCCCCCAGCTCTCTCTCGTAGGAAGAGCGAGCGATTGTGAACATGGCGAACGCAGCGTGAGTGGAGGCCTTGGGACACTCAGCCCCGGCAGCCTGGGCCCGAGGCTCTGGTGGAGTCCTGACAAGCTGCCCCACTGGCCTCAAGCCCAGACCGGAGTTCTGGCAGCAGCGCTGGCCCCGGATGAGCTGCACTTTGATGCGAGCTCTGGGCTTCTAGTGGGCTGCCAGGTGGGTATGAGGCCTGGTTTTCCCAGAAGCTTTAGCACATTCATGGCAACCCTGCAGGGCGTTTTTGTGCTTCAGGGCATTTTTACTGTCCCTTTTCTGTGCCCACACCATCATGAGGGGCAATGAAAGTGGTTTAAGCATGTCCAACCAGCTTTTCTATTGGCAGTGGTGGGGCCTTGTGGCACATCCCACCAGTGGGAGGCATGGGGCATGAGTGACACGGCACAGGCTCCTTGCTCAGCTCTGCCGCTTGGCATCTGTGCTTGCTCCTTGCATGCTCTCCCTGCTCCTGAGCTCACCCTGTCCATAAACCTTGGCTTACTCCACCACGCCTGCTGCTCTGACCCGTATTTCACTTCTAAACTTCTTTGAAGCTGCTCCTATCCAAACCCCTGGACCGGTGGCTCTACCTGGTTCCTGAAGAGCCCCAGGGCAGCCAGCAGGCTTGTGTCAATAGAGAGCTGAAACACTAACCTAGTGCTCTCCTTTTCCTTCCCTATCCCTCGGGAAAATGTTCCAAGTCCTCGGTCATGCCCAACAGCAGAGCTGGCTTCATCACTATCCACATCTACAGGAAAGCTCAGCCACTGCTGACCCAGAGTCCTGGACCACCAACATCACTCCACGCAAGAGATCTGGGCTGAAAGAGCAGTCAGTCTCCTCACTGTAGGTAAGACAGATTCTCTGGGTGAGCCGAAGAGTGGAGGAGCCAGGAGCCAACATGGGGCAGGCTGTCCCTGCTCCAGAGCATGGGCACAGTGAGACAAGGGGCTGCTCAGCCACCCCCCAGGGAGAGGGGGGAAGCAGCTGGGCCTCTGCTGCAAGATGAAGACCCTTGCTCCTCCACAGAGCAGACTTGTGAAGTGGAGCCCCTCAATCTATTTCTACTACTTCTGAAAGAGCCATGTGCTACAGGGTAGGCTGCCACCACTACCATCTTCTCCCATTCCACGGGGTGAGCAGAAGCCCACACCTGCTCTGTCATCCCAGGGGCACGCAGCCTTGTGCCCTGTAGGAGGTGGGGCAGCTCATCCCAGGGAAGGTGCCGAGTGCTGGCTGCGTGAACCCAATCAGAAATTCCATCTCGAGGCTGCCTGTGGCCAAGGGCTCGGCGGCTCCCTGTGCAGGCAGCGTGAGGGGAAGGGGGGATTGGTGCAGGCAGGTTCACGTGACAGATCCCAGTTTGAGTTCCTGCCCAAAGATGGGCAGCAGTTCACATGAGCAGGCAGCGGTCCCACACCAAGCAGCCGACAAACAGAAAACAGACTCCATCTCCACAAAATGAGGCCCAGAACTTCCTGTGTGAGATTTCCATTTCCTCAGCCAAATGAAAAAGAACTGGAGTAAGAGGCAATAAACTAGGAGAGCAGGACTGGACCTGACACACCGAGCGAGGACCCATTAATGGTTAAGCCACTTTGCTGGATTACTCTTAATGCACCTTCCCATCACCCTGGGTTCTGGCTCCTTTGGATTAACAATAAGACGTGATTTCAGGCTCTGGATCCAGAGAACCGGAGGCAGATGGAAAATCCTGCGGGAAAGCAGCTACAGAGCATGCTCAGACACTGTTTCGCATACTCCATACTTGGCCCTTTCACCCGATTTTCTGTCCAAAAATATGCAAATTGCCTAGTCCGCATTATGGACTAATGGGCTGAAATCGGCCAGTTCAGAAAATTAACCCTTTTGTGCATGGGAGGGTAGAAAAAAGTGGTTTCTGAAGCTGTGGGGAAGTGACTTTTGGAGCTCCAGAAACAGGCAAGCTGCTGCAGGCCAGCCCAGCCCAACCAATGTTGGCCTGACTCAGTCAAAAAAAGGCAACAAAACACTTATGCTGGAAATGGAGTTCCCTCTGGTTGAGAGGAAGGCCCTGCCTGTCCAGCTGGCCAGGCTAGCAGAACATCTAAAGGAGGGGTATCCCAACCAAACCAAATGCACACTCTAAGCAGAAAGTAAAAATCTATCTCATGATCCATCTTCTAACACATGGAAGCAACACACACCCACAAGGCCCTCTTAGAGGCCCCCCCCAGCCCCAGCCCACACATCCATGAAGAAGTCGCTGTGTCACCAAGGGTGACAAGTGATCCCCAAATATTCCCCGGAAAGTGAACCTTGCTTGGGTGCTCAGGTAAGAGTGCCATAGCCAGCAGTAAGCATGAGCAAGGGGGAAGGGTGGCATGAGGAGCCCAGGGAACGGACACCAGAAGACAAACCAGAGGATGCACGTACTGTTTGGGGAGCTCGAGAGAGGTCGGAGGAGGATTCCAGGTGTCCGGGTGGCCAAGCATCCAGTCTGACCAGACCTTCACGCTGGGGAGCAGCTCCTTCAGGTCCTGGGGCAAGGCAGACACCTTGATGTCATCCTCCTCATCCTCCTGCTCCATCTCTTGTGGCTGAACTGCAAATAGAAGATGTGAGAGCTGAGCCAGCTCATCACAGTCAGGAGTCAGGCTCAGGCAGGGACTGAAGATGCATGACACAGACCCCAACATCCCAGCCTTGGATGCACAAGGGAACAGCCACAACCCACAGCAAGCACAGACAGATCTGTTCTCCCTACACAGACTGGCCTGGAGGTCTGTGATCCCTTTCAGTGAGGGCAGTGGAGTGTAACTGCAACAGTCACAGGATTCCAAGGTCCTAGTTTTGGGAAGTTTCCCATGAGCTGGCAGAAAGCATGCCCTGAGTCCATCCCTTTCTTCCAAACATTTCTGCCTGCACACATCAGGGGCTTTCCAGCAGATGATCCAGCCACAGCCTGGGCAGAGTTTGGGATGCTGGGAGAGAATCCATGGGCCCCCGCAGGGGGGAAGGGGTGTACAAAGCAGCAGGCAACGAGGGCCTGAACTCCACCAGGCTGCCTCGTGGGCCCATGCACGGCTCCTTCTGGTAACCCCTTACCTGGCACACATTCCTTCAGCAAGTTGGTGCACCTCCTCACCAGGAGTGCAAACATGGAGAGCCCCAGGGCTGTGGCCTGTTCCTGGATGATGGAGCGACAGTCTTCAGAGATGCACTCTAGGAGACAGAGAGGGTTTGAGTCAGACATTCCATCTCGCTTTGCCTTCACAGCTTCCCTTTCTGTATCCCACATGGCGCAAGGGTGAGCAGTTCCCCAGCTCACACCTGTCCTGGACCAAATTGCTCCATGCAGGGGGGAAAAAAGGTGGTGAGTAGTCACCTTTAAGTGGGAAGAGGCTGCAGCCACACTGCCCACACCATGCCTGACCCCGCCGTACGTGCTAAGCCAGCCGGCACCAAGCTGGCACTCAGGGCTCCCAGCACAGAAGCTGCTGCTGGGAGCTGATGCCTTTCCCTGAAGGAAGGGGGTATGTTTAAGTGTTAAAAGGGTAATTAGCTGCATGTTTGATCTCTGTCCCTGCTGGAGTTTAACCTCAGCAGCTGAGAAGGGGGCTCCTCCCATTAGTTCAGCAGTCACACAACAGCTTGTCAAGAGAGCTTAATTGGAACTGTTACTCAAATAGATGCCACACGACCACAGCTCTTCCAAACAGAGCCGGCTCAGAGTGAGAGCAAATCCCCCCAGTACATCTACACCCAGCCAGAAACCACTTCTGAGGCTGCTGAGAGCAGCAGGGAGCTGGCTCGAGGGAACTGCCTGGAGCCGGGCGTAGGTTACGCAGAGTGAGGCCAAGAGTTTTCGTGGGGAATGCCAGGCTGCCCGCATGTGCTCAGGCACTGCCGCCTGCTCCCAGAAGGGCTTGCAGCCTCATGGGCAGCCTCTGGCTCCCGATTCCCTCTGCACTACATTCACATACTCCCCTGAGATATGGGGGAGTGGCTGGCTGGAAAGAACCAGTGGGGCTGGATGCACCCACGCCACTTAGGGGGTTCCTACCCACCTGTGCCGTTTGCTCTGCACAGGATGCTTCTCACTGGCTTATGCATCACCCACTGCAGGACCCCGGAGAACAGCTGCCCCAAGGCAGGCAGAGGATTTGCACAGTGAACACAAACATGCAGGTACTAACTTTGAACGGGTGTCCATGAGTGAAGCCCCAGTGTGGCAATGGGGAGGGGGAGCCCCCGCAGACCCCCGGCTCCCAGGCACCTCCACTGCAGACATCAGCACCAGCTGCATGTCAGCACAAAGAAGGTGTTGGAAGCAGAACTCCCCTGTTGCGGCAGAGCAGGGATTTTGAGCAAAGGGTAAGAGGATTAGAGCAAGACATTGAGACCCCGTTTCAGCGGGGGCTAGGAAAACACCTGAGGTGCAGAGAACAGTGGGGTTTTAAGTGCAAATTATTTCAGACCTGTGGGGTGGGAGATTAAAAACTACCAGAAAAAGACTAAAACACACCAAGAAAACATAGAAGAAAAAGGGAGGAAGATCTGCAGGCTCCATTTGGCCCATTCCTACACCTGTCAATGAGTTCAGCATCCAGGAGGGAGACCACTGAGGGTAACGCACGTTGGCACCAACAGCGCCTGGTAGCCAAACGAGGGTGCTCTGCTCCCAGAGCCAGGGCTGGGCTGGTGCCGCAGAGCAATGGTAGGAAGTGCCGTACTGCAGGGGCTGTCAGCTTTTGGAGGAAACATAAAACTAAAGATGTGACCACTCTGGGACAGTAAATCTCTTTCATGAAGCCTTTCCCACAATTAAGACTGCTAGTCCCAGTGCTCTGGACACAGTCCAGTCCAAGAAATTACAGTTGTCTTCCCTGCGCTCCCTCCTTTCGCACTCTGGTGAGAGGCTGGACTGTCTTCACTTCTTAAGTGGACGCACAACAAAATCACGGTGGTCCAGCTGCCACACCTGAATCTGGCAAGTCCCCGGGGGGTGCAAATCTCCCAAGCATTTCAGCAAGCACCCCCACATTTGAGTGAACAGCATCCCTGGGATTCCAAGCACTGCACTTAAACTAGACTCATAGTGATTCGCAAACCAGGCTTATACAAAAGCTACATTCTTCCCCTCTAAAACAGGCAAAGCTTAAAGGTGTTTGTGATAGTGAGGGTGACGAGTACCTGTATTTCAGGGTGTATTTCAAAGACTGGCTTCAGTGCTGGAGCAACGCTTTGTGGTGGCTTTGGCCAGGCTTGGTCCCAGGGCCTCAGCCCTTCCCACTGCTCTTGTTGCAGGCTGCAGGTTCCCCACAAATCATTTAACCAAAATACAGTAAAATGTTTCTTGCACATGAGTTGTGGCAGGTAGAGCCATCTGCAGCCTGCTCACTCAAGCTGAGCACTATGGCCACAGCTCCATCACACATCTTGTGTTGCTGCAGACATGAACCATGTGCCCAGCAGCTCACGGTGCTCCAACGTACCACAACAACACTCAGCCTCGATACAGCCTGCAAAACTGCCCACTGTGCAAGTAAATGGAACAGGACACCCACATTTAAGGGTTGTTTCCTCACAGTTCTAGCTCAGCCACTCTGGGTGTTGTCAGCTCATCATTAAATTACACTAAACTCCCTCAGTCCTGTTAGTTCATTCCCTGGCCAAGCTCATCAGCCTCGTTCCCTGGTGGCTCCCCCAGCAGGGAAGGAGAAGCATCCAGGTGGATGCTTGTTCAAGACCCCTGAATATACACCAGCACTCCAACTCCCAGCCCTGCCAGCAAGGGCTCTTAAGAGCTTAATTGTAGGACAGAAGAGGAAAGTACCATAAATCAGGAGAAACTTTCTCTTTGTGCCTTTTCACCACTTTCCTCGGGAGGCTGGGAGCTTTGGCTTTCCCTGAGCTGGGAGCCAGTGGAGATGACTGTGATGTGGAGGCTGTGGGGTGGCAAACACCAGGTACCCTTGCCACAGGAGACAGTCAAGGTGAAGGTGCAATCAAAGGGCAAAGCACTTGGAGTGTTTACATAGAAATTTGTGGAATATTTTGAGTGATGGGCAGTAAGGAAACCAATTCTCTGCACCCACAGCGAGGTCTCTCACCCACACCATGCAGTGTCTGAGCTTACCCCAGCACTAAGAGAAAAACACTTTGTAGAAGATACATTGAAATGAAAGTTGGAGCAACAAATCAGCTCTAGAGTCCTCAGGGCATCATTATCTCTGAGCTGACCAGTGGTCCCTGCAGCTGGTAATGCACACAGAGTCACAGACTTCTGGAAAAGAGATGTTCCTAGAGGCTGGAGCGACACTTAGGTCATTCCCGTCCTTGCAGTTGCACAGCACTAGTAAAATCTGGGAACAGCATCTGCCACAGACCAACAAGAGCAGGCAGAGAGATCCTGACTGCCCAAGTCAGCGTAAACCCTGTAATTTCCACAACTGTTTCCCCAGATCCACAATGGCTGCAGGAGAAGTAGACTGACAGCATCAGCTCCACAGGCAACCCTGCATCCTATCCCTGCAGGCAGCCATCAAAAGCTGGAGACAGAGACTTCAGGTGGCATTGATGGCAGTCCATCAGCTAAAGCTGCCACAAATCCAATCCACTTCCTCCTCTGAAACCCCAAACCAGGCTGTAATCAGATAACCCTCCCAGTTCACACCCAGCAACACTGCACAGCTGGGGCACGGTGTGGAGGGGTTAGGCAAACTATGGAGAGAAATCACATGCAAAAATAGCTGCCAGGAGGTCACAAGCCCTGAAGTGGTTGGAGCTGTGGCTCCCATGGGCCATCAGCAGCCACAGCAGTGATGCTCCACAGGAAATCATCCAGCACCAACAGCCATGTGTTCCCCCTTCACCTTCTCCCCTTGCAACCCGGCAAAGGGTCCTGCTAATGCCAGCACTGGATAAACAGCTCCTGTCACCACATCACCTCTCGGCTCTCGCCTGTGCAGCCACCCTGTGAACCCGATCACGCAGCTCAGCGGGGTTAGAAATGTCACCTTTCTGCTGTGCCACTGCCATCAAAGGTGCCGTGTGGGTGGCGAAGCAGGTGAGCAAAATTGGCACCACTACCTCAACAACTGCTTGCTAAGGTCAGGGTTTCAGGACTTGCAGCCAAGACTGACTCAGGGTAAACCCATACTCTCGTTGCATGCTATACTGACATGCAGCCCGTGGAGCCACACTGAAGTCACCGTACGGAGCTGAGCCGGCCTGAAATCCCTCTTTCTGGAAGCTCCCTTAGGCTGGAGCTGTTTCTTGGCCACTTGTAGCCCACACTAGCTACATTAGCAAACCTCAGGTACATGCAACACTGCACAGGGCTAGAAAGGAGCAGGCAGTGTTTTAAAGCAGGAATGTGTCATCAAACATTTCGCAGCCCAAAAGGACAGTAATTTGCATTGCCCCATGGTTCATAGGCTGTATTTGCCTTGAAGATCTGTCTTTCTGCACCAGAAAAAGCGAAAGCCCTGCAGTCCCCTGTCAGTCCCTGTGGAGGTCAGGCTCCAGAGGCTGGAGCAGCAGCACAACAGGAGCTCCCGCAGTTGTGAGAACTGTGTTACTAAGCTTGCCTGACAGCAGCCACTCTTGAGACCCTTTTTCCAGCTGGCTCGCAGTTTAACTATTGAAGCTGAAGTTTCCATGCTGGGTGCCTGTCTTAGCCCGAATTCTCCCGGAAATCTAGCCAAAACAGCTCGGCCACTTGTGAGAATAAGGCTAGGAAACAAGATAGTGGCTTACCTCTGTTTGAAAAAACCCACTTACAACCTCTTCCTTGAGCTAATCTAGCAACTGCAAATCCTGGAACGGGGATCTGAGATTTTGCTACAGAATAACCTTTTTAGCAGAGAGTTTTCCTTTCCTACTAGAAATCTGTCCACACTCAGCCAAGCTATAAACATCTGAAAGACAGCAGTTTTCCGTATTCAATAGGAATTCACTCCAGCAGTTAAAAATTTCTAAGATTTCACCTCCCTGAGCATGCTCCATCTTCCTACCTCCCTTCATTTAAGCTGTGTTAGAGGCAGCAGAGCAACTGTCCTGCTTCCACCCAGCATGTGGGGACCTCAGGAAAAAATGTCCTTTTACCTTGCCACGAGCTGGAGGTTGAACCCAGACTCCTCCGACTGACACCCAGGCTATCTGCTCTTAAGCAGAGCCCAAAAGCAAGAGAGGGAGAAGGGATGGGATTGAAAAAATGGGAGCTGATGAGCATCAGACTGTGAACAGAGAGCAAAAGCCACTGGGAACCAGGGACAGGTGGTTTTTCTGAACCGCACAAAAGCCCCCTGAGCTGCAAAAGAGTCCTTCCTCTTCGTGTAGGAAAGAGGGGTTTTATTCTCCAGCTGGGTACTGGGCTGCATGGAGAGCGCTGTTTACCTACCAGGAGGCACTTTCCTTCGCAGGGAAGAGCAGGGAGAGCAGGGCAGATCAGCTCCCACAGCGCCCTCTGCAAGCACTTACCTGGGCTCTCCCTGCATCCACACCAGGGCTGAGAGCTTTGTTCCCACCCAGCGGGAGAAAAACCTGACCCAGGATTTCTGCAGCCATAAATCTACCTGTTTCACAGGGGAAAGGGCGTGTAGGGAGGGGGGAGAAAAAGACAGAGAGAAAGGGGACTTTTGTAATGGGAAGAAATTTGTGTTTCTCTGAGAACGTTACATTCATGGAAAACATAAACCAACTGTCGTCAAAGTCGTCTGAGCTCAGGAAATGGAGCGGCCGGGAGAAGGCTGCCATGTGGCCGGATGTTATGTATTTCTAATTAGTGCTATACATCTTTCAGCAGCGAGTGTCCTTTTGCTGGGAAACACAACGCGCTGCCCTTGTTATTGTAACTGTCAGAGAGTGCTTAAACAGATAATCTCCAGGAAAAGTGATAAACACATCCCCTCTCCCACTAGGGTGTGCAAAACAGCAATGCCAAACCTTTATTAGGGCAACCAACCAGCTACAGGAAATGGGAAAAGAACAGGCGATGCAAGGGACAGCCGCCTCTGAGGAGAGGGACTTGCTGGGGGAAGCTTCTTGCAGCCACTTGAGTCCGATGCGCCGAAGGAAATTCTGCAAGGGACAATTGGGGCAGAGCGAGCTCAGGACACGTAGCCTTGGGCAGGGGAGGGCTTGCAGGGACGGGGCAGGGGGCTGGGAGTGAGGGCTTCCAGCTGCTGCACTCCGAGAGTGCCCTTGGCTGCAGTGGAAGGGAGCCACAGCAACCACAGGCTCATGAGCAAGCAGAGGACATGCTCTTCCACCCATCCTTCATCCAGCTGACACAACACAAGGAATGCTGAACCTTCTACAGTTGAAACAACACCAGCCAACAACCCTTTATGTCTCAAAGGACAACCAGATTCCTTTGATTTAAGCAACCAGACTGCTCTATCCAAGAGTTGGGAGGGCTCCAGCAAGACAGTTTCCACGCTGGCCTCCCTATCCTCACCTGAGCTGTGGCTCCAGGACAGGAAGCCCAGAGCAGTGCTGACAGCAGGTGATCCCAAGGCAGGCAGAGCAGCAGGGATGTGCTTTGCTCCCAGGGAGCAACAGCTGAACCCACCTTTCCCAGTGAGGGCAGTCAAAGGAGCAAATGGGTCTGTGGACAAAATCCCAAGGATGATGTAATGGGCTGGCCAAGGGATGCGGGAGCTGCAGGAGCTGGGTGAGTGTAGGGCTGGGGGTGAGCAGTGCCTCAGGCACCCGGCTGATGTGTCAGCAGCTCAGAGGCACAGACAACTGATTCACCAGCTGGCTGCCGCCCTGTGGGGAAGAAGGCAGAAGCTGGTCACCTCTGAGCTGACAGCACCTGAAGGCAATTCGTTTGCTCTCTTACTGCTCAGACACAATGTTTTCCCCGTGAGTCACTCTGCCAGACGCAGCGCTGGCAGGGCTACAGGGCAGCCCACTGGGATGGGGCTGTCTGCAGGAAGCGGGTAAGGAGAGCCACAGTGCCGGCCCAGGCAGCTGGTCCCACCGGAGACCGCACACAACCGATGGGAATATAAAGCAGCAAAGGGATGCTCACAGCTGTGGGGTATTTCCCTGAAAGCCCCTTGCAGGGGACCTGTGAGTCACTGGCACTCCCAGCTCTCGCTGAAAACTGTCGAGTCACACACACAATCATCTGCCCCTGAAAGAGCCTGGGAACCCGGAGGCATTCGCTCAGCCCTGGCTGATACCCTGCAAAGAGCCAGAGAACAACGGGCAGCTTTCCTGGAAGGATGCTCCCTGACTCTGAATTTGCAGACAGCAGACACGATGGCAGTCCTTGCCCTCTCAGCACTATGGCTGAGCTGAACATCACCACCTGCAGCACGCAGGGCTGAACCCCTCCCAAAGCGACCTTCAAACTGCAGTAATACCCTGGATGCCCCCAGTCCACCTCCCACTACCATGGAGAGGCACGAAGGCCCTGAAAGGGTCTTGGTCACAGGGCCCAGACATGCAGCAACACTGGGGAACTTACTGCACATGTTCCTGGAGCAGCTGGGGCTGCCCAGGAGCCCTCAGCTCCCTCTGCTCCATGCTGAAACCCTGACTTGCCCAAGGGAGGGAAGGAGGGAGGCCTAGGAGGTGAGGAATGCTGGGGGCCTGGGGAGGATGGCGCAGTTCTCCCTGTGGAAACCATTAGATATTCAACACTTCATTTGTTTCCAGCCGTCCTGGACTGCAGTGCTGGGCTCTAGGACGGGAGGCTCTTCTCTGACGTAACCAGGAAGCAGCTGCAAAATTAAGGAATCCCTCATGACATCATAAAAAGGGTCGATGGTTTACAGGGGAAGGTATAAAAATTAATGACATATTCCCACCCGAAGCAGCCAGCCTGCCCAAGAGCCACAGGGGAAGCCACGCTCTGCCCGACACGAAGCGGCTGCCTGCCCAGGACAGCTCTGTGCTACCAGTTCCCTCCGGCTTGCCTCTAGCTCCAACTGTCCCTAAGCCCAGGCAGGGCTGCATCTTTGCACCTGGGGTGCGATAACCAGCTCAGTATATCCTTCCTGACCCTGATGAACAAAGCTTTAAGGAATGACTTTAGGGACAGCTTTCTTGTGTACTCAGGACTGGCCAGAAGTCAACAACAAAGAACATCATTGTGAAGTGACTCGGGGAGAGACGGTTATTATTTTCCATGGGGAAAGTAGACGTGTGCACGGAGTATCCCCAACACCCCATTCTGCAGCTCTGGAAGACCAACAGAACCTGCAAGAGGCGGCAATGGCAGCTGCACTCTGTCCCTCCCTACCAGGCAACCCAGGCTAGGGCAGAAAGAATGACATTAGCCTTGAGGACAAGCACAAAGCCATTTCCACTTGAAAAGGGAAAAGGATAGTGGTTTAAAATTAACTGCAGCTTTTTCCAGGAAATATCAGTGGAAAGAAGCAGCCATTTTTAGAAATGTTATTCTCAGAAATTTCCTGAAAAGACCCATCAGTCAAAACACAGATTGAAGCCATTTCCACTTGCACTAAGCAGCACTTTGGAGCTCTCTCTCCACACTTGGGGTGCTTGACCCAGCTGGCAAGGCCAGGATCCTGCTCTACACCCCTGACCCCAGCGAGGCTGCGAGGGTCAGTTTTGGGTGTGAAACAGCCCGTGCAGTGTCAGAAACACTCCTCCTGCCCGGGGAGGCACATACATCCCAGTTTTCACGAGGCACATCTGCACCAAGACACACCAGTCCTCAACCATCACAGCTGGGGCAAAGGCACCTCCAGTTTCACCCACACTGGCCAATCTGGAGAACTGCCAGAGAAACTGCCACTTCTCAGCACTGCCTTCACTGGAGCCACTCTGAGCACGTGAACTGACACCGGCACTTACGACGCAGGCACAGGCGCATAAGCAAATATGTCCCTTCAAGCTGGCACGCCGGCTCATCTGTACAGTGTATCTGTACCTCCAGACCAGCCTGGCACCAGCTGTCTCTTCCTGCTGAGGGAATATTTGCTATAAGACACAGGATGGGATTGAAGTGACTGCAAGGGCGAAAGGGCCCAAAGGCGAGCAGAGCATCAGGATGAAACAGAGAACACTGCATGAAAGAAGAAAAATCATGGATGATAGAAATGAAAAAAAGGTTTTAGGGGCACTGCAGTGAAGCAAAATGATAAGAGAAACCCCCTGACGTCTTATCCTTCCTCTGCACAGATCTGTGAGCCGTTCTTGAAGACTCCAGCTGCTCCAGAGCCCTGAACCTCATCTCAGCTGCCAGGGAGCCCAGCTGGGTGTACACAGCAGCATGGCAAATGCCACCAGCATCCCACCCAGGAGCTCCATGTGCCCAGCCATAATTGTGTCAGATGTTGTTTACAATAGGGAGGAGGTGTGAATGGGGCTTCCCAAGAGATTTCCTCCAGCCCAGAGTGAAGCTTTACCAGGACAATTGCAGCAAATAACAGGCAGCATTTACACTCCCCAGACCATGCTGGAGCTGGGCATGCCCTTGGCAGGAAATGTGAGCAAGTCTCAAACTTGCCTCCTCAGGGGCGAACCTCGGAGGGCACTTTGAGCCTGCAGTTAATGAGAGCAAGTGCCTGCAGACAGGAGCATTCAGAAAAAGGAGCCTTTGATGGGGCAGGAACAGCAAAGTGTGGAGCTTCCGTTTCAACACATTCACTCCTTTGCTGCTCTTCTTTTTATGGCTTCCTGAGGAACCAGTGTGTCAGTTTGCAAAGCAAATGCCAAAACATAAAGTGAAAACCATGCCCCTCTTCCAGCTCTTGGGAGGCAGCAAATCCCAGGGTCTTCACTGAATGCCTGCAGGCCTGAACTGCCACCTCATCTCCTGCTCCAGCACCCGCTTGGTCCCTCCAGCCTTCCCGAGCAATGGCAGTGGCACTCTGAGCCCCTCAGCACCAGGACACCCTGCCAGGACAGCACAGCACAGCCCAGCCACTCTGCGTACAGGGATGCTTACCTAACACTTTCCATTATAAGACCCTGGTTTCAGTTCCTACGAACTTTGCCAAACTTTAACCATTTAGGCTGCAATCCTTCATGCCAAAAGCTTTCTTTGAGCTAAATTTATTGGGAAAATTTCAACTACAAAGGTTCAGCTATTTGCCAGAATGAGGTTAGGGAAAATATATTGTTCTTCTGAAGTTAAAAATTCTTTGACCATTTCAGCAAAATCCCTAGCACCTTCACACTTTGGAGCAGGAACCAGAAGTTTGGCAGGGAACAGCGGTGGGGTCTGGGTGTGCCTTCTGCCACCTCCATCTTGCTTTGCCAAGGCAGGAGCCTATGGAAATCTGGGTGCTCATTATCAGACACCTTTTACGCGCCACTCCAACTGAAGCAGCAGCTGGTTCATCTGCTTGGATATACAAGGGAAGAAAGAACCAAGGCAGGTGAGACACTGGAGTGGGAAAGGCAGGTGGAAAAGTGGGCTGAAGTGGCCCAAGGGAGGTGACAGTGTAGCAGCCCCTTCTCCAGCCCCCTCACTCCTCTGCTGACACCATCAGTGGCTGCTGTCCCCAGAGGGTAACAGCCCAACATATCTGGCATTCCTGCCACAGCAGAGGCTTGTGTGGTGCAACTCGATTTACATGCCAGCCGAGGATCCCAGATGAGGTCAGTCTGGTTCCATGGGGGAGCTCGCTTTTCTGAACTATATGGAAATTACACATCCAAAAAACCACTCAATGTCAGACTTGGAGGCATCTATGCAGCTTCAAGTCAACTCCATCACACCTACTCATCATAATGTTGTGGTAGCAACACATGGCTTTTTCTCCCCTCAAGGTACCTTTTTCAGTCAACCCAGAAAATTAACAGGCAGCAGAGACCCTCCTGCAGGGTGTTCTGATGTGCTGAAATGAGCTTGTTTGGTAAGGCTGAGGGCTGCAGGACAGAGTCGTGGTTTGAGGATTAAGATGGAGAACTTGATTCCATCTTTGCCTTGCTCCTGAACTTCCAGGGAGAACCAGAAGTCACCTTAACCCCTCCGAATGCATGTGGTCAGTATTTGTGTCCCTCACTTGTTGGCTGGCCCTGGTGACACAGAAGGGATGGAATTTGCAGACACTGGGCAACTCTGCTTTGAGTAGGATCAAAGGCAGCTCCTGAAGGATTGTTTTAGGAGAACTCCATCTCCTGCATCTCCATGTGGGCAGTCAAGGAACTAGAAAACACGATCTCTTCCTGAAGCTCTGTTCCCCATTGGTACCTGTTAGAGGTAGCATGAAAAAAGACATCCAAACTTGAGATGCTTTAAGCACTAACCAGTGAGTTTACACTAGCCAATTATTTGGACCTGAATCTTCTAGCTCTTCCTACACTCCATGTGGCACTAAGCATGATAATAACACTTAGTCAGAGACCTCTCTGGAAAACTCCCATGTGAAGGGAAAGGAATTTTATAAGCAAAAGGACTGTAACAGGAAAATGGAGCCTGGGATCTCTTTGCCATGTCATTGTCTTGTCTATCACAGGAGGCCTTATCTGTGTTACATCGCCACTTAAGTGCTGCTAAACACAGGTTTTGAGGCTCACTCTGTTTGGAAAAAAACCCTCACAATACTCCTCATGAGGATACAGCCAGATTCACCCACCAGCCTCTCATGGTGAATGGGGGCTGTGGTCTTCTGTGAAAAATTGGAAAAAATTCTGCTCTGAGCGGTGCTATGCAAAGGGACGTTTTCAAGTAAGCAATTCCCTGTGGGAAGGGCCACGACCACAGGCACAAATGCACAGAAACCATTCCAGGAAGTTTAACATCCGAGCCCCCCTATTAGAAAATATGATCTCAGTGCTCCAACAACTTCTATGGAGCCAGAGTCTCAGGTTCCAAACCCCCATGCAGACTGTGGCACGTGCACGCTCACACTGGCTATTGAGCCCTCGCCACGGCACTCAGGAACTAAAGAGCCTTAACCTTCTACATTCATTAACAACCATAAGACATCACGGTTTTATGCCAAATTCCTCTTTTCCCCTGTGATTTGAGATAGGATTGGCATGACCGTGATGTTCCCTGCAGCCACTGTTGCTGCAGATTTCCCAGCATGGCCATTTGGAGGGAAAGGCTGCACTGGAGGGTGGTGGGCTCACCCTGGGGTGCCCCAGCACCCCTTTAGTTTGCTGCTGTGTCCCCTGCCAGGAGGATGTCAGGGAGTTGTGGACTCCCATGCAGCCAGCGCCGTGGCGTTTCCTGCAGAGACTTGAAAACCTGCTGCAGTTCCAAAATGAGCTTCGATTTCACTGTGACCAGCAGCTCAGAGACTCATAGTTACTATACAGCCGAATAAAATATTTTTTCATAAATTTAACGCCAGCATGTCTGTGTTTGGAAACTTTGAAAATCCATGTTGTATGGTTTACTGCACTGGAAAAGGTGCCAACAGAGTTTCAAAGGAAGGGAAGTGTATAACTGTTTCCTTTCAAATGCATTTTCCAATGGGATCCATTGAGGGAAAAGGCTGGAACTAACTAAAACATTATTAAAAACTGTTATGAAAAGAGACAGAGAGATGGAAAAAGATAGACAAAAACTCCAATACACAGCCGAAAGGGAGGGAGGGAGACAGGCAGCAAGAAAGGGGATATGGGCAGAAAGACACTTTGGGTGGGGAAAATGGGGCGAGACGGGGAGTTTTAACTGGCAGTCACCCTTCGTGGTTTCATACTGTTGCAGATCAATTGATCGGGATTTCAAGTGCTGCTGGCCCGGTGGCACAAGGCGAACCACAGAGTTGGCTGCAAGTGCAGCCCTTGCGAACTGCTGACCTTCAGTTTTCAAACCAAAAATATTCTTTGGGAAACAGTTACAACCAGGTTCCAGCCCGGGCTGCCAAGCGAAAAACAAGCACTACTAACCTGAAGTCACGCCCCAAGTAACTTACACCAACGCAACAATCAAGACTAGTAACCTGAAGTAACTCCCTGGTGTGATTCAACCAGCAGTAACCGTGCCTGGCACGCGTACAGGGGCTCGGCTCTTCCGTCCTCCCGGAGTGGAGCGGGGAGTCCTCCAATCACTGACACCCTCTGCCGCGACGAGCACCGGCCCTCAGACCGTTCCTGCTCCGTGTTGGCCACACTCAACCTACTCTAACCGAGTCTATAAATACCAAAGCAATCGGGTCCATACAGCGCGGTCCCAGCCCGCTTCCAAAACCACCACTCGAGCTCCAGGCACAGTCATGGGTTTGCTGCCCTGTGAGAGAAGGGGGAACCAAAAGGGGTTCGAAACATATTTTGTCAAAGATTTCAGTGCCCTGGCCACCAGGAGGCTGCCAGGGTCGGGGCTGGATCTCTGTTGCTCTGCCAGGCTTCAAAGGGCCAGGCTGGGGGTGGGCAGAGCTTGGCGTGCTCCTGCAGAGCTCCAGGCCTGTGGTTCTGCGGGGTGTAGTAACCCTGGGCTGTAGCACACATGTCGAGGGATGAGGGGAAAAAATAAACAGACAGACAAAAGAATGAGGATGCTCTGCCAATTCCAATTGTGCAGCTTTTATTTTAAATGCTTATCAAGCTGAGAAAGAGCAGAGTTCTTGGAAAACAAGGTTTCCTTTCTTCCCATGCCAGTGTCAAACACCCCCAAGGACGGGCACAGCACAGGCGCTCGATGCCGGCCGCCCTCTCCGCAGCCGCCGTCCCGTCGCGTCCCACCCGCCTCAGGAAGGGTTCGCAACCAATAGCCCTGGTGTTTCTGGTAAAAAGATCTCTGTGATTTATATATATACATATATATATATACGTATATATATTTTATTAATCTCCAATCTGGCTGGGTTCAAATTATGGCCAATTACCCACCAACACTTCTCGCTAATAAAACAAATTTTTACAGGCCCTAATGACCGCTTTCGCTGAACGGCCCTACAGGAAGCGGCGCGGCTGCGGCTCTGCAGAGGCAGCAGCCAGCACGGCTTGCGAGGCACCGCGTGAGTCAGCGGAGCGCAGGCTGGGCCTGGCCCCGCCGCGGCTGACGCAGGCCCTGCCGGGGACAGCGGTGACGGCCGGAGAGCCGCGGCCGCGAGCCGGAGAGAAAATTATATTTGGAAACGGCTGCATCAATCGCACGTGACAAGAGAGGCAGAGTCACCTCCCATCGCGGATCGAGAGGGGTCCCCCCACGCTGCTGGGGGCAGAGGAGAGGCGGCTTCTCAGCCCAGCTCCCACCTTTGGCTCTCTCCGTTCCGAACACAGTTAAGGGAAGGAGACGGAAATAGCAGAAAGGTAGAAAATTCCTCGGAAAATGCTAAGCATCCAGCCTGCTCCCCGCTACACACACACACACACACAGGCGCTCCCGCCTGCCAGCACAGCACGGCCCTGAAGGGCTTCCCGAGCATGACAAATGAGCAGGAGCCCAGTGGGCGACCGACTGCAGCCCAGCTCGCCCCAACACCACTGCTCTGCACGGGGCAGGCGGCGCAGAGCTGCTGCTCCCTGCCAGCAACACCCGCCCTGGCAGCAGCACGCCGGCCCCGCGAGCCCGGGCTGCCACGCAGGTATCGCGCCCCAGCTGGGAAACAGGGCTCTGCAAGATTGATTAAGTCTTTTTTTCCCCTTTCTTAACTAGGATTACACTAATTTCCAAGGCCTAATGGAGTCCAGCTGTGATGGGGAGGCAACACCCCAGTAGTAGAAAGACCTTTACACATTGGTGCAAATTTGTACAACGCTAAGCACACACACACACAAAGCCCTATAAAAAGGATGCACTGCAGCGGGATATTTTTAGTCTTGACAATACAGCCCTAAAAATACGACTTTGCTAATACATCACTACAGAAATATTCCCAGTGTCCATTCAGGAACGGTTTAAAACATTTATTTTTGTTTCCTTTTGCAATGGTCAGAGAGGAGGGAGAAAATAGAAACTCATTGATAAGAGGAAACGAGAGAGACATGAAAAATTGAAAACTACCTAAAAGCTCATGGAGAGGTTTATTTTATTAGTTCTTAATAAATATCTTGCAGATTTCCTCAGGAAATACACCAGATCACATGTAAAATAGTTTGGTACTGATGTCAACTGTGTCAGCATATGAAATCTATTAGGGTGAAGCCACAGCAGGGTGATCAGCGTGCTGAAAAACTGCACGGCACTGAGGCAAGGGGGGGCGGGGGGAATCTCACGGCCCTTCCAAATTCTTCGAGAGGTAAAAAAGTCAGCCAAGACGCAGAGAGAGAGAAAAAAAGATCCCACATCCTGCTTTGCGCTGCCAGCAATGTGAAGTGCCCAGAGATTAATTCTATGTCTGGCCTGGAAATGTGACTTTAAAGCATTGGAGGGAGCGGGGAGGAGGAGGAGGAGGAGGAGAGAGGAACGAGAAGGCCAGGCGAACCGGGACTGGCACGGTGCCACCGACCCCCTCCCATCCTTCCCAAGCCGTGTTTCAGTGCAGACAGCAGTAAACCCCAACAGACGGCAGCTCCGGGGCTGCCAGGGCCTCGCACCAGCTGGGGCGCGTCTCCCGCTCCCCGTGCAGATGGGCCCTGGAGCATCACTTCCGCTGCGCCTGCTTTTAAAGCCACACGAGCCCATGTGGCCGCGTTTTGCCGCTCCCTGCCACGGCCCCGCACACAGTTGGGGCCCCCTGGGTGGGACGAGCCCTGCTCCCAGCACCAGGCACGAGGGTTGTCAGCCCTTGGCTCCTCGGGCTTCGCACTGAAGGGTTTATGCTGTTCCCAACCCGCCTTTGGCGGCCGGCGCCTCCTTCTCCATCCCTGTGCCGTTACCCGGAGTGCAGGCGCTGCTTACGCAAGACACCCCTGCTCCGCTCCTGGGGCCGGCAGAGAAGCACCGGGAGTTCACCCAGACAGGGTCAGGGGACCACACACTCCTGGGATGGAGTGGAGAAAGGGGGATGGAGAAACTCCACAGCCAAACCCGTCCCCACACAGCATCTCCTTCCCATCCCAGGATGACATGCTCCTGTCTGCCTCTCGTCCCATCCTGCAGGCTGGGGGACCCAAGAGCCCCAGCAACAGATAAATCACTCACGCCCTCTGACTAGCACCCCTAAGGCTACGTTAACCACAGCCATCATGAGCCACATAAACCAGCATTAAATCACCCTTCCACTGGAGAAGGACCGCGTACCTTCAGGGCTGTCACCGAGTCAGAGTTAAATGGTCCCGGTCCATGAAGCTGGACTGAGCGTGACATAGCCAGGGTGACTCCTGAAGCACTGACAGCACTGTCCTGCCAAGAACCTGCTGCACAGCACATGCAGCCTCCAGCAAACCCTAACCAGGGAAAATAAAAGATCTCCACACATAAACCTGTGTGGAGTCACCTCCTCACTGCAGATGAAATCCAACGCAGAAACACAGTCTTGGCTATGTCACCATTTCTGATCTCAACATTAAGGCAAGAGATCCCAGCAAGCTGCCAAGGGTGCTCCCTCCCAGCTGAAGCCCCCCCAGCACCAGGCACATGATTCTCTGAGGGGCTACAGCCTGAGAAAAGATGGAGGCAGGATGGAGCTGGCAGGGGATGAGCCCACTGGGCAGCCCCCAGGAGGAAGCCCTCTCACCGAGCTGGCAGGCTGCACGCAAACCTGCACAGGGCATGGGGTGAGCAGCCCTCCCTGCCTACACCTGGCAGGTTATAAAACAGCGCCGCAAGCTCAATCAGGAGTTTTACAACTTCACAAAGCACCATAATTAGCCTAATTATACAGTGTTCTCTCAGAGAATTAAACAGAAATACAGTAATTGACTTGGTGCTGCTTAGAAGCACAAGGAAATCAAAGGTGCAAGGCACATTAAAGAATCAGAAACATCTCTTCAAAAGCAAGAGGATTTCCTGTCACACTGCAAACATCTAAAGCTTCACTAAAGCTGCTGCACCTGGTGTACCCCACTCTGAATCCCTGGCACCCTCCTTCCCCACCACCAAAGCACTGGTGATACAGAGCCCAGGGACAGCTGCCTCAGGCACCTCCTTTCTCATTTTACAGCAGGACAGATGGACACAGAATGCCAGTGCTCCATTTCCTGCCTTTCATTCCACACAGTGATGCTGCTTCTTCATTGAAATAGCAGGTTGGATTCAGTATTCATGGAGCTGGCCATGCTTTGGTGGCACCTCAGCAAAGCCTCTCCAACCTGACCTTGCTGGTCACCAGCTCTGTCCTGACTTGCTGCTCAGGCTGCTGAAGCTTGGCTCTAAAGCAGACTCAAGCTTTGTCATTACAAATCATTTCCCCTCTATTTGTTGCCCTGAAATAAGATCTCAGTATCACCCTGCATTCGGTGGAACAGCTTCACAGGCAGATGGAAGGATGTGCTTATGTGACAGGCAGACTGGGCAGAAGCCCCCAGCGAGCTCATCCAACACTTCTCCATGAGGACTTTGCTGCACTTGGGCTGGAGGGCAGGATTGGAGAGTATGACACACTAGCAACACTCGGTTTTGCTGGAAACCTTTCCCTTCCCTGCCACAAAGCCCTGCTCAATCTTTTGCCTCCGAAGCCAACGTCTAGATTTCAGAAATCTGAACTGCCAGTGGAAATTCCCTGCAGCGCGTTGATTATTACATCTCCTGCTGGCACTCGTGGCAAGGGGAAAAAAAGTCACATGGCTTTCTGGACACATGTTTCGCTAAGGAGTCTTGCATCAGAGGGCAGAAGCCAGCAGCCAGGAAAATAACTCCAATTACGGTAAATAAATCCCCAAATATGTGACAATCTGCCTTTTAAACAGGAAACAGAGGGGAATAAGCAAAGGAAGACTTCGGTCTAAACACTGCTGCCACCAGCCTCAAGAGCCCAAGAGCAAGACTCTGAAGACACGTCTGGGCCAGAATTATTTTACCTGAAATTTACTGATGTGTCTCAAGTCCGAGACAGCTTCCTTCCCTGAAGGGAAAGGCGCCGACAGTTCCCAGCAACTGTGCCAACCTCCAGCATTCCCAGTGGCTCAGAGGAGAAACCCTGGAGGGTCAGCTGCCACCTCCGGACACGTACATGTCCCTCAGGAGGCTCAGCACAGGAAGTTGTGCGGCTCCTGAGACGAGCAGTGCAGGTATCGCTCCCCACACCATCTCAACCCTTCCTCCCGCTTACACATCCAAGACCTGGGCTGTGTCTGGACACAGCTGGTAGCAGACATCACTTGACAACAGGTTAAGTGTAGAAGCATTTTGCCCAGGGAGCGACATGTCAGAACCTGCTTGCTCTAGAGACTCTGCGCAAGGCAGGCAGCACAGCGCAGGGAAGGATGGACACCAGCACCAGCCAGCCTTCCTCTGGGTTTCCTCTCCTGTTTACAACTCAAATACAAAATAAATATAACCAGCAATGTGAAGAGAGAGGAAGGATGAATTAAACATCCAGTTCCTCCAAACTTAAGGCCTTGGGAAGTGTTATGTCTTAACACCACCTCACTAAAGACAGCACTGCCCAGTCTCACAGGGAAAGTCACATAGTGAGTGCCAAGTGCAGCTGGAGACCTCAGTACAGACACCTCAGTCCACACTTGCTGTATGACGACCGAAGCCCCAGGACCCAGAGAAAGCCAGTTACCAAACCGCTCAACTCCAGCCTCCCTGCATTGAGTGGGCTGTGTTCGCATGCAAACCAAGAGCCTAGGCAGCTGGAGGGACCTCAGGCTCTGCTCTCAATGGAGCACAGGGCAGCGGATGCTCAGCATCCGTCCCCATGACACAGTCCTGCAACACGACGTCTGCACTGACCTCCCTGTTGTGCCATGCCCACAGCACTGCCTGCTCCAAGGTGCCAGCTGGACTCTGCGGAAGCACATCTTTACCATGCAAAGAGGGGAATCAAGAGAAAAGGACTCAGTTCTGCTCCCTATACCAGGAAAGATCAAGCAGCTGCTGCTGTCTACAGCCGGAGGTTTATTAAGCTTTCTTTTATGCCTAACTTTAAAACTCCACCAAACCAAGGCAGCTACCCATAGCACTGCTTTATTTTTAAACTCAGGCAGATGCACTGGACTCTCCTGCATTCAACTCCTGACACCTTTTGTCAGCTCCAACATGCAAGATGTGGTTAGAGCTTCATGAGAAGATGCCAAGATGAAGCTGCTGCAGGTGATCAGTAAGTGCTTCCTCTTAGCTTTTTCTGATGTTGCAGTTAGCTCTTTGAGCAAAGCTGGGTCCAAGCAGCAGAAACAAGACCGTGGCAATGGTCAGAGCCGAGGTTCTGCCGAGGGCAGACACCGCCAGCCTCTGCACCATCTCCGGGGATATTTTAAGGTTTCATGCTGTAGCTCTCGAGCCCAAGCAGCTGCAGTCAGCAAAGCGAAACCTGCTCTGTCCAGCACAGGGCCGTGAGCAGCAGCGGGATGGCAGTGGAGCAGGCTGCTGGTTACCACAGCACAGCCTGATTTCAGGGGGTCCTCTCCAGCTAGCTTGGGTGCTGAACCTACATGGAAAAAGTAACTGCTCAGACACTGCAGATTCTTCATTATGTCTATCAAAACTTGGGCAAGATCAGCACCTCAGGCTGGTGTAGATGTTCAAAGTGCAAGCAGGGCCATATGCATTAGCAAATCCTTGCAAAGACTGTAGTTAGCACGCACTCGTTGTGTGACAGCATCTCTCTGAGCCAGGCAAAGTATCCCCAGCCCGGTGGCCTGTGCAGTATTGACCTACTCAACACTGCCCTGAGGACAGCAGTGTGGCAGTGCTGTCACTGCCACACTGCTGCAAAGAGGCCACGCACAGCTCTGAATCTGCTGCAGGGAGTGGGATGTGAAACCTTCCTTTCTGCACAAGCCTTCATGGATTCCCAGCCAACACTACCTGGCACAGAGAACCTGACCATGTTCCACTCAAGAAGACAAACCCAGAGGGCTGCAAAGCAAAGCCCAGCCTGCCCCCACCACACTGGCTGCCCTCTGGAGCCATCACGTCCCACATGAGCACAGTCCCACTACCAGAGCGCAAGTAGGTGGTTTTCCTCCTCACAAGCGCAAGTAGGTGGTTTTCCTGAGGCCTTTGGCCTCACCCTGCCCAAACCGTCACTTTCCTCTGGCTGAAACACATGGCACTTTCCCAGTTCTCAGCTGAAGCCGTGCACTTGGCCGGACCCTCCCCATGCCTCTGTGCCCTGACTCTGCTCGGCCCCTGGGGATGCAAATTCATTCTCTACATGTGCTGAGGATGCACATATGGCAGCCCCCTCCCCGCTCCACTTCCACCTAAGCCCGACCTCCTAACAACCTCCGCACAGTACAACGCGACCGGCCCAAGAGTGCCAGAAGGCATCCAGGTGCTGCAGCCTGATGCTTCACACCCACAGCCAGGCAAATTTGCTGGGATTTCCGGGAAGTGTCTCTAGGGTGCCCCGTGCTGCTGCACCCCCACTTTGGTGCGAGCTTGTTTGGAATGCGGGGCCATCGGGGATGGGGGGGGCGGAGGGGGGAGAGGGGAAGTTATTCTGGTGGTGGCCTATGAATAACATCCAGTGATTTATAGGAAGTATAATCCAATAATACAGTAAAATAAAACAGTGTGTCTGAGATGGGTTTGATTCCAGGAATTATAAAACAAATTATTAAAGAGAGAGAGAAAGAAAAAAGCCTCAGAGAGGCCAGATCGGAGTAAATTGGGCACAGATGGGCTGGGAGGGGGTTTCTCTCCCTCCACTCACCGAGATGCCCCTGCCGCAAGCACGGCTTCAATTAGTCTTTTCAGAAACCAGAGTTTTATTTCCCCAAATTACAGAATTAAAAAAAAATTAAAATTCTTGGAGTGCTTGTGGTTGGGATAAAGGGATCCAAGCTTCTCTGTGAGCTGGTTGTGCAGATGGCTACCAAACTGTTAAATGGGCCACCCCACAATGGTCCCGCCCCAGCCAGAGCCCAGGATGGCCCAAAACATCAATGGTTACCTATGTCCCTTCATGGAAAGCTCCAGCAACTGCAAGTCTCTGCCATGCAGACTGGCTGTCTCTTCTCTCTGCCTCCCTGCCCTAGGCGGACACTCTTTGTCCTATGGGTCTGAGCTACTAGAAGCTTTTTCACACCTTTCACTCCTGACAAGAGACAGCCGGGTCAGTGGGACCCTCACTGGCTGCACAACATGTACCTGCCTCCCTGGACAACGCAGGAACACGCCATTTGATGCTGAACAGCAGGGGAAGCACTTCATGTGGGAATTCTTTGGCTTCCTCTGTCAGAGAAAACAACAGATCCAATTCATCTCTCAGCGTCTTCCCAGTGCTGCCCGGCTGCACAGGCAGCTGAGACCAGCTCTAGCGTGCCTGGTGTTGTCCCTGGGGATAAGCACAGCTCAGCTGCCTGCACCAGCCACAGGGCCCTGCCTGCACTCACCTGAGCCCTGGCTGGGCAACCACTGCAGGGTTCAGGTAACCACAGCAGCGACCTGCGTGGGAGGAGGATGTGAAATGCCACGTGCTGCTCACAGCTGGCTGGCTCTAAAATAAGTTCAAACACCTCAGTGCACCTCAAAAAAAGTCATCCTGTCAAAAGAGCACGTGATGACCTTGCACAGGTTGATTTATGAAAAAGTGGCAGTGGCTAGGAGCAGAGATACAGAGGACACGCCCCAACAGCCATACAGGGGTCATACACCAGGACAGGGGCACCCCTGAGGGACCACAGCCAACCCACACCACAGCAAAAGAAAATGAGTAAAAAGCAAAGAGCAGCAGATATAAACCATCACACACAAGTCCCAACCTCCCATGCTGCCTGTTGCCTCACTGAAGGAATTGGAACAGACCTAGCACAATCCACACCAAAAATGGGAGAAGCTGAGCCTGAGATGGGGCAAGATTGTGTTTGGTGTAAGCTCAAGGAAGAGGGAGGACAGGTGCTTAATAAAGCATTTAATTGTTCAGCTTTCCTTTTTCTTAATACCTGAATCTGTGATTAAAAGTTTTTATTCAGGGGCTTACAATTTTGCAGAAGTTCCCCACATTGCGACTGTTTTGCCCACGACACTGCGACAACTGCCAGCACCACTGGATTCTAGCACCACGGATTCGTTAGACACCAGACACAGGGCAACAAGCACATTCACAGGTTTCTCAGGAGTAACTGGGGCTTCAGAGACCTGGAAATACATGGCAGGGGAGGGAGGGAGCAGCTATCCCTGAAGAGAACACTCCCGGACAGCAGGGAAGAGAGGCCCTTGGACAGATCTCCCTCCCGGCCCCAAACCCATGGAGCTCCTCCTGCTACTGCAAGCTCACAGCTGAAGGTCAGACAGGCCCGTGTGACGGGAAGGACACAGACACGCTCTGATCCCAGATTTGCAGGAGGATTTCAGTAGGAGGAGATCTCTGGAGGCCGTTCGGTCCAACAGCAAAGTTAGATCCAGCCCTGTGGAGCAGACGCAGCCAAGCTTTGACTACGGCCGGCTCCCCAGTAACACTTCCTGGCAATTTGGCACGCGGGCAGGGTGGGACTGCTCCCTGAGCCCTGCCAGCCTCCCACAGGCCCGCAGGAGCGGCTCGGCCCCCTCGCTCCTGCTGCTGCCCATGCTGCTGCAGCGCAGGGAGGTGACTCATGTGCTGGGAAATGGAAACCCGCACCTTCCCGACACTGTTCCTGCTGCACGCTCCAGCCAGGCCTCTGCCCACAGCAGCCCACACACCGGGGAAGGAGCCAGCACCCTTGGTCCATGCTGGGCATTCGGTAATCATCCAGCAAACACTCCTGCTTGCATTCTGAACTCCAGACCCTTTGCTGTTGTGCTTTTTATTTCCATCTGCACCCAGCTCTTCCCAGTATCACAGCACGGGCATTGAGCCCCACCTGTGCTGTGCCAGCACTCAGCATGCAAGCGCTCAGAGAGCACCAGGGCATTTGCACTGACAACAGGATTTGCTTTGCCAACAATATTCCCACTAATATTTCAGGGTCACCAGAGCAAGGAGTCCTCAGGGAAATTCCTGAAGGGCACTCTGCCTCAGATGGCAGCCATGGTGCCATCCAATCTGCAGGCATTCTGTGGACACTGACACCTGCTCTGCACACAGCCTACAGTCCCCAGCAGGAACAGGTTTGCTTTCTCCAGAGATCTGAAAGCTGGGAGCCCACCTGCACAGGAGGCAGATAATTCAGAGAACACTTATTTTTCACGAGATAAAAGGTGTTCCCTTTTTCACTCACATCTGCAACTCAGTTACAGATGGAAGAGCACAGTCCAGTGGCCTGAGATCTGGGATCGCTTCCAGCTCTGCCACAGGGGCTTGCCAACCAGCCCATAAAAATCTCTTCCTCTCCCTACCACCCGCTCCTGTCTGCAGCAGACACCACTGTTAATTCACATACCAGGGGTATTATTATTATTATTAATATAATAATTACCATCACACAGAGGCATTTGCTTATAATCATAAAGTACTTTGCAGCTCAAAGATAAACATGCCATTGCTGGCTGGCATCTGGCAGGCGAGAGGGCACAGCTGCCTCACCAGCAGGACTGACAGCTCCCCCTGAGCTTCCCCTGAGAGAGGCGGGTGCCTGCAAGGCAGGCACAGCACACAGGAGCTGATTCCCAGCCCTCTGGCTGGTGCTAGTTCACTCCATCAGCTGACCTTGGCCACTAACCACCAGCCTGACAAGTGGCCAAGTGGCTCACGAGGGAGAAATCTCCCAGCAGCAGCTCTTTGGGGCTCAGCCTGATCGCCCACACGATGGCTTTAGCTGAAATCCATCAGCTGGAGGCCTTCATCTTTGGGATCTAAATCCCAACCCATCGGCATGTGAAATGGTGCTTCCTCCCACCCAGGCAGTGCAGCCCCATCCCTGCTGCCAGACAGCTCAGGCAGACCTGGGTACCTGCTGCTGACTGCATGTCGAGGGGACACAGAGAAAAACACATTCCCTGGAAGCATAATTTTAAACTCTGAAAGAGGCTCTGGTTTGGTGGCACCTCTGCTGACCAACAGATGGGTTGTCAATGGTAAAGTCCACATACAGGCTTCTAGGTGGATGGAGGAAGTGAGAGGAGGAGGATAAGTAACACTCGATATTGCTTTGTTCTCTAGGTGCCTTAATATGGGGTGCAGGCTCCACCCTGGCCTTTCAGAGAGTGGCACTGCATCCCTCAGGCACCTGCACAGACAGTCACAGGCAATGCCACTACCCCACCAGCCAAGGACTCCAAGACCCTCCCAGCCCTTCTGGTGCCAGCAGAGGCACTGAGCAGGGCCCAGGTTAAATGCTGGGAGTAAAGCCACATCTTCCTTCTGTGCTGATGACTGAGGCTCCAGGGAGATGTGATGCCTCCTCAGTCCTCAGATACCTCAGCCAGCCCCACAGAGGCCCAGCCAAGGTCCCTTTGTATCAACACCCACAGGCATCTAACCACCACTCCAACCCATCTGTCCCCAGCTGGCGTGTCCCCTCACCCTTCTCCACATGAGCAGCTCGGCCATAGGGAGTGGCTGATCCCCATCCCAGTTCCCCTAAAGCAGCACGTGGTACCTTTGGGCTGGGAGTTGTACACTGCAAACATGTTGATTGCCACGAGCTGGAGCATGCGGGTGCTTCCGATGGGAGGGGGGCTGTGCTGCAGCAGGACCTGGAACTCCCTCAGAACCTCCTCGGCCACCGCAGGGAAAGTCTCCATCCTGCAGACAGAGAGAGAGGCTGTAGAGTGCAGGCAGTGTCCCTGGATGCAGGACAGGAAGTCAGCACGGCTCACCCCATGTCACATCTCCTGGGGAAGGTCACATCTCCTGGGAAGGGGGAACATCTGGGGTGCTGTCTCCCATCCAGGTGCCATGGGGAATGAAGGTGCAAGCTGCAACGGAGGCAGCTGAAGCCTTCCTTAGAGAGGGCAGTGAGGGATTGTTCTGTGACTGACAGTCAGCATTCCTTTGGCAGGAAAACATGGCCTTTATGAGTCATTCCTGACCAACCATTTTTTTCTACTGACTTCTACCAATCTGGGAGGGGTGCCAAGGGGCTAGCAGCTCACTTGGACCAGGAGCAGCCCATGGGACTCCCAAGAAACCCAAGCTGCAGCAAAACGCACACACTGGTGCCACATTGCAGGCGTGGCAATTCCAGTGCATTGAATGTTGGCCAGAGCATGCTTCCTCCAGAATGGTGCCGGTCCCTGGGCTCCTCGCTGCAGGATCGGATCCCATGGCACTGAGCCCCATCCCCTCCAGGCTACACACTTCCCAGCACTGTGATTGAGCCCCTAAACTTCATCACTTGGAGCCCCACAGGACAGGGACTCGCCGACTCGTGTAGCTGCTGACAACGTCAAAGCTGGAGCGGGTCCCTGCAGCCCATAGCGCTGCTGTCGCACGTCAGGACACAGCAGCCCGCGGCTGCGGTGCCACGGCTGGGGATAGGGTGTGCTTTCAACACCACTCACAAGCACCCATGAAAATCTGACACGTTTATCCTACTCTTCATCACTAAGGAAATTAGCTGAGGTCGCTTATCAGAGCTGTTGGATCCTCAGCAATCTCCCAACTGAAGTGGGGTCAAAAACCGAACTGATCGCAGAGAGCCCAGTCAATTCCCAAAAATGAGTGAGATGGGGTTCCCCACAACAGCCCTCCCAAAGAGTCCTCACCTGGTATCCCATGAAGACAACTTTATAACCAAGAAGCTGTCCAAAACCTTGGAAACTACTGAGGAGGGGAAGGTCCTCCTGTCCCACGGCCTCTTGTGCTATATTTTCTATATTAATTCTTGTTCCTACACTAGAAAAGGACACAGCCAGATCCAGCAGACTGAGTGTCTCCCAGCAAGTGTCCGCTCCATTTACCAGTGACATTGTTCGGAGTCCACATGGGAGCAATGGAGCCAAAATCCAGATGCCTCACCCTCTGTGGAGCTGGGACAGGCGACCTCAGGGGCCTCCAGAGCAATTTCCTCTATCTTCCCCCGAGAGATTCAGATCTTGTGATATCAGCACGCTACAGGCTGGATTAACGAGTCACTTCTGGTAACCCACATGGGCAATTTTGCTGGGCTTCCCCAACAGACTTTCAGGACAGCGATAGCTCTATTTTTAAAAACAGAAATGGCTTTCTTTTTGGCCATATTTCACAGGTGCCTTTCAACATTCAGGTCTGCCTAGCAGCAGGGTACCCTCTCCCTGGGAACTGTTTGTTGGAGCAGTTCAAAGTCTCTGTTACCTTCCCAAAAACACGGGCTGGAACAAACAGGCCCCTCATACTTTGCAGCTGTGCAAAATGAAGTAGCTCCATTGATACAAAAGCACTGCTCTTCCTGCAAGAGGCAACTTCCCAGGACTTCGGGCACAGTCAGGGAATTAGAGCAAACTGATTGCTTCTAAAGACTTCCTAGTTTTGAGAAAACTCAGACCGCATCCAGTATATCCAGCAACATCCTCCTAGAGCAGACAACACTCTGGGGATGGAGTAGCCCTTTGCAGGATGGGTTGTTAGTAAGGAGATGAAGATTATTGCCATGGAATAACAACAAGAAGGAGCAAGGGCTTCCTCAGGCCCACCAGATGTGCTTTGATACCACAGCACATCTGGAAGAGCGTGCAGTAACCCCACTGAGCTCAGAACCAGCAGGTCAGGAGCCGAGTGGAAGCTTTTAATAAATTGCTTACCTGTGGTTTTAGGAGTAAGAGTCCAATTAGGGCAACATCATCTTTTCCCTGTTTTTTACAGATAAATCACCAAAGATCCTGCCCAAAGAGGACTCGACTTTTACCTATTTTAAGCGTGGAAGCTGTTTAGCAGAGCTGGATGATTTTCCCTTCCTGTGTCACGGTATTACTTTCTAGTTCCCTTCTAAGTACTGCAGGGGATATTCTACCATTAAACATACTTGGGTTTTCTAAATGACTGTCCTGGGAAGCAACTGCCTCAAACACTGCATCTTAATTTCACAAAAGTCTCAGGAGCCAAATGTGCAACTGATCTCTGCAACATCCCCATTAATCCCCTGCTGGCATCTGTCCAACCAGAGCTCGGCCGCGAGCACAGCCCCACAGTGCTGGGGACCAGCAGCTCCCCAGATTCTTGGCCCTCTGAAACAGACACACTGCACTTCCCAAACCTTTCGTGGGCTCTTGCAGCTATCCTCCTCTTTTTCTGTAGGCAGGAGGACATGCAGCTCTTCCTCCTTGCTGCAGGCCAGGCTGCTGCCTGCGAGCAGATAGTCAGTGCCTTGTGACTCAGGGAGAGATCAAGAGCAAAGGCAGAGAGCCAAAGGCTCTCCCCCTCACCCTGACACTCTTCAACAAATTGGCCGGCACAGCTCTTGCTTCCCCTTTGTTTACAAAGGGCCCAAAGTGAAGCATGTGACCCTCCTGAGTGGTCATCCCAGAAAGTGCTGGATGGAGCAAGCACCAAGGTGCCAGGCTGCGTGGCAGGGTCTGTGCTGTGCCCAGCACTGATGTGCCTTCCTGCTTCAGAAGGGAAAGGGGACAGAGAATTGTACATCTGAGTCAGAAAACCCCAAGAGTAGGGACAAGATGCCATTTTGCATCCACACTACCTTTACCTACGTGGCCTGGAAAACGTCTCTCAGCCTTGTAACTTGTAGCTCACAGTTCCTCAAGAGACTGAAGGGGCCAACAGAGCTCATGAGTGTCCAGTTGCTTCCAAGGCACTGGCAGGCCCAAGCAGAGACCACCGTGTCAGGGACTGTCTGGATTCACACATGGCCTCTCCTCAACAGTTGCTCCCACACAGCCACCCCATCCCAACAGCGAGGGCCAGTCTGGACCCAGAGACAGCTCCATGGGAAGCCCATCAGCTGTGAGGCTGAGCTCTGCCCTCTGGGTCATAAGGATGTCCCCCAGGCTGGGATCACAGCCCAGGCTGGGATCAGGCTTGCTTTGCTTCAAGGGTAGCTGCTCAATTACTTGAAACCCGTTTCTGACAGTCATTGCCAAGGGCACTTTGTACAAACCAGTTCCCACAGCCAGGGCAGCTCTCAGCTACGAGGCTTTCACTGAAATGGCAGCAAGGAGATGAAGGGCAAGGCTAGCCTTGACACGCTCCAGATGGCAGCTTTCAGCCACCACATGGATCTACCTCAATGGCTTTGTGTTCCTCGAAGGCAACAGTCATTGAGAACCCACTAGAGACACCTCTCTACTGCTTAAGGGTGGGGGGCAGCAGAGGAGGGGAGGGCAAACCCAGAAATTAAACAGGAGGGAGCATGGTTTGGTGACATGAGAGAGAGAAAACAGCATCTAGTCCCTCCTGTGTATCAACCATCTGAGCTCAGCCTCTGCCAGGGGGTCCCAGTGCACAGGCAGAAACAGGCTTTGAGGGGGGGGAAGGAAAAGCCCAAGCTATAAGCAGCGTGGATCAGAGGGTGGGTAAGGGGAATAAAAACCAGGAGGCTAGGCCTGCAAGAATTCACACCCTGTGCCCTCAGCTCCAAACACAGCTTAGTTGCTAACAATATTAAATTCCAAAAAGACTTGTAATGTAGGAAAATAAAATAAACATCCTGCACACTTACCCAATCCTGGTAAACAGCTTCCCATGGGCATGGAGAAAACTGAGGATGAACCTTTTGTTCAGCTGCATGGGAAAAAAAAAAAAAGGAAAAAAAAAAGAGAGAGAGGAGAAAACAATTAAACTCTCTCCTATTTCCTGTGAATTAAGAATGTCCCCAGTGACAGAAGAACCTGGCCTGGATGCTGGGGGTGGCACTGGAGATGGGAACCAAATGGACATGCCCGAACTCTTACAAACATCATGCTCAGAGGCAGAGGCAAGTGCCAAACAGCTGGAGCTGGAGCCGGGAGAGGTGGTGGAGACACAGCACCCTCTGCCGGGTCCTGCGATCCCGTGCAGGGGCTGCTGTGACCCGGGTATCCCAACCCCAATACTCACACCCTGGGCACCCCAACCTCATACCTGCATCCCAGACACCTGCACCCTGGGCACTCCAACCCAAATACTTGCACCCCAGGCATCTCAACCCTGATACCTTCACCCCAGACACCCCAACCTGATACCCACACCCCAGGCACCCCCGGGCAAAAGTCTCCTCCATGCCTCACCAGCTCAGAGCATGCCTACGGGATTCTGCAAAAGATGTTCCCAAAGTCAGCCTTTCCTACTAGCATTCCCATCGATGGAAAAAACAACTCCACAACCACCAGCAGCAGCCTGTTCTGCACTCCTGACTGTGACAGAGGCAGAGCAGCCACTGGACAAGGCAGAGAGGAAGCGGGATGTCCTTCCCAGTGCTTTTCTGCAGAGAACCCAGCACAGTGAGCTCAGCAGCAATGCTCGAAGCACTTATTTGTGCCCTGTCAGGAGCAGCTCTCAGAAGCAAGGGAGGATTGGGGCGATACTGCACCTCATCATTTAACTCCAGCCTTAGACAATTGCAGAGATGGTGTTCAAATGTATCAGCAAAACCTCTGAGAGCCTACAGCAGAAGTGCTGCTATTGAACTTCCAGAGAAGTTACTGAACTGTCCAGAGAAGCTGCGGATGCCCCATTCCTGGAAGAGTTCAAGGACAGGTTGGATGGGGCTCAAACAAGCTGGTTTAGTGAAAGGTGTCCCTGCCCATGGCAGGGTGGTGTTCGAACTAGATGGTCTTTAAGGCTGCTTTCTATCCAAACCATTCCATGATTCTGTGAGCATGGAGCTAAGGGTACACAGGAGCTGGCTGTAGCACACGGCATGAAGACGGCTTCCTGCCCTGCTTCGGTCCACTAACTCCAAAACCTGACTTGAATAATTACTTACTGCTGCTCAGGGCTTTCCCAGTCCTTATCTAAATCGCTCTGAGGAACGCTGTGGGTGGGTAAGCACTCACTGCCTGGACCTGAGGTGGCTGTGTCACACCAGGAGTGGACTGGCCTCGCTCTTACCTCCCCCAGAGCAGGAGGTTTTCCTCTCGCGCCTGTGCGCCTGCAGAGCCTCAGCACGATGAGAAAAGCCAGGCTCTGAGCTCTGCGCGGGGAGACGCTGACCAGGAGCAACCCAGAGCACCATCACACTGCATTTGCACAAGGCTGCTATACTCCTCCACTTCCATTCACAGGGGGAACCAGAGGCACAGGGAAAGGACGAGATTACCTGGCAGGGCTTTGGCAATGCCCAGCCAAGAGCTAGGCATGTGCCAGAGGATGTGACGGGCACTGGGTGGTGCCTCCCAAGCTCCCTGCAAGGCCTGTCTGCAGGAGGCAGTTGTCACAGGCAGTCCCAGCTCTGGTGCTACGTTCCATTCCCTTTTTCTGAGCCCTGGGCTCCTGCCATGACTGATGCCCGTTGCTCCACGAGGTGGGATTGTTTGGTGAGGTGTAATTAACCCAGCTGCCTTCCCGAAGTACCCTTGCAGGAGAATGATGCCCTGCTGCAGAGTCGCTCCTGGGCCATGTGCGAGTTTAAACATAAAACCTGTCTCATAAAACAAGCCAGACCAATTAAACTGGCTCCTGCAGCAAGGGGTTCTTGCTTACTCACTATTTTACTGCTGCCCTAAAGAGCCCTTTCCACTAGATCTCAACTTTATTTGCCACCATTTTATTGACTCTGCAAAATGGAACCCAGAAAAGACTGGGGAATACCAGGACAGCACAGCAAAGCCCTTATTCACTCTGCCAGTGAAATTTGGATATGGCTGATTCTTCACCTCAGGACACCATGACAACCGAGAGCTTGAAACCTTTCACAGGTGCTTCAGGTATTTCTTTTTCAGACAACAGCTTGTGGAGGCAGAAAGCTAGTTTGTGACTAGTTCTGTGGCTCCTGCTGCAATCACACACCCTGAGACATACACAGCCTAAGGAATCTGAGCCCCCAGCTCAGTGCTCTGCCCCACAGCAAGCCCCTGTGCAAGAGCTGGAGGAGGGGGTCCATGCTCTGTGCTCTTTGATGAGGAATATGGAAAAGAGCAGGAACTCATGGCCTGACCCATCTCAACTGGAAAGCAACACTCACTGACAGGCTGCACGAGGGGAAAGAAGAAACTGGGGCATAAGTTTTCCTCTAATGCCCACAATTCACCCACAGCCTTGGGAGCGCTCACACTGCAATCCCCCACACCGCTTCCCATCAGCAGGGGAGAACCAAAACTCCCCACCTTGAATGGAAAGTGACACCCAGTAGGGACATGCTGAGTGTTTCCACAGCCAGCCAGCTCTGCGAGGGCTTGTCAGGACATTGGCTTCACCCCCGTCATCTCAGAGCAAGTTTCACACTTAGCCTTTTCACTCGCAATCCCAAGGACTAATCCGTCACGCTCCACAGAAACCAGTATGGAACTGCGACACAGATATCTGCATATATATATTTATAATGGTTTCTTTTAAGGAAATGTGATTCCTGCCTCCAGGAATGAAGAATGTTTTATACTTCTTGCCAACTTAATCACAAACCCTGCAAGCCCAGGCAGAGCCCAGTGTGCCCCAGCACTGTGGCATCTCAAGCAGGCACCTCTCGCTTCTTTCATCACTTTTTCTCTCACAGCCTCAAGGTTTTGATGAGCTCATCACTCAACTTTGGACCTTTCATCTCTGAGTTCATGCTAAGGCCACAGGCTGCTTTGACTGGGCTTTTCTCTGAATGACTGTTTCCCTACTGACTCACCTGTCCCTCAGCCTCTGGGAACCCTCCCAGCTGCTCCCATCAAATTCCGCTTCCCACGGCATCAGTGCGAGGGAAACAGTGACTTCCATCAAGTGGCCCAGCTCTGGGGCATGGAGGAGGAAGTTTTGTCACCCTGCTGCTCTTCATTCACATGGTGGAGAGGAACACTTTCCCAGAGCATTGCCATCATGCTCACTGCCTTGACAGTGCTACCATGAAACCTGCAACAACTTACTACCTTCATCTCACTCACTGCAGCCCAAAAGCAACTCCCTTCAAACATTTCTCAAAAATGGTCCTTGTGCCAATGCCAGGATACCAGAGTAGGACTCCCTGTACTTTTACATTGCTGCCCTTTATGGGCAGCTTTGGTCCTTGGGACAGGGAACCAAATCTGGCTGGTCCCAATGGCTCACTTGAGAAAAGTTCACCAAGAAAGACTTATAAAACAACTGAACTACGTAAAAAAAATGGATTTTGGCTCTTCCAGTTGAAAAGTGGGCATCACCAATATGGAAGTTATGAGCATATAGTGAAGGCATTAGTTATAAAAACAAACCAGCTGTCAAGAAGAAGAAGGGGTCCCTGCACACAGTAGTGCCTGGAGCTGAAAACAGCTGTTTCTGCTGTCATGAGTCAGCAAGTGCAGACAGACTAAATCCACCTGGGAAGAGGCAACCTCACCAGAGGAAGCAGCCCAGTGCTGCTTGGGGAGCATTCACACACCTCACCGCCAGCCCTGCTGGATTTGTTACCATGGCAGAAATCAACAGTGACTAACAACTTCTCGAGGAGCAGCTAAAAGAGCAGAGATAGCAATGGGCCTGAACAGTCAGCTCAAATCACCGCAAAGCCACGGGGAGCACAGCCTGACAGCACAGAACCGCAGCACTCAGACGGCTTCACGAAAGGTTTGTCGCGACTTGAGCCAGGAAAGAAGAAAGCAAGACTCTGCCTCCTCAAGAGACTGTGCACCGACCGAAAAGGGTTGAAAATGGTGTCTCCCACCCCAGAGCAGCAACACTGGACATGCCACCGGGGAGCACAGGAGAAGGAGTGCCGCGATCTGGACTTGGAAGAAGAGCTGCTGTGCTTGAACCCAGCGCAGACCCATTTGGCTCTGGGTGAGGAGTGCAGAGAGCTTTGGCACCTGAGCATCAGCCCCAGCTGTGAAGGAGGCACCAAATAAGGGAAAGATTCCGGAGAAGTGACTCCTGGGGAAAAAGCATTTCAATTTAAAAATTGTTACTTCAGGTTTGGAAGTAAATTTCAGGATCTGGTCTTTATCAAAGGAGGCAAACTTTCTTCAACATCAGCAAAGCATCTGTGGAGCAGAAAGTGGTGTCAGAGTCAAAATAGGCTGCAAAAGACAAGTCCATTAATCAAGAGACCAGATGCAAAACTGCCTGTAACAAATGCGCTGTCTCCACCGGAGTGGAAGGGACTGGAGCACAGCGGGACGTTCTCCTAAGCCTAGGGGTCTCCTCAGTGACAAGGGGTTGGGATACAGACCACAGAGCCACACAGCTCCGCTCCAAAACACGTTCCACACTCATCCCAAATATTTTCAGGGTTTCTTGGGCAGCCAGGCTTTTCCAGGCACAGCTTCCTTGCTGAGAACTGTGTGAAATAACATCCAGGCACCCAAAACGTGCCATATTCTCACTCCCAGATCAAGCCTTAGAGATACCACGTTAATTAAGATTATTTCTCTCTTTCCATAGGCAGCTCCTTCCACACCACCCAGTCCAAGGGCAGCAGTGAACCCACTACCTGGCCCTGGCCATGGCTGTACAAACATGAACCTGAGCCTGTTTTCCACAGCAGTGTCTCACTGAAGTAATATCAAACACTGATACAGAGCTTCCTGAAAAGCCCTGGATGCTACAGTGGGCTTAACTGGCAGGATACCAGGAGGAGGTTTTACTGCTACAGGTGTAATCCCAACAAAGTGCTGGAGGAAAGTGTTTGGTGCAAATGGCTACCTACATAAAGGAGACCAGACAAAAGGGCTATTAAGATTGTCTGGCATTTTCACAGTGTTTATAAGGTACCCACAGAGCTGTGGGCAAATTCCAGCTGGGCTAATTGCCATAATCACTCCTCTTCATATACGACCTGCAACCACAAATGGATACAGAGCTTGCCTTGGCTTCTTCTTGCCATGTGTTTAGTGCAGGTTTCTGTTCAGCAGTCACAATGTCCTGCCTTGAAACAGATTCATCTCTTCAGCAGTAGAAGCAATTCCAGTGAAAATGCTGCTACTTAACATCAGACACTGCACAAACGTAAAATCCAATTTGCTACGACATGGAAGAAAGAGAGAAGCCTGATGTATCATGGCCTTGAGGCAGAGAAAAATTAATTTACAGGTAGAGACCCTGAGACATATCCTCATTGTTCGCAGTGCAGCAGCTCCAGCACCAGGACACATTGCATGACTGTAAGAGTTACAAGCCAGCAACCCAGCAAGAGAGAAAGAGGCATTTAAGAAGCCCCTTGGCAAAACCAGTGAGCTTTTGAGTTGTTCCTTCATCACTGCAGGGAGCAGGTGAGAGGAAAAACATTAAGCAAGAAAATAGTCCACTTCAGTAACGTAAAGATCAAACTGTGTAACTTCTCTGGCTCCAAAACAAGTATCTAACCTATAAATAAATTCAACACTATTTAATAGTAAATTTACTAGCAGAACTTTCAATTCAATGATAGCAGGTCAAATAGAATATTTGTATGTGTGTTATTTCCTTTTCAACCAAACTCGTATCTAAATTTGGTTTCCATGAATTAGTATTATGCAACATTTTTGAAAAAACATTACCATTAAACTGAATAAAAACTGATTAAGTAACCTCTTAAACAGCAGTCCTCAGGGACCCTCACTGAACTGGATGGAAAGAGGGTGGTAGAGACCCACTAGCAACGTTTTTCATCAATGAACTGAAAGGAAATTCTGCTGTCAAACTGCAGCAAGTAATGATGGCTACAGAGCATTTACGCAGGGTTATGATAATCACTTCAAAATCTGGGGGTTTCCAGCATCAGATGCCATGTTATGCATCTGGCATCGCATGTAAAGTTAAGCCTCCAGGAGGCTGTGCCCGCGACAGCTTCTCCAGAAAGGCTCTAGGGACTACAATGGCTAAATCTCCAGTGCAATGCCCAGTAAAAAGGATTAAAGGCATCCCTTGGATGTACAAGCAGAGCAGGCACTGGGTAGCACACTCACATCTAAATACAGCACTGTCAGAGCTGACACTGAAATACTGCACCCAGTTCTAGTGCCCTTATTTTTAAAAGGATGCTGAAAAATTGGAGAGGGTCCAAAAAAACAGCCATAAAAGTGATTCAAAGGCTAGAAATGATGCCTTGCAGTGAAAAATTTAAACAGCTCAATCTGTTTAGCATTATAAGACTGGGAGGCGATGGGATTGCAGGGTACAAAGTGCCTCCCTGGTACTTATGGGCTCTCTATGCTCACAGGACAGCAAAACACAGGAATAAACTGGAAACATTCATTCTGTAAATAAGGTGTTTCAGAACCAGTGCAATTATTACTAGAACAAACTCCCCAGGAAAAGGGTGGATTCTCAAAACTGGATGTCTTTCTGGAAGTACTGCTTTAGCCAAACACGAGTTATTTGGCTTCATACAGGAGTAGCAGGGTGAAATTTAAGGACCTGTGATATACAGGAGATCAGACTAGATGATCTAATGGTCCCTGCTGACCATAAACTCTATGAACCTATGCAAACACGCCAGAGAGTCCTCAGCTGAGATATCAAGTTAACTTTCAACACAAAACTTTTCACAAATTGGCTCTGGTGCTGCAGGTCGTTTAGGATACAAGCTCAGCTCTTCAAGGCTGCATCTGGTTAAGCACTGAAAGCAAGCTGACCCAGGCAGAACCTTCCGTGTCCAGCAGGTAAGAGGGAGGCCACATGTGCACTGAAGCAGCCCCAACCAGCGAAAGCAGCTTATACTCAAACACTCACTGTTTGCCAGGAGTAAAAAGCATTCCCTTTCCTGGGACAGAAAGTTGACACTAAAAAATGTGTGATGAATTCTGGTCATAAGAGATCAACTGTTAATGCAGCTCAGGGTGTCATCAGCCTTCTTCACTACCCCAGAGAAGATTATTTGTGGGGTTAAAGCACATAGGAGGGCGATAATATGAGAAATTAGGAAGGGTGAAGACTGAAGAGATCAAATCCTGAAAGTCTTAGGATGGAGTCAGGCCAAGAGAGAAGACATTTGGACAACAGGCTGAGCAGAGACAGAGCCTTCCAGAAGGATGACAGCATTATCGCACGCAACCTTCACATTCCTGCTCTCCTAGCCATGCTCACCGGCCAGGATAACGGGATAATGGAAGCCACTCCCAGCCAGCCTGTGCCTCAGGCTTCCACAACCGGGAGGGAGTTGTCTACCCTGCTGCATTCCCAGAGCACCTCCAGAGCCTTCACTTCTACCTGGGCAGTAGCACACAGGGCATGAAGGAATCTCCCTCTCTGCTTTGAATTATGCAGCAATGAAATCTGCTGGGGAGGAAGAGTAGAGCCAAGGACAGAGGAAATGACAGACTCCAGCAGGTTCCACTCCCTGATCCTCAGGAAGGAAGTTTCTTTCCTAGTACCCACCTCCACAGTGGATACGAAGCCTGTCTGGAAATGGCTCGTTCAACACTGAAGAGAAATAAACATTCCCCATGGCAGAATTAAGAGGTTTGGCTGTAGATATGAGGTGCCAATCTCAAAAAGTCTACAACAGAGAGAAGGAAAAGTTGGCCTGAGCCAACTGCAAACACAGATCAAGGTCAGACTAACACAAAAAAAAAAAAAATCTCAAGAGAAATAAGTGTCTACAGCCTTCACCCTGCTCTGGGAAACCTCCCAGCCCTGCTATTAAGAGATTTTACTTCCTTTACCAGTACTGCCAGTTTTGGCAGCATTCTTGTCTCAAGGACAGATGCTCCATCCCAAAACCCACTGCTCTGAGAAAGGACTCGTGGAGCAGCAGGAGGGGGTTTTGTTACACACAAATCCCTGGCTGATCAGCACCAGCAGGAGAGGAAATGAGGAAAGAGTGACTGACAGGGAAAGGCAGTTTCTAGATGATTGTGCTTGAGTTTAGAGTATGAGAAGCTTGCTGGAACTTGAAGTCTTGCTCCCCTCACCACAGCCTCTCTGAGCACTGGGATAGAGCAGAGCCACTCACACAGGCTCAACTCACTGATGTCCCTGTAGTGCTGCCACCTCTGATCCACCATGAAACTTCCACACACATTAGTATCAGATGCCTGTTGCCTGAATGAGAACATGCCACTGTCTCACTCATTCAGGCAACATTAGTCCCTGCCTTGTTTTTCACAGTTACACAGAGCCACCAACATGGTCTAAAAAGAAAAGGGAAGGAAAAATAAAAAGATCAACACCAACTTCTGGAAACTCTTACTGATAGCTCAGCCTTCAATTTCTGGGTAGTGACAAAAGGTCAAGTTGTGCTGGAAAGCAACATGTGGGTTCTACATGACATGAGCGCACAGGCTGAATTGGGGATCAGGCTCCCTGAGCTCCGCTGAGCTGTGGTGGAGCAGCCACAGAAGATCACAAGCCCAGGCCAAGTGGAACAGCATTTCTGGTTGGATTCCTAACACAGGAACTGCAGCCAGGAAGGTTTTTATCAGCAATTTAGAGCAAAAACAGTTTATAAAAAAAACCCTAAGTGTAAGCAGGGATGGTGCACAACTGGCAGGCAAAAAAAGCCAGTGCTGAGCTGCATGGCTGAGTGTCACGTCTCAAACCCAGCAAGGCCAGGAGTGTGGTTTTGGTGTTTAACCAGTTTCAACTGCAGCCTGGCACTCCTTTACTTCCTCCACACAGAAGTCTTCTCACTGCTGGAAGAAAGAAACCAACCTCACGACACGAAACAAAACGGCTAGAGCAAAAATAAAGCCTCGAGGTGGTTTAATGACCGAGGTCATACCAGTAGGTGGAGGGGTTGCAGGCAGGGGAAAGCACTCAGAAATACTCACGCTGCCAACCAAGAATGAGATTACAGAAAGGGAGGCAGGGCAGAGAATTAAAGCGAGTCCAGCAGTAAATAGGCTGAGAAGTCTCTTTCACACACCACCAGCTCCCCCATGCTCAAAAGTTTGTAAACTGTTTCCTAAACACAAAGGGAAAAAACCCCAGACCTAGTCCTGACCTCCATGAATGAGTAACCAAACCCAACAGCTTCCTGCAAGCTCATGGGGGTGAGGAAAATGAGGGCAGGACAGAGGGAACTCCATGCTTCTGCCTCTCAAGTCCCACACTGGGCACAGAGATTAAGGATACAACAGCCCTTGCTGTTCTCTCATGTGAGTGTTGGATAAAGGACAGAAACATGGAAGGGCAGCCCTTAGCTGACTGCTAGTGCCTGGCATTCCCACCACAGAGAGCTTCTCTGCTCGTTTTTGTGCCTCAGGGGAGGCTCAACAAGGGCTGGCAGCAGTGTGGATCAACTGCAGAGGTGTGGATCAAACACAGTTACAACCAGGCTGGGGGGAAGCACAGCCATCCCCTGACACCAAGGACAGACCATAATGCAACAGACCCCAGCAGGGATCACTCACATCAAATACTAGAGAGCATCTAATCATAGAGGGGACAAACTTCCTGACTTAACACAAGACACCCTCCTGTGACAAGGCACCGACAGCAGCCTGACCCAAGGCCTTGCTGTAAGATTTTGTGCGTATCCCACTACCCTGTGTGGTAAGAAAAACACAAGGGGACACTCCCTCGTGTGTCCCCTCTCTTCGGAGACACACCTACACCCCTGCTCTGGGAGGGCTCAGATGTTTAACTGATGTGAGAACTGCTTCAGCTGGCGACACACAGGACAAGGCCAGGCACTGCTGGGCTAGAGGCCCCCACTGCCTCCACTGTCAGGAGAGAGCACAGGCATGTGGTTTTGGATAAAAAGAAAAAAATCCCTGAAAGTGGGGAAGAGTCAGGACAAGACATCAAGTGCAGCCTTTAGGGTACCTTTTCGGGAAGGTGTGCCCCAGGAACAGGGGGAAGGCAGCATACCTGCCCTTTCACTCTGCCATGTAAACCACAGGACACAGCCCCAGCTGCCTGGGTTCAATTTCCAGATCAGAGGCTCCTAAAAAAAAGGATCATTCCAAGGACTCTGCGCACCTGACACCATGGAGGTAGCAAATGAGGGAGCTCTGTATTTCATCCAGCAAAGATTATTCATAAGAGCCTGTACAGAGAAGATCAATCTTTCACTGTCCTGAACAAAACCACCCAGCCACGCTGGCAGTGAGGAGAAATGCTCCCACCAGCCTGGCAGAGACACACCAAAAATAACTAGTTCCCCAAGCAGCTTCTTATCTGTGCATCTATATGGAAGAACAACTATCATTAGAGCAATACATCATTTCCACTTTTGCCTGTCACTTACCTCTAGTCACATGTAATGGAAAAGAGCTACAGGGTGAGGGAAGAGCTGAGAGTAGAGTGAGCAGCTCTCAGATACAGGGGTGTCTCTGGGGTATATTTGCATGAGAAAAGCTGGGCCATGCTCAGAGACACCCAGTTCACACCACAACAGCCTTTTAAAAAACCAAACACTCCCAGAGAGCAGAGGCAGTGACACCAAGGCAACCCCAACTCTGAACACAGGTCACTACTGCTCCCATGTGTTCCAAGCAAAGGACAGTCTGATGGAGCAGAATGGCCAAGAAACCCCTCACCAAAACTTCTACCAGACTAAAATGAGGTTTTATCCGACTGCACCCTCTCTAGATGCAAAGTCCAAGAAACAGCTCCACCAGATGAAAAATTGCATGGACTGAAACAAGGCAGGAGAAGGAGCCAGTCCAGTCACCTAAGTGGCTGCTGCCCAAGAGGAACAAGTGCAAAGTGCACAGAGCAGGAACAACCAACATCACCAAGGAAAAACAGATGTGAAACATGCAGGAGCTGAATAGGACAGTGACCCTTTTCAGTAAGGCCAAATGTCCTCTGCCTAGGAAGGAACTTGGGCAGCCCCAAGGACTCGCCAGTGCTCCTGGATGCACAGGCATTCCCAAAATTGTCTCCTCCAGTCGCGGACTTCGACTGGACTGCAGAAGTGTAAGTGGATGCAGAACAAAGAAATACAGAAGGTGAGAGATGTCTCACCTCATAAAGAAACAAATCACAGGAAGTAGTGAAGATAGCTCCAACCAGGCATTGCTGGATATGTCTGCAGTTAGCTGAATGCTGTCTTAGAGGGAAGAAAGCATGACAGCTCTCACAACCTCCACTGCTTTGAGAAGACAGTGCCCTCATCCAGCTGCAGAGTGCCATTTTCCTGTGTGCTTCACACTCAACTGATTTTCTAGGACTTGGGAGATGGAAGAAGATGAAGGGATCAAAAAGAGACCAGCACTACTCATCTGAAAGAAAATTCAAACAAGACCTAGAGATACACACTACTGCCCACAGCTCTGACATCACCGCTGTCTCCTGGTACCTGCACCCACTACCAGCACAGAGGGACACCTGTATGTGTAACAAGCTTCCAAGACAAACAGCAGGAAATAAAGAAGAAATACAAAAGTAAGAAACTATCTATATTGAGGCTATTGAGAGAACTTTAACCACTTTTGTTGCGTTTTTGGGTTGGGGTTTTTTTGGTAGACCTCCTAATGGTATTTACTGCTTGCTTGTGGAAAGCCTGATGCACTGTCCACACTCCCTGCTGCTGAGCAGGAAGGCTGCGTAAAGGAATGGAAGTTAAAACCTGCTCTGAACTCCAGAGTTAATTATTCCACTCCAATTTCTCTGCTACTGCAAAGGGGCTGTTGCTCCCCACAAGGCAAATGCAACACCTCTGTGCCTGACCAGAAGCTTGGAGGAAAATGGGAATGTTCCTGCAGCTGACACACAGGGCTGCAACAGCAGATGCGACTCGGGTCTTTGCTTTCCCAAGAGCTTTTTGGGTGGCCCTACCAAGCTTTTGATGGTTCTACAAGACTGACCTCTCACGAAGAGGCTAAGAGACTTAATTCTTTAATGATGCTGAAGTATTCAGACATCTGGAGCGAAGTATAATTCAATTACTGTCCTGCCAAGGGAAAACCTCTCTTACCTAATCTTAGCAGCAGCTATGGAGCATCTTTAGTAGTGCCTGCATGCTGTGTGGTAACACAAGGAAGTGTCTACTGCAGAGCACAGGCAGCAGCAACTGTGAGAACCTTAACTCAGCATTTCCTGACAGGAGTGATTAAAATCTCAAACTCAGTGTAATATTAACACTTTCTCAAGAGACTGACAGCCCGTTTGCCCTGTTTACTTTACCAATTCACAGTCTGCACAGCAAGTTGCATATGGTACTATCAGATTTAAGATGAATATAGACTGAGGGCAAATGAAACCAGTGGCAGAGAAGAAACGGCAGTCTCAGTCCTTCAGCTCACCTTGCCCTGACAGCTCTTTTTAAAAAAACAACACAACTGCTCACTGGTTCAGCCTCCCTTTTTGCATTTCCTATTCGAATTGCACACAAAGTGACCAGATATTGTCAGGTAAGTGGTCAGTCTGAGCCCTCCTGCCCCTGCACACTTAGAAACAAGCAACATAAAGAGACCACAGAGAACAGCTGTTCACACAGTGAAGCCCCAAAAGGCTGCAGGCAAAACAGACAAAACCCTGAGCACCAAACAGCCAGGCTGCAACCCAAACACTTCCTCAGCTCGCTTTGAAACTGTTCTGTGCCCTCTGTGCCAGCAGTGCCAAATCCAGTTACAGGGGAAGGGCCCAAACAGAGATGTACACTCCTCAGTGCAGACAGGTGATATGCTCTTCCAGTTCTGCATCTTCCTGGAAAAGATGAGGTAGCAAACTGTGAAAAAAGCAGCTATTCCAAGCCTGTACCTAAACCCAGAGTGCAAGGCAAACTGCCAGCCCTGCACTCCACCTTCACTTGTCCCAGCAATGGCTGCAGTGTGAGCTGACTTTCTGCACACTTGCCATCCCATGTCACTAATGCCAGTCTGTGGGCTCCTAACCCTGAAATAAAGCAACATTTGTGCCTTTGTACAGGGCTGCACAAGGAGAAATAAAGTCAGCACTGAGAAGAGGTATGCAAGCATGTGCTGACAGGGACATCATGCACATCAGCAGCTCCTGGGAGAGTGATCGTGCAGCATCCCTCTGCCAAGTGTGTCATGTCACAGGACTGGCATCTCACCACCTGCGCAATGAAGAAAGTGACTTCTGAGGGCAGAAACATTCCAATTTCATTTTTTGCCAGCTGTAAAACAGCCAGCATCCTCACAGTCAAACCACCAGTCACCTTTGACTGGGTTTGAAGGAACAGCTGCCATCAGAGGGATACAAGAAGCCTTTCTCTCATACTTCTGCCCAGTACATACTCAGAGCTGTTAGGGTCTATACTTGCAGTGTTTTATCTGCTTCTACAGTCCAAACACCCATTCTAGCCTGTAAAATTCCATTCTCTGGCCCAGAAACAGCTGCCATAAGACTGATGCCTGAGGACCTACCTGTGGAGCACAGCTGTCGGGACAAATGAAAGAACAGGCCTTGCCTCAGCCTTTTCAAGAGCTAAAGCTGGCAAGGAAGGGACTGATGACACATTTAGACTCATTTCCCCAAAATGACAAAGAGGCACTGGCACACATCCCCTGGGAGCAGAGCTGTTCCCTTCTGCCCGGCCAGGGATGTGGGGCAGAGGTGCTGCCAGGATTAGGGCTGCTGCCTGCCCGGGCCAGGCAGGGCCCTTCCGAGGCCAAACAGTGCCCCACAGCGGCAGCTCACGGCTCTCAGCTCCGAAACACACAGGGATGCTGCAAGGAAGACGGTAACACGGTAAAAGGCGATCGCTCCAAGGAGGAAGGAAGGAATCCAGAGCTTCCCGAAGAGCTGTTGTCCTTACCCAGCCCCAAAACTTCACAGCTCCGGAGCTCTGGCAGTGGCAGATTTAACATTTCCTTTCCACACGGTTGTTTTGGGCGATGTGGCCGTGCCACAGCCCTATAAGCAGTTGTGCCAACTCCAGTGTGGCCCCACAGCAGGCACAGGCAGACTGAGTATAAATACCTTGGTTGCCAAAACCAGCAGTGCCCAAACCCAGGCCCTCAGCTCCCCCTGCCCTTTGCCATTGTATTTCTGATCATGATGTCAGTCCATGATCAGAAAGCTCATGCTTTTCACAAGCCAATGTTTCAAACAGAAGAAGAAAACAAGACTAATGGTAATAATCACACAGATCCATAAAGACATTGCCAGTGACCTGTACTTGAGAGAGCACAGGCCCCGCTTGGCTGCACTACAAACAAGACATCACTGCTTTCCCACTTCACTAGCTACTACACTGAGAGCACTGCACAAGAGAAACCCCCAGTGCCTCACAAACATTCACGGCACCTCATATCAAAGCATCTTCATCAATGACTGATGAAGAGGCTAAAGCTTGGCATGTTCCTTTCAGCAATGCTGAGGAAGCAAAGGTCTCCAGAAGTTGAGGAGAGGAAAAACAACCAAGGGCAGGAACATCTAAAAAATGCTGCAGCAACGTGCCAGAGCTTATCTTCCAAAGCTCCAAGACTTCACCCCAGTTCCACCCAGTCGAAGTCACAAATTCGTTATAAAAGCACAGTCATATCTGAGAAGCTCTGGGCCCTGCAGTGTGCAGGGAAGGTCTTCCCAGTTCCCCTAAACTCACATCCTTAACAGCCATTTTAGGACAGACAGCCCGGAGCTCCCTGGCAAGTTCTCTTGCAAGTCACGTGTGCCAGTGCAGTGCAAGGATTCCTGGAGGATGAGCTCCCAACCACCACTGCCTTCGCCCACATTCCTGGGCCTGACAGAGTTCACTCAGGCTCCTCCGGCAAGGTACAGCTGGGCAAGCTCACAGGAGACACCATTAAACAATTATATTTTTAATTCTTGCAAAGGAAAGGTGCTGGTCTGGCCTCTCACCAGAGCAAGTAATGCAAATAACACCTACAGTGGAAATTGAAACCATGGTTTTCACATTCCCAGTGCAAGCCTCCAATCATCTGGCACTGGGACAAATGACCCACTTCCAGAACAAGCCTCAGAACTTCCAGGGTCAGTGTTAACCCTGGTTTCCAGCACCTGACCTCATTTCCACCCAGGAACCTCACCCAAGTTAGAGCCCTCAGCAGAGGCATTTTATAGCATCTTCTGTTTGTGCCTCTCCTGTTCCACATCAGCAACGCCAGCACACGCTGCCAAGAAATGGATGGTAACAACATGCCTTAAACACGAGAGGCACGAGGTCACCAGCTCCTCAGCCTGACCCAGGCACGGCTCCCACAGGGAAAGCCAAAACACTGGAAAATTTAGCAACAGGAAAGCAAAACAGATACAGTGTCATTCCACTACATTCCAAACACATGACACCAAAGCTAACCGACGCCTTCTGCAGTACTCACATCGCTGGGGCTGAGGCTCCCAAGACCGTTGTCCTGCTCGGAATCCCTGCCAGACTCGTGGCCCTGGGAGGAGTGGGGGTGGGAGGGATGGATCCAGATCTCCAGCCGTGTGGCATCATCTCCAACTTGTCGCAGTGTGGACTTCTTGCCCTTCCCCCGGTGACTGGGGCTCACATCCAGCACCTGGTGTTTCCTCTGCTCCATCTGCTCAGACTGGGCATATGGGACAGGTTCAGATCACAGGGATCAAAGTTCAGAGAAAGTACGTAATTACATTTATAGGGATAAATTAGCCCATCTCCCTGCTTCAGAACCACAGTAATTCATTGACAGGTCTGAATTTGGTTCTGACTCCACAGGACTGTGCAGGTGAGAGGTTCTCAACTCCAAATGTCCCGGGACAAGAAAAGTTGTGTCCAGTTCCAGGAGTGTGTGGCAGCCAATACACTGTATCTGGAGTGACTCCCTGGGGCACAAAGGGACCTGCAGCCTCTCTTGTCCACTCCCACAGGTGTGAGGCACCTATGCAATAAGGCAATGATCCTGCTGCACGCCAAGGCCATGCTGCAAACCACAGCAACATATCACCCCTGCTGAGCTTGGCTAAATTACAGTTTGTGACCCAGAAATAAGAGATTCAGCTGCCTAAATCACCCCAAAAACAGCCTAGAAGAGGCAGAAAGAACACTGTGATTCTGAAGGCTGTCCCTCTCATCTGACTCTCAACACGGAATTTCTTAGAAGAAGGTAAGGAGTGACTCCAAGTCCAAAAGACACCATCATTCTCCTCTCTCCGTGCTCTCCACCACAGGAAAGTTAGCATGGGCAGGTGCAGCATCCCACAGCCCAGCTCCAAGACTCACCTTGCGTTTTGTCTCCTCAAACAGACTCATGAGGCTCTCCTTAGCTGTGAGGATGGGGTTGCTGGCAGCCAGGCTGCGCATGTAATAGTAGACAGCATCCAGCTTTCTCCTCTGCAAAAAATACATCCAGGCTCAGACCTGCCACTTGTTCTTGGACATTCAGAGCCAGGCTCCCATGTGCTCCTCCCTCCTTGCCCCTCAATACTGCCCAGGATAGACAGCCACAACAAACACTGTGACAAGTAGGATCTTGAACTCTCCATCCACCTTCACAGCTACCTATAACCACTAGCACAAAAGTCTTTGTGTGTCAGAAAGATCCTTCCCAGCCATGAAGGAAACATGCTTCTGAAGGAAGGAAACACAGTTTTGAACTGCTCTGCTTTAAACCAGCATCTTCAAGTGTTGTGAACAGGCAGATCCCTACCAGCTTCTGTATTCCCAGCATTACGCTTCCATTATCCGCTGTCACATCTGCCTCAAAGTTTTCCTGCATGGCTGGAGTAGCCAGCACAACTGAAACCTGAGGAAGTTATATGTGGATGTTGCTTAGACCAGCGCCCACAGGTTTAGTGAACACATGGCAAACAAAACCAGCGTTCTGATGGAAGGCTTTGAGCACAAAGATCTCAAAACTTTAAGCACAACCCACTTTTAAAACATTGGTTTTCTCAATAGCCCACAGAACAGTCTCCCCAAAATGCCCAAGGGAGCAGCGTGTATCTGTGCCTAAAGCCACAGCAGCTGGAATCCACACAGCACATCCACCATCAGCTTTTTGATTTTGGAAAAAAAAAAACCAAACACCTGAGCACTGCCCTAAACAATGCCTTTCTTCACCAGATGGAATCTCACAGCCATCCCAGAGGCTCTCCCTGTGCCTGCACATCCTTGCATCATGAGCATCTTACCGTGTAGATGGCCAGAAGTGCCAGCTGGTTGTATGGGCGGCCATTTTTGGGAGCAATCTGCTGAGCCTTCAGGTACCAGCTGGGGAAGGGAAGCACCAGAAAGAAAGGGTTACTGAAAGGACATCAGGCTGCCTTCCTTGCCGTTCAGCATGGGCATTCCTGGAGGGAACAAGCCCATTCCACAGGTGCCCTCTGCCTGCAGGAGAATGCACCAGCAGCAAGCTGTGCCCAGCCTGGAGAGGGATGAGGTACAGGACACGAGAGGGGCAGATCCAGCTGCAGAAGGAAATACCCTTGGCTCAGCCCAAAGATGAGCGTTTCGCCAGACCATCAAGCACTCACCCCGTACAGCCTCATTTACAGAGCACAGCCTGTTCGGGGAATGTTTCTCTCAGTCCCTTTGAGCTCCATGGCAGCTGCGACCGAACCTGCCCTGTTCCTCGGCTGGTTCCCCTTACTTCCAAAGATATTGAATCACCCCAAGTGAAGAGGCATCCATTCAGTGGTAGTCCATTCATCCCTGCATACTTCATTTTCTCTCCATTATATTATCCACTCTCCAGCTTACATCATGCCACACAGAACCATTAAGAGTTTTCAGACACATCATGAACGCTCTGTGTTCCCCTCAGCCTCCCTGAGGTATCAGCACACTCCACAACGTCCACAGACCCCCAAACCCAGGAGCTTTCCCTGCACCATTCTGCAAACCTCACAGACTTCAGGGCTCTATCCCACATGCGGGTCTCATTTGCTCCCTGTCCCCTCAGTCTTTGCTCCAGAAAAAAACATCAGTGACAGGAAGCAACAAGTGCCAGTAAGTCCTGACAGATACAGAATATATGGATGCGTGTAGGAAACTCTTCCAGATGAAAAGTCACCAGAAAATACAATGGTCATTCTGCCAGCCTCAGCAGCCTAAACCCTCCCTGCTGCAGGATCAGCACAGGACAGCTTCCATGTTAGATGGAGGATGAATGGGTCTGGTGGCTTGCTCTCTGGACAGCAAAACAATCTCAGCTACAACTTTCAGCTTCACATGACTGTGATACAACAGAGGAGTGGAAAGACTTCAAAAGAGAAAGACTTCTTTGGTCAGAGGCAAGTTCAAGGATAAAACGAGATCTATCCCTTACAGCCAGAGGCAGAGCTGTGCTCTGTGCTGCCATGAAGAACATGGTACCTGTGTTCCTACCTGCGTGCCTTGCCGTAGTTCGCTGTGTCATTCGCTTGTTCTCGGTACCGGCAAATGTCCCCTTGACAAATCATACACCTCTGGGCACTGATCAGCGCGTACTTCACCTGGAAAGGAGCACGCGGTGCATCACGTGAGACCTGCACAGCCCTGGCTCACCAGCACACCCAGTGAGAACACAGGGACTGTACAGAGCCAGGAGCAGGTCGGTGACACACTGAAGGTCTCACAAAAGGGCAGCAGAACGAAATCACAAGGCTCCATGGCACTGGTTCAGCATACACAGGGGCAAGTTAATCCTAAACACCTCCTCTCTTACAACAACCTCCCACCTCTGTCCAGAAGGAAGTTGTTCAGTCTGTGACCAATTTCATGCCACCTGTCAAGTAAATACATTGCTCTGGGAATGGAGCTGGACTAAAATATTCTTTCCCAGCTGTCCCTTGCACGTGCACTCACAGCTCAGGGCCACATGTCAGGGAGGCAGCACAACTGCCAGCTTTTCGTGCTCATTATTCTGGATTCCAGACAGAAATAAGAGATGTTCAATATCTAAGGAAAAATAAGGGTGCCTTTGGACACTTCCTTCCCTTTATTACTTCTCTAGCAGCTGAGAAAGATTCCCTGCAAACAAACTGACTCTGTTTGGAGTACAGCTACCTGCCTCTTGGCAAGGGCAGCACGCTGAGTTCAGCACCTAGCACAGGATCATCAGGATGAGAAGTCTGCAGGAGGAAGCCAACCTACCATTTTCCGGAGAGGCTTACTGCGGATGGCCATCCCATCCATATAGTCCTCTAGCTTGAACTGGTAGGACACCTGCAGCTTCTGGAGGAGACCATCAAAAAAAGAAGAGCCCTGCAAAACACACATACATTTCGATGTTACAATTACGCAGATGACAAGCACAAAAATCACCATGCCATCCCTGCCACATGCAGGAAATGAGGTCCCTCTCCCTGAGGTTTAGGCTGTTTCTCTTTAGAACGCAACAAGGAGGTCGACGGATCTCCAGGATCAGAGGTTTTCAAGACTAAGCTACACAAAGTCAAGACTGACCTGATCTAGTGTTTGATGAGTCCTGCTTTGAGTAGGAGGTTAGACTACAAGCCTACAGCTGTCACTTCCCACCACCTTAATTCTATAAAATAGATTCTCTCAGGTCTGTCAGCGTGCCTGGTACAAAGACTAAATTGAACTGCACAGTTTAACAGAACGTCTTTTAAAGCAAATTTGATAAAGATGGCACAAACACCTCCAGGAATGTTCCCGTTTCTTTCCACTTCAGCCTATTAATTTCATTTTGGCTTACATATTTCTAATTAACACAAAACACACCAAAACAAGCCTGGTTTAAATTATAACAAATATCCACCTGGATGTGCACCTGCCACACTAAACCATAACATGTATGAAAATTTTTCTTGCACAAGGATGACCTTGTACACGGAGATATAAAGAGGATCAAGACTAGTTGCACCATCCCATTCTAAACAACAGTCAATCCCACCCAAAGTTTTAATGTAATTTGGGGATGTTTCTCTCTTCCTACCTCATCTAGAAGCAGGAGCAGTTTGTTCCGAATTTCTTGGGCATTTTCCCCCTGAGGGTCCTTGAGAAGCTGCCGGAATTTCTCGATCACCTGGTAAAACGCATTCTTCCATAGCAACTGGTCCACGTTCTGGGTATCAGAGTACTCAATATCCATGAGGATGCACCGTTCATAGAGCTGCAGCATCTCCACCCTACAGCAAAATGCAATCAGTGGTCAATGCAACAGCAACTGTCTGGGCTCCGGCTGCCAGGAAATATGCTGAACCACCTGCTGCTCACATTCAGCAGGCATGAGCTGTCAGCAGCACTATGGCAAATCATTGCTTCCACACACACCCCAAAGGGAGATGGGAGCTGCTGCAAACTAACATTCCTTTTGCTCCAAGAGGGCAAATCTCCCTTGTACATGCATATCAAAACGGATCAGGCCTAGGAAAGAGCAAGGAGTTCTGCTATAGTCCTGTCACTGGAAAGAGCAAGGCATCAGTGTCTCCTGATACCAACACAGAGAACACACACCTTTCCCAGACTCTACTTCTTCTGAGCATAAGGTCTGGGCCAGGAACAAACACACAAAGGACCAGAGGGCAACAGAGGACTTGCCATTAAAATATTCCCCACCTCCCTCTCTTCCATCCAACCTAAACATAGACTTCGTTTCCTCAAAAATGAACGAGTTGGGAACATCACACCCCAAGGAAACAAAACATCAGTCCCAAAAATTACATTCCCTTTGTCAACTACCTACAGCCCTACCTGGATGGTGGAGCAGAAACCCTCCCTCAAACTAAATAACTGCAGGCTAGAAATATTTCCATAATATGTGGGACAAGTTTAGGGTGAAGGGGATCCTCAGCTGTTCCTGCCTTGGCAGCCGTGTTCCCTATAACGCTTTGAGTCCTACAGAAAACAGTATGACAGTGAGATGGCAAAGCCTGGAGTGAAGCCAGATGGCAAAACCTGGAAGAGCCTGACAGGATAAGAGAAGGATGCTGGCAGGTTCCTGCAGAAAGCAGAGAGCAAGGTTCTGGTGCCTGACCCCATACAGTCCCCAAACCCTTCACCTGGGCAGCACAAACACCAAAGAGAACTGGACATTTCTGCAGATGGATGTCAGACAAGAACTCATACACAGCTCCAAAACAGGCTGGCAGCACACAGACACAGGCAAGGTACAAGGGACACTGCCAGCAGGGACAGGGCTAACTGTGCCAACACTCCCAAGGCAGGGTGGGCTTCCACAAGCCATAGCAGCACCGCAGTGTTTCCTCTCCCTTCGGACAGCAGCTCCAAGTGACCTCAGCACCTTGACAAGGACCTGAAACTTACAGTGCAGCTTCAAGCACAGGCACATTCACCACTGCGGATCTATAGCGCAAGTCCCCAAAACACAGAACAAGCCCTGAAATGAGCTCACCTGCTAAATTCACTGCCAGTCAGCTCTGAAAACAAGCCCCCAGAGAGGCCCTGGAGACACAGAGGTCACAAGTAAATGAAAGATGCTAAGTAGAAACTTGCCACAGCCATGTTAACTACCCTCCAGAGCACAAATGTCCCTTCTCTCTCACTAGCCTGGCCTCACCAGCCTACTCCCACTGGAGTGCCACAGTGTTGAGAGGCATCAAGAGCAAAACTATACAGCATTTGAAAGGCACTGCCGTTGTCACACAACACCAGGAAACCACAGAATGCTTCCTGAGCACACACTGACAGTCACCATCCCTGAAAACCACAAGAGGAATCCAACAGCAGATGACTGAGGACAGATGAGAAAGTAGAAGTATGACAGCAAACACTGAGAGCACACGAGAGCACTGGAACTGAGAGAGATCAGCTCCAGCAACAGTAAGAACGCAAAGGCTGCAGCAGGTGTTTTGTCCTGCTCCTCTGTGTCCCTGCAACACAGGCAAAGCATTCATCAAGCACAAGAAGCCATGGCTTAGCTTCCAGCCCAGGTAAATGCTATCCTCACCCCCAGCTTCCTTCCGATGCCCAAACACCACTGACACACAAATAGACCCAGCACATCAAAAACTAGCAACCCACTGCGCCACCTCCCAGTCTCTGAGGCAGAGTCCCAGTGTACTAGACCCCCAAAGAGACACCATTCTCTGGTATTTCACCCTGGAAAGGACTCAGTCACACACCCTTCTGCATCACAGCCACAAACCTTAGCTGGGCCATTTTCTCCAGCCCCTCCGGGCTGATGCGGTCCCTGGAAAGCAGGTTGCTGAGCTGCTGCTCCTGGTTCCCAGCCTCACGCAGGAGCTTGCCGAGCTCCTGCTGCTGCATGTTCCGCATCTGCTGCTCCATCTCGGGGCTCAGAGGAGTGGGGGGGAGCGGACCACACAGGTACTGCCCCGCCTGACCAGGGTACCCAGGGTAATAGGTTCCTGGGTACACACCATTGGTTGGACCCACAGGATACTGCAGGGAATATCCACCATATGGATACTGGGGGCCTTGACTGGAGGCCCGAGGGTAATAGTAAGGGTTATCAGAGTTTTGGAATTTATAGTAGGAGGGCTGGGCCTGGCGGGCTTCCCCCCAGGAGGTGGGGCTCACTTCATCATCTGTGTCTAGGAAGTGGAGCTGAGTGGTCTGGCTCTTCAGGGCGGGTTTTTGGTCTGGGTTATTTGGGTCCCACAACCTGCGAGTGGTGCCACCTCGGCCCCGGCTCCGGGGGCCTTTGCTGCCAGCCCCACCAAGCAGGAGCCTAGGCCCAGGGTGACTGGCTTCGGGGGCACCCACGGTGCTGGCAGAGAGGTCTGTGTTAGCAGGCAGGAATAGAATCCCACGGCCCCTCCCTTGGGGCTCCCTGCTCTGGCTCCTTGGCTCCAAAGCCTCTGCGTCTTTGCAACCAACAAATGTCTTCAGGGACTTTTTTTTATCTGTATCTGCCAGACTGACGTCCCTGTTCATGGTCCTGCTGTCAAATGTGACTCGAAAGGGTCCTTTCATTTCCCTGCCGTTGCTGCTCCATTCGCTCTCACTCCTAGAGCCTCGATTCTGTTCCAAATGCTTTTTCCTGTCCAAATTCCTGCTGGAGACATATCCTTCTGCCTCATCAATTCTGTCATCATCCAAGGAGTCAGTGGAGGACACAGAGAGCTGCTTCCTAGGACGTATTCTTTCCCTGGCACGCTCCTGCCGCTTCTCCACCCCATCCACGAGCAAGGCTCCGTCTACGCTGTTGCTGCTTCCAGCTGAGCTCGTGCTGCAGGTGCGGTACCGGCTCCGCCGCTTGTCAGTGCGGGAATATCGTTTGGTAGAGCCCAGCTTCCCCTGCATCCCCTCATCGCCTGCTCTCCTCATCCTGTCGCTTCGCTCTGTTCGTCTTCCTTTTTCTCCCCTTGAGGCTTTCACTCCTTCCCCTGCCTGGCTCCCCTCTCTATCCTCCTTGTTTGGTTTAATTTTCCTGTTATTGTCTTTTCCAGCGCCTTTCTCAGTCTCTTCATCTCTCTCGAGTTTCAGCTGCTCCATCCTGCCAGTGACTTCCTCGGCTGAGGACCGCAGGGGCGGATCTTTAGCAGCTGAATGCAGGCGCTTCCCAGGCTGGTAGATCTGCTGGTCCGGTTTCTTCGTTCTCCTGGGGGTCTTGGAACACCACTCATCCACAGCAGGCTGCTTGGACAAGTTCTCCTGACTCTGCAGACCACCTTTGGTCTCCATCTCTTCCTTTTCCTGAGAAGGACCATTCTGCTTGGGGCTACCACTTTTGCCAAAATCCCCCATGGCTGGAGCCCCTGTGTCCACAGAGTGCCTGGCACTGTCTTCCTTGCCCTCCTCAGTTTTGCTCCTCTCCTTCTCTGAGGCTTCGTGCTTTAATGGCACCAGTTTGCTCCTCAATCTGGAGAGGCCAGGCTTGTAAATCTCCTGGTCTGGGCGCCTGTTGTCCTTGCGATGCCTCGGCTCCTTCACCTCCTTCATGTTTTCTGGGGAAATACAGACAGAAGAAAGTTATCCCCACCACAACGAGCCAGGGACCAAAAAATACTGTGACAAATAGTCAAGGAGAAATATTAAGTAAAGTCAAAGAGCCTACCATGCTCAGGGCAGGTCTAAGAGAAGAGAGCTGAAAATCTGTGTAAAGGTTTACAGGAAATCACAGAGTAAGAGCAGAAAGCGAGAAAGTCTAACAAAGCTGACCAAATCCTTAACCTGACTAATTTACAAAACACATCCTGCAACAGGTTTTTTCTCAAAGCACCAACAAGGGACAGATAGAGACAACACAAGACTTGAGCACGTGTATACAAGTACGAGGAGTGAGGTTGCCCCCCAACAGGTCCCAGCAGCCACCTGCCCGCTGCTGGTGCAGAGGACGCCGCCCGCGGCAGCCCCTGCTCCGCCAACACCGTTTTGAGTCAAAGACGCGTTTTCCACCTTGGTTACAACCCGGTAACGTGTGTCTCCTCCTCCCTTAACCGCATTTGCACAGACACTCCTTACAGAGCCCAGTCTGGACCCCTCACGGTTAAACGATCCACCAAGCGCCGGGCCGATCCCCGCTGCACCTTCCCAACTTTTCCCGCTGTCGGTAACTCCCACGGGCCCCAAACGGAGCCTCCCGGTACCCGGGGGCTCCCGCGGGGCCGGGACCGACCGCCTCAGAGCAAACCGCGCCCCGCGGCTGCCGCAGCGCCCGGTGCACCGGCGGCCGCGCGCTCCCANGAAGGCTGCCGGGAGCGGAGTCCCCGCTCGGCCGGCACAGCGCCAGCCCCGCGGTGAGGAGCCTGGCGGAGGACAGCGAGCGCAGGGGAGGGGACACACAGCTCGCCTCGCTCCCCGGGCAGAAGGCAACCCCGAGCTCCAGGTGCCCAGCTCGACCTGCCTCGGAGAGGAGATCCGGCCCCTGAACCTGCACAGGAGCGAGCACGGGCAAGGCATGACCTGCTCCTGCAACACTAGTGGGTGCTTGGGGCTTTCTGGCTGTTGGATTTGCCACCCCTCATCTCGCAGGGATCCCTGTGTAGGCGGTGGTGCCCCGGACAGCCCCGCACTGTAAGCGAGCTGCCATCCGTGCCTACAGTGCCGTGCTGGTGCCATGCGAGCCCAGCGACAGGGTAAGGCACAGGGGGGACCAGCCACGGACACGGCCCAGTCGGACTGAGAGGCCACCCATCTGTGCTTTCCTTAGTCCAGAGCCAAGACAGCAGCCCGGGTAGGCCAGGAGACAGGAGGAGTCAGAGTGCACCCTAACCAGGAGCCAGCGGTGATTGCAGGGCAAGGCACAATCACCCTGGAGTTGCTGGAGCAGGTGACGGAAACGCACAGCCCAGCCTCGACTCAGGGCTCTGCTCCTTGTAGGCAGGGGCACAGCAAAAAAGGGGGACACAAGGTGCCAGAAGCACTCACACTTCCTTTGCACACAGGCACCCGAGGTAAACGCAGTGGTGGTTCCTGTTGGAGACAGAGGAATGACTGCAGGAATAGCACTTGCCATCAAGGTAGGCAACAGCTCATCCGGGCAACAGTGGCTGCACCTCCCTCTGGAAAGGGCAGGGCTCCCAAGGCAGGCAGCAGCTTCTAACTTTAGAAACAGAGAGAACCTGCAGTGAAAGTCTGTGGATGCTTGGGGTCCCTGCCTGGCCCTGCACACACCAGAACAGCGGAGAGGCAAATACCAGTGCCAACCAAGTGGCTCGTCCTTCTCTCCCTGGGCTTTGAGACCAGATGTGAAGGTCTTTGCTGCTGAGCCAAACAATGTGGATGACCATTACCAGTCCAAGGTAAGAGGGGAGCTGACCCCCAACCTTCACCTACGAGACACCATTGCAGATGCAGTTAAAACCAGCATCAGACCAAACACATGGCCCATCATCAGGGATTTGGTTGATGATGTCCTGAGTCTCAGAGGAAGAAATCAAGGTAAAGGCTCCCAGTTCCCTTCTCACAGTAGCTGCCAGCAGTCAGCTGCCCACATCCCTGCTCTGCCCCTCTGCTCCCACCCCACCACGCTCCCAGGACAGCACAGGCCGCTGCACAGCACCACAGCTGTGCAACACCCACGCTATCTCCAGCTGGAAAAGGCTGGTGGAAGCTCCGCTCTCCCTTCTCAGCGCACTGTAGGGATGTGCTCACTCATTGTCCTCACAGCCCTGGAGCAGCCTGTCCTGGCTGCTGGGCTGACAGCTGCTGCTCTGGCCCAACAGCAAGCCACATGGTTGGTGTGGGAAAGGATGAAGCTGCCGATAGTGCCAACAGCAGGCGTGGGACTGGCCGCCGTGCTCTCAGAGAAGTTCCAGGCAGTCCCCAGGGATGTGGAGAACATTTGCATCGTGCTTTGTGGGGGAAACATGGACCTGAGATCCCTGACCTGGCTCACAGACCTCTCTGGGAAAACAGAATGAGGACAGAGCAGTGTCTCAATGGAAACCTCATTCTGAATTTGTACAGTGGCTTGTGTGCTACTAAAAAAAAGACAACCCTGAATGTTTGCAAGTTTTTGTGGATGGAAGAGGGAAGCTGGCACTGATCTCTGTGGGGGGCCTGGAAACAAAGCACTGCCTGTTTCCCCCTTCCCAGCTGCCCTGTTCTGGGCCAGGCATCCAGAGAGCTGCACTCAATCACCTTCCCCAGCTGCTACTTGGCTTTTCTTTCTCAGTGTCACAGGAACTGCCAACAAACTCCTGTCCTTCATACAGCAAATTCCCTGTACACACCACTGTGGCAGGGCATGAGGGAAAGAAACAACACCAGTGGGACAAGGGGCACAGCAGACAAGGGGCACACACAGCCTCCTGGCCACCACCAAGACAGAAGCACTTAGGTATTTTTGACATTTTCCATTAAAATAAATAGCTATAGCTGATACCTGAGCAGCAGCTGGAGAGACAGCTGCCCATTACACAGCCCAGCAGTATCTCATCCAAGGCATCAGTGCTTTCCTCACTGTGTGTGGGCCAAGAACAGCATCCAGAGAGCCAAGGCACAAACTCCAGCCATGCTGGAGACTCATTCCATTTCCACCTCCTGCTCCGGCAGCGCACTCTCGCTCCTCACCCACGGCACAGGCTCCGGAACATGGGGGTCATAAGTCCATTTAGGAAAAACACGCTTGTAGAGGTTCAGCAGCACCGTGTCCTGGGACTTGAGCTGTCCGTCGAAGTGGCACTTCATGTGGCCATGGGTCCCTAGGCAGAGAGCAAAAGAGGTCATTAGCAGTCTCTCCTGCCCAGGAGAACCACACCATCCCAGCAACACAGAAACAAATACAGGATCAAACCTACCCAATGGCTCCTTGATGTGTCCCCTACGTCCCCACTTTGTCCTCAGCTCCACAGGCTTAAACCACATCACATCATCTGGAGATCAAACATGAATGGCAGGTGAGGAACCGGGCTGCGACAAAACTGCTGTCACAGGAGCGGGAGTTCTGCTTCTGTATCTCCTCTTCCCACCACAGAGACAAGCCATACCTCTGTTGAAGAACATGTACCGCACAACAGCTGTCTTGGTGAAGATCTTGAAGGGATGGCCACTGAGCACCAGCCGCTTGATGACAATTCTGTCAGGGTCCACGGAGAGCAGAGAGCCCGTGGCGATGAGGTCATGCATTCCTGTGAGGCAGAGCCACCAATGCACCAGGGCAGGTGCCTCCATCACTGCTTTCCCCACCACAACCCTCTTCCCCAAAGAGCTCCAGGCCCAGAGCAACCCCACAGCAGACAAATGTAATAAAGGGGAGGCAGAGGGGCTCATCTCCTCAAACAGCAGCTTTTTCAAGTCATACTTTCTGGAGAGATGCACTTGTAAGCAGGGGATGGGAACAGTCTGCTAACGTTTGCTTCCCAGACACCACATCCTCAGCATTTATTAACTTACCATTACTTCTCTGTTTAAAAAGCAGCGCTGAGGCAGGAGGGAAAGTGATGGGAGCATAAACAGTCACCACCAGGGCAGCATCCGGGCGCAGGAAACGCTCCAGCTTGTGCTTATCAGCTAGGACAGAACAGCAATGGTCAAGTTCAGGCCAACAGCAGTCCTCAGAGCTCTGAGAAACTCCACTGAGCCCCTTCTTCCCTGGCAAACAGTCTCTGCACCTTAGGAAAAGAGGTGACCCCTTCATTGCTGGCACACAGCATCTGGGAACAAAGGCACTCCTCTGAGCTACCAGGTCGCTGCGTGGAGTCTGCCACCACCTGGCCCAAGCTGTTCCACTGCCCCTGATTTAGTGCCTGCTCTGGAAGCCTCAGAGCCTAGGAGTGAGTCTTCACAAGTCCTTCAGCCAGGTTCAGACACCATGGCTAAGACATCACTGGCTTCCTGCCCCAGGATCCCCAGCCCCACCTCCTGATGTACCTGTGCTCACCCCACCAGCCCCTCACAAACCTGAGGTGTGCTGGGAGAACAATGGGGATGCTCGGAAACGTCTGAACCCACAGTGGAAGATCAGCTCCTCTTTGGCCCTCACGGGCTCAGTGTTGCTCGGATGCCGACGCACCAGGAAATTCAACACAGACATCTGCAAGAGGCAGCACAGTGAGGGGCTGATGGCAGGGCTGGCAGGCGACGGTGGGCAGAGAAAGCAGCAGGACATTGCAGCTGACACAAATGTCTTTTGAGATTGGCTTCCCAAAGAATCACTGGTCACCAGTGCCCATGCTTAGACACTCTATCCTAAACCCATTGGGCAGCTTCTGCCTGCCCTGACCAAAGGGAATTTTCTACTTTGAAATATGAGCAATGCAGGGAGATTTCAGCCCAAACCCTCTGCAGCCAGACCCTCTCCAACCCAAGGGAATCCCAAGGATCTGCACAGATACAAGGTATCGGCAGGGCCATACAGTCACCTTTTGTTCATGGGGAAGCAGCGAGAACAGGACTAGGGGTTTCCCTTCCTTGAAGCTCTCCATCACCGAGACAGGGACATTGCAGACATGAAGTGTAATGTACCAGCCCACCTGCCAACAGAGGATCAGTTCTGAGTATTTCTCTCAACTAAAAAATGTGTCAGAAGTCAGATGTGCCTGGGAGGGAATTTAGGAGAACAACATCATCTGAACTTAGGGCTCCATGCTATGAACCAGCTGGCTGAAAGATCCACCCAGCCACCTCCCTGATTAAGTCGTTCCAATTAGGAGCAACAGAATACAGCAGGGCAAGAGATCAGCAAAAGGCAGTTACCGAGGCTCCCTCAGTCTCCTCTTTCTCTATTTGCCGGAAGAGGTGCTTTCTGGTTCGGGAAAAGTCCTGGAACTGGAAAATCCTGGCATAATCCCTTGGAAGATTCTCTTTGGGGTCCCATGGAGAAGTTCGGAAGCTTTTCAACCCCCTGTACTTCTGGAACCTAGAGAACAGACAATAGGAAAGACAAACTGCTTCACAATGGAGGTGTGTGGCCACCACCTTCTGTGGTCCACAAGGACTCACACCTTCAGAGAGGGCAAAGGGCACAAAGCAAATACTAGCCCTCAGGAAATATCTTAGCACAGAGAGAGGTAAAAACAGCAGCCAAATTCCTAAACAACCTGCCCTTGCATCAGGGCCACCCTCCTCCCTCTCCCAGGTCAGGACCTAGCTCTCCCTGCTGCAGGGAGCTGCCTGAAGCACCTGCTGCCTCCCAACTAGTGCCTGCCCTGGAAGCCTCAGAGCCTAAGAGTGAGTCTTCACAAGAGTCCTTCAGCCAGGTTCAGACACCACGGCTAAGACATCATAGGCTTCCTCAAATTAGACAGAAAGGTACCTTCCAGCTCCTCTAGAAGGCATCCCATTTCTTACCTGACTCTGGCAGGTACATCACGTGGTGTATCCACTTCATCTGGAAACATTTCATCCATTCTCTCCTGTTTGTATATCTCCAGCATCTGTTCATCTTCCTCCATCTTCTCGTCGTACTGGTCGTCCCGCAGGCACTCAGAAACAGTCATGGTCTCGCTCTCCTCCTCTCCAGGTTCCTCCTCGCTGCTCTCCCCCTCCTGACACAGGGCAGCACAGAGCCCATGAGTTCAGAGCTGTCCATGCAGCACTGAAACCCTGTGTGTGCTCAGTGTCATTCGTGACCCCAGAGAGACCCCAGCCCCTCATCTTGGTGTCTAACAGGCCAAAGAAGCAACATGATACACATGAGAGACTTAACAGTGGAAATCCAGGCAAGTCCTGGCTCTGTGTCATGCCCTTGCATGGATCAAGGTGGGAGGACAGGATTATCCTAGAATATGCAATAATGCCCTAGATATCACCTGTACTATCAGCTCTTGGAAGTACCTGGGAAACTGCCTCTTCCATCAGATAATCATCAATGTCATCGTCTTCATCGTCATCTTTCTCACTGCCTTCTTCTCCATCATCCACAATCCAGGCAGCCTGGTACTTGGATGTGCCTTTGGGGACCTTCACCACCCTCCTGCTTGCCTTCAAAGAATCTGTAGGATTCCCACCAGTGGTTAATACAATGAACAATTCTCCTTCCCCTCAGCAACATCTGCACCAGGACAGGCAAGATCAGATCTATACCAGAACTGCTATGTCCCAGCACAGAATTTGTCAGGACATCCAAAACGTAACCCTGCTAACTTCCCAGGCAAGCTACACAGCCTGCTAGTCAGGTGATGGCACTAGGGATGGAAGCCCTAGGCTTCCAACTAGGATTTTTCTTTGCAGCCATCCTGGTTGAGAGTTTTCTGACAACCCTCTTAACAAAAACAAGGAAAAGGTACAAACTATTGCTGCTACACACCCTCTGCTTCTTGCAGTTCTTCTTCAGTAGGCCACGTCTGCTCTCCTTCCATTGGATCAGGAACCACTTCTGATTGCAAAGACTCCTGCTTGTTTGGATCCACCTTCATCAGGACTTTAACATCCTCCTCCATCTCATCGGTACCATTTACAGAGTCATCCTGAAGGGCAAGAGCAGAGTTCCCAGCTCTGAACATACTTAATTAAAGCTTGCAATTAGTCTCAAGTAAATGAATGAGATTCTGAAGCGAGTTATATGCCTTAACATTCATTACAAGCAGCAGGCAAAGAACCTCAGCCCAGCAGCACAACACAGATATAACTCCCTTTCCCCTCGCTTTGCCCACATACACCTAGTTGTATTTTCCTCACGTAAGTTTAGAAACCTCATCATCTAATAGGACTGGCAAAGCTCTGACCCCACACACACCTGTACCTCCATGTCCTGACTCCTCTTCTGTCCTTTAGCCACTCGGGGGTTCAAAGAAAGAGGGTCAGGGGGGGCATCCACCTGGCTGACCTGGAAGTCTCCGTGCCCCACGATGTGCACCAGGCTGTTCACATCAAAGGGCTGTCGCCGGACAAAGCCAGACACCTTCAGGGTCCCAACCAGGTCACTCTCCTGACCGGGCACAAACTCTGCAGCATAGGCAAGAAGGTGCGCACGCCGGTCCCGGAAGGCGAGGTGCCGCTGCTTCTGCGTGCTGAGGTGCCTCAGCAGCAGCAAGGATTCCTGCTCTGTGTTCAGGGGGAACAGCTTGGCCTCGGGAAAGCGCTTCTCAATGGCCTTGGCAAGTTTCTTCCTGGCCTCTATCCACTTCTTAGGGGGCAAGTCAGTGCCTCCTGGGACAGCAAGAGCTGCCAAGCAGAGAAGAGAGCTCAAGATCAGATCATAAACCTTCTTATGCTCCTTTGACCAAATATAGATACGCTCAGATATCAGCAACCCAAATAACCAAACAGATTCGCACCACAAGGTGCAAAGGCAGTTTCACTCTTTTCAGTGGTGCCCAGTGACAGGACAAGGAGCAATAGCCATAAACAGACACACAGGAACTTCCACCTCAACATGAGGAGGAACTTCTTTCCATCAAGGGTGGCAGAGCGCTGGAACAGGTTGCCCAGCAAAGTCACGGAGTCTCCCTGCCTGGAGACATTCCAAATCCACCTGGACATGTCCCTGTATCACCTGCTCTAGGTGATCTTGCCTTGACAGGGGCGTTCCCTTCCAAGCCTAATAATTCAAAAGAACATTTGAAACAGAAAACCTGTCTTTGGGAATAAGATTTTGAGACTAAATGAGACCGTGGAGATAAGGGGCCCAGGAACAGAATTTAACTAGAAGGTGCCTGAATCCCTTGGCTCTGCACACCTATGTAACCATCACAGTGCTGACACCACCACGCAGACAGGGTCCTCAACCCACAAGACCCTCTTATCTCCAGGACTCCCCCACCATGGAGTAACACAACAAGGCACCATGAGCAAAGCATTCACTCAACTGATCTGTGTTCAGAAACAGATCAAAGATCTGTAATAGCCTATTAACAGACAGAGTTTTTAATTACTGCACAGTAAATCCCCATCAGATACCTCATGCACCACCAGAAGCCCTCACCATTTCTGGCTCACTCACCGTAACTGGGGAGTCCCTGTGCGAAGAGGCAGGAAAGGCAGTGCTCCCCTGAACTGTCCCAGCCATCCACAGGGTCCAGGATGAACAGGAGGGAGTCGGCAACCTTGGCAAGGTCTAAGACAGCATGAAGGTCCCCTGCACGCACAACACCGCCTTTACTGGGGCTGCCGCGAGTGCGGAGCCAAGAGCCCAACCCACAGCGCGACTCCTCACCTGCCCGTGCCGTGACAAAGCGCCAGCGCTGCTTGAGCCGGGGGCAGAGGAGGGCAAAGCCACCAGCCCCGCCCTCCCCCGCACGGACAACTGCCGAGTCCTGGCTCTGCAGCAGCCGGAGGGCGTCGTGGGCTGCAGCCCTGCTGTGCAACAGCACCACAACCACGAGGTGTGGGGGCCCATCCCTGCTGCCCAGGCTCCGCTTCTCCGCCAGCACCTGCGGGCAATAACTGCAGCGCGTCAGTCCCAGCCCACTGCCCGGTCTCTGTCCCGCCCCCTGATCAAGACCAGATTCCCACACGCCTCCACCCGAGCCCACTCGGTCCAGTAATGCTCCGCTTGCCCCAAACCGGACTGGCCCAGGCACTCACTCCTCTCCCTGACAAACCTCCCGAATCCCCCGCAAACGCCCCCACTGGCTCGGTT
>VWZF01005006.1:524438-554573 GCA_013396755.1 Sclerurus mexicanus
CTGGCGGCGCTGCCCGAGGCGCTGCGGGGCGACGTGGAGGCGGCGCTGGCGGCGCGAGGGGCGCTGGTGCCCTTCAGCCTGCTGCGGAGGCTGCACGCCGCGCTGCGGGACGCAGGTGGGCCGCGGGGCCTACCTACGGGGCCGCGGGGGCCGCGCCGTGACCGCGCCGTGACCGCGCCCTTCCCTCCGCCCGCAGGGTCCCCGCTGCACCTACACGAGCTGCTGGAAGGCTGCGAGATCCACCTGCCCGAGGTGCCGGTGCCGCCGCGGGTAGGTGAGGGCCGGGCAGGAGTCGCGGGAGGCGGCGGCGACCCCCGGTTCTCACGGTGGGTCTGTGCTTCCCCCAGAACCCCGAGCTGGTGGCCCGGCTGGAGCGGATCAAGGCCAAGCTGGCACACGAGGAGTACCAGCGGATGACCCGCAACATCACCGGCCAGGTGAGGGGCTGCTGCAGTGCCTGCGGCCAGGATTCATCTCTCAAACACGTGGCAACCTGCCAGCAAAGGAGATTTGCCCCTTAGAGTGAGTGAAGTGCACAGGGAGTGTGGCAGGGACTGGAGGAGTGCACACTGTAAATGCTCCAGGAACAACAGATCCAGTTCTGAGAGCAGAGGTGGGACAGGGTTAAGAGGGTAGTGAATAGACATAATTACTTTTGGGAGCTGCTCACTGTGCCAGAGATCTCAGGCTCTGATCTGGGAGACTGAGCACCCAAGGTAAATGACTGGGAGCATCTCTGCTGCTTACAGTTTTGTCATAGTTTTAAAAGAACCTCATGTCAAGGTAAAAGCTAAAAAACTAGGGTAATACTTGGGCACTCTTTCTTTCCTGAGAGAGTTGACATCTTCTGGCATGGTGGTTGTTTGGACAAGCCAGCATCCCTTCCTGCTAGTATTCCTTGTGATCCCATCCTGCTATCCCTCCACACTGTCCGTGGCATCCCTGCCTGTTCAAGTCCCTGCACATTTCCCCCTGTTAACGCTTGCTGGAAGATCTGCTTTGGTCTCTGCCAAGCATGGCCACTCCAGGCTGGATGAGGCTTGGAGAAACCTGATCTAATGGGAGGTGTCCCTGCCCATGACAGAGGATTGGAACAAGATGGTCTTTAACGTCCCTGCCAACCCAAACCATTCTGTGATCTATGATCCAGGATGGTTTTAGCAGAGTTGGGTAGTAACAACAGCCAGATTCCTTCCAAACAGCAGAGCAGTGTTCCCACACCTGTGTGCTCATCACATATTCCCTGCCTCCCCCATATCATGGTGTAACCATGTCTGATGTGACACAGAGCTTGACATTGTCTCGTTCTTTCCCGCTCTGTGAAACATGTGACAAGGTGAGACACTTCCCTGTCTCTAATAGAGACAAACCTGCAGCAAGAACCTGCATGCAAGAAAACTTTCCCATGCAGAGAAGTGCTTTGATTAGAAATGAGCCCTTCTCAACAGCCTTGAATCAGACCACAAACAAAATCCCAGAGAAACCTGTGTGCTGTCAAACTGCTGTTCCCCTACAGCCCACCCACCTGCTTCCCTGGTCCCCCAAAACCTCTCTGAACCTCAGAGTCTCAGGGACAGGACAGGGCATTGGCATTGCTTTTATTCTGCAGACACAATAATCATGTTCTTATTGACATTAAGATACAACCGATCACGAGTTGTTTTAATCCATTCTTTCAGGAGATGAATGGGCCATTGGCTGAATTTGGAAGACAAGGTGAGTGGCTGCCTGTCCTGGTGACACCCGGCAGTGTTTGCCTACAGGTCAGTTACAGGAACTGTTCCATCTCCAGCTGTTGACATCAGACAGCCCTTTCCAAGTATCTCACCAGGTTTTCACACACTAAAGTGAGGAGCCTGGTGGTCATTCTTATCGATATTTCTGGAGGCATCAAGTGTGTAACTCCTCCAGGATTACTATATCCCAGCTGAGGCAGCCCCAGGCTGACTCCACAGCATGATTACACCTTATCCCCAGCTCTATTCCCCAGCCTTACTTAAAAGCAACCACTTTCCCCCCTCTCTCCACCAGTTCGCTCTGTGAAGGCCGTTGTCATCACCATACTCAACTTCATTGTCACCGTGGTGGCCGCCTTCGCCTGCGCGTACCTGGGCAGCCAGTACATCTTCGCAGAGACAGCAGCGGTGAGCGAGCCCAGCCTCCCTGCACCACACTGTGCTGGCCAGTCCAGAGTGGCACCACGACTACACACCTAGGATGCCCCCTCTCTCTTTTTTGTCCCCAGCGCATCCTTTCAGCCGTCATTGTGGCCTCGGTGGTGGGCCTGGCCGAGCTGTACGTGATGGTGCGGACCCTCGAAGGGGATCTTGGGAAACTCTGACCAGGAACTGCAGCCTTCACGCTGGAGGCTTTTGTCCTCCCCAGGAGTCATTAATTTGGGACAGGTTTATCTTCTCGCGTCTGTTTGTACCTGCTCCTGCTTTGGGAAGGCTGCTGCACTCTTCAGGCTCATCCTTTGCTTCATGCTCCCAAAAGGAATCATGGATTGAAAATCCTGCAGCTGTAGAACAGGAGACGGAATGGCTGTGGACTCTGACCACCCCAGCATGGACAGAGGCATCAGCTCCCACCATCCCTGTTCTCCTGTGGCATTTCTGTCCTTATATTCTGAAAATAAATAACATTGTGTGTTTGTAACTTTCTTCCTGCATGTTGGGGGACATCTGCTGGCATGCACAACATGCATCTTAAAAAACACCGCAGAGAGCTGTCAGTCTTCCCTCTGGATCCTGCGTCCTACTCTATTTCCTGTCAAAACCTCCCTCTGCCTGCCCTCACTGCTCTGCCTGGTCCCCCACTTGCTTTTGGGAACCATTAATTCTCATGTGACTCAGATGGCAGCACCCAGCCCAGCTGGTGTTTGGGGGGTGAGCCCTTTCCCTATCCACACAGATCGGTTTAGGAGGATGACAGTGTACAGCACAACCACTTTGGGGTTGGGACCTGGCTCAGTGTTCTCACACAGGAGCTGTGTGGCCTGAGCCATGGCCTGGCCCTGTTGCTTTTGGTGCCTCGAGGAGCACAAGCCATAGCTGGAACAGTGAGGGGTGCGTGGTGCTCCTAACCCTCTACCAAAGGGTACCCAACTTCTGGGGGTCGGGAGGGGATGCACCTTAATACAGATCCTGGGGACTTTCTGGGTGCCAGGGAGTGGAGAGCAGAGCCAGCTCAATGCACCCATGTTGGGGAGGGGGCACCCAGACTGGTCCTGCCAGGCCCTGGGGACACGGACACCTGCCAGGTGGGCACCCTGCCAGAGCTGGACATGGTGATTAATGCTCTGATGGCAGCTAAGCCCCTGTAGAAACACAGTTTAATATCCGATACGGGGAGATCTGCCGGCACCTGCGAACGTGCCTGCGGATTAGGGGCGGCCGCGCCACAATCATCTGTGGATACGGCCTCAGATTAAGGTATTTTTTCCAAAAGATTAGTCGGTATTAGGGGGCTGATAGGGGAGCTGCCCCTGCCGCGGCCACACCAGCATTTAGGATATTAGATGACATCCTCGGGACCTTCGGGACCAGCAGTAATTCCACACCCTAATGAAATCGTGGCACTAATCCGCGGGGGCCGCAGTGCCGGGGGGGTCCCCAGTGCCCAGGGGGTCCCTGCCACGGCTACAGCTCGCCCAGGTTGGTGATGGCCGCGCTGTAGATGAGGTCAGAGATGGAGCCCAGCGAGGTGGGAAGGCCCCGAGCAGGACTGCGGGCTCCCGGCGGCGGCAGGGCAGGAGCCGGGCCCGGGGTGCTGCCGTCGGTGGGTGCCGCGGGGGGACCCCGCTCCCCGGGCGGCGGCAGCGGCGGTAGAGGCGGCGGCTCCGGTTTGGCGCTGCGGATCCTGCGGGCGCGGCGGTTCTGGAACCAGACCTGGGACGGGCAAGGGGAATGTGAGACACCGACAGCGGCCCGACGGGGCAGGCCCGCGGGGAAGAGGGGAGGTCCCGGCCCCGGGAGGGAGGGATAGAGGGAGGGGAGGGTCCCGTCGGCGCTCACCTGGATCTTGGCCTCGGGCAGTTGGGTGAGCTCGGCCAGGCGCTCCCGCGTGGCGATGTCCGGGTAGGGCACTGCGGCGAAGGCCCGCTCCAGCTCCGACAGCTGCCCCCGGCTGAACGTGGTCCGCCGCNGCTCGCCCCCCGCCGTGCGGCCGCCGCTCTCCTGCGGGGCTGGCACGGGTCAATGTTTAACAGGAGCGGTGGTACCGGTTGTGCGGGGCAGCCCGGGCCGGCCGGCGGTGGCTCCCGCTGGGACCGGCCGGGCGCTGCGGGCACCCCGAGCACGGGGTGCTGGGGGGCGCATGGAGCCGGAGGAGGAGCGGGGCGGGGAGACCCAACCGGACCCCCGGCCCAGGGCCCCCCCACGGGGCCAGGAGAGACCGTAAGTTGTGAGGGAGAAGGAGGGGACGGAGGCCACCCCGTCCTGGAACAGCAGGACCTGGGCAGTGACTGGCCTGCTGATGCAGCCGGGGCGGGGTGACATCGCAAAAAATCTGGGGGGCTCTGTGGAGACATGGAGGGACACTGAGCTCCGTCTCCTGCCAGAGCTCAGGGCACAGTGGAGGTGGGAGGACGGCAGCATGAGCGGGGGTCCCTCTACCCCAGCCCGCGGGGAGCCGGCGGGCAGAACCCCCAGCTGGGGGGCACCTACCACCCCGCTGCCCTCTGTTCCCCATAGGAGCCCCGAAGAGGCGCGGGAGGGCCCCGCGGCGAGCAGAGAGACGCGGCTGAGGGTGGTGCTGAGGTAAAGAGGGGGACGTGAAGGGCCCGGGGACGCGACAGGGACCTCCCTGAGGCAGGGGCACAGCGAGGCCCCCCAGGGTCCCCCTGTAGCGACATCTCTTTGTCCCCCCATCCACGCCCCATCATTAGGGTCCGGCCACTGACCTGCACGGAGACGCGGCGAGGTGACCGGCGGGTTGTGCACAGCCTCGGTGACGGCGCGGTCCACGTAAGTGCCACCTCTCCGCCGCGGGGCCGCGGGGGCTGCGGCACCCTCTGAGCTGCCTCTGCCCCCGCGCCCAGGTGAGCGCGGCCAGGCACGATGCCACCTTTGGGTTCAGCGCCGTGTTTGACGCCGGCGCCTCGCAGGAGGCTGTGTTCGAAGGCAGCGGAATGAGGCAGCTGGTGGAGATGGCGATAGATGGGTGAGCGAGCCGGGGAGCTCCCCGCGGACCCCAACCCTCCATCCACCCCCACGCCAGGCCTCGGCGGCGGGTCTGCACTGCCGGGGCCGTGTCGGGAGGTGGCATCCCTGTGCCACCGCCTGGGGCCATGCCTGATGCTCAGCATCTTCCCCAGCTTCTCCTGCACCGTCTTTGCCTTCGGGCAGACCGGCTCGGGGAAGACCTACACCCTGATGGGACCCCTCACCCAGGTACAACGCTGTCCTCTCACACCTGACCTGATCCTGGTGGTGGAATGGGCTCTTCCCACCCGGTCATGGGCTCTGGGAGCAGGTGGGTGCCCGATACAGTGTGACTGCTCACCATTTTGGCATCTCTCCTACAGAATGAGACCCAGCCAGCAACCCCGGCCCTGCTGGGGCTGATGCAGAGGTCCTTCGCCTACCTCCTGGAGCAGAGCCAGAGCCACGGCTCAGAACTGGCTCTCAGTGCTTCCTACTTGGAAATCTACAACGAGCAGGTAAGTGCCTGCCCAGTTGCCCATCTGGCCCTGCTGACACCCTGTGCCCTGCTCTCCCAGTGTCTCCCCTCTGCCATACCCCCAGGTCCGGGACCTGCTGAGCTCGGGGCCACCATGTGCTCTGCCCCTGCGGTGGAGCAAAACCCATGGCTTCTACGTGGAGAACCAGCTCAGCGTGGACTTCGAGAGCCTGGAGGCCATCGTCAGCCTGCTCCTGCAAGGTGCTGCACTCAGGGTGCAGTGCTGGGACATGTTCAGGGGATTCTAGACCCAGTATGGGAGGATTCAGCCCCCCGCAGGCTGTCCCCAGGGCTAGTGGAGCTCCAATGGTAGTCAGGAGGAGCAGCTCCCCTTCCTGCTGCAGAGCCAAGCTATGTCCCCCTGCAGCTCTCAATTCCATCCCCGGCAGGATCCCAGAGGCGACGGACCTCGGCACATGCCCTCAACAGGCACTCAAGCCGCAGCCACGCTCTTCTGACCATCCACATCCGCAGCCGGGCCGTGAGCACATGTCCTGCTCTGGGGAAGGGTTTGGGGGGCTCATCATGGGGGTGCAAACAGCCACAGGCTGGTGGGCTCATGCCCTCCTCCTCAAGGACACAGTGATGGGGCTGGGGTGAGCAGCACAGAGTTTAATCCCAGACCCAGGGGTTGGGACACTGCTGTGGGTCACTGGGAAGGGGTGAGGGGTACCAAAGCATTATTCTCCCAATGCGGGTCCCCCAGCCCAGCGCCTGCCCCAGCAAGCAGGGCACACTCTGCTTCGTGGACCTGGCTGGCAGTGAGCGGGTGAAGGAGACTGGCTCCAGCGGGGAGCTCTCCATGGAGGCCAACAGCATTAACCGCAGCCTCCTGGCACTAGGTAAAAGTTGTGGGACCCACCATGGGAGCACAAGCTGCTGGTCCCCACCAGAGCCCTGTTGCACCCTCTGTGGCTCATTCTCTGGCAGGACACTGCATCTCTCTGTTGGCCAAACCCCGAGGGAAGTGGACACACATCCCGTACCGGGACAGCAAGCTCACCCGGCTGCTGGCTCGCTCCCTGGGCGGCTCGGGCATCACCCTGATGGTACGTGCACGGAGAAGGCTGGGCAGGGGTCTTGCCCCGTGGATTGGAAGGTTAGAGAGGGACTGTGACCCCCTCGCTGACAGCTTACCTGTGTCTCTTCCTTGTCTGCAGGTCGCCTGCATCTCCCCGTCCTCACACTGCCTCTCGGAGACCCTGAGCACACTGCACTATGCCAGCCGGGCCCGGAGGGTCACCACCAGGCCCCTGGTCAACAGGGTATCACAGACAGGGAACCCCTCTCAGCCCCTCTGCTCCTCTTTTCAGACCTCCCTGAGCCACCCCTTTATGCTTCCAGGTGTCCCGGGAGAAGCTGCTGCAAACCTTGGAGGAAGAAATTCATGCCCTAAAGTTGGAAAACCTCTCCCTGCGGCAGCAGCTGTCCCTGCCCAGGGTGCTCATGAGGAGCACAGAGGTCCCAGGGAACCCCCCAAAAGCTTGCCCCAGCTGGGCAGGCAGGTACGGCCCGATAGGGCTCCGTCACCTCCCTCTTGAAGGGCCGCTCCCATCAGAGGGAACCCCAGCGTGGCCCAGCCTCTATGGTCTCCTGCGGGACTTCGTGGTGGAGAATGAGCAGATGAGGTATGAGGGGCATGTGTGGGACGGGACAGATGTGTATCTGCTGACAGGGCAGCCAGAGCCCCTAGCTGGGCAGCATTCTGTGTTAGCCAGCCTCTCCCAGAGACTGTGCGGCTGGGCAGGGCTCTGAGATTCTCTGCAGGCTGCCAATGCCCTGCCCTGTTCCCTCGCTGCTCCCCAGGCAGCCCCAGTTGTCCCCAGACCCCAGTGGTGACATCCCAGATGGCCCATCCCACAGAGCCACCCACAGCTCCTGTCACAGCCAGGCCCTGCTCCAGAGTGCCCATACCCCCCAGATCCCCTCTGGCCACTCTGCAAGGCTCCGTCAACCCGACAGGACACCTGCCTCCATCCCCTGGCTGCCGGTGAGAGTGGGGGGCCCTGGGCTCCACAGGCATCCTGCCCGTGGCAGTGGGAGGATGCACAAACCACCCATCCACTGCTGTCTACTCTACTCTTGCAGAAGCTGCCCCCTGCCTCCAGCCGTCCTGGCTGCCCAGGGTGCCCACAGTACTGCCCCGGACCAGCTGACACCACCGTGTCCCAGGTGCAGCCCCGGGGGTCTCTTGGAGGGGGGTAGCACAGTGTGGTGTAGCAGCCTTGACCGCTCTGCTCGGTCACAGGTACTGCCAGTGTCCCCCATGCCACAGCCAGTCCCCCTCGGGGGAAGTGCTGGTGTTCTGCCCCTCAGAGAGGAGGACAGAGCTCTGCCTGTCTCCCTTCAGCTCCACAGGCACCCACAGCCACACCAGGGGAAGCGGTAAGAGCCAGGGCTTGAGGCCACCCCACTGGGCATCAGCTGCAGCTCAGGAAGCCCCTGGGCCTTCGGGCAGTGGTGGGTCAGTGGGCCAGGGTTTGTTCATTTGTCCTCATGCCAGGAGCCAGGGCAGAAGCAGGAGCCTGTCTCAGCGAAACCCCGTCCCTCGGGAGCTGCCAGGTCCTGAGCACAGTACCAGCTCTGAGGGAAGGATTATCCCTTCAGCACCTCCGTGGCCAGGATTGCCAGAGCCCAGAGGTGAGCAGGGCAGCAGGGGAAGGCCAGGCAGACCCTCAGATGGGGTCCCTCAGGGATGGACACACATCCTCAGCACAGCACACCGTGCATGGGGCTGCGGACTGATCCTGGGGGAGCACTGCAGAACTAACTTTTCTGGCTCCCTGCTGGCAGCTGCTGGCACTGTCCCTCTCCTCCAGTGGGAAGAGGCACTGGACTGGCTGGCGGAGCGGATCTGAACAGCCACAGCCACACCGTGGATGGGGCCAGCAGCGCAGATCTGGCACCGACTGGAGGGACAACCACAGCCCTGGGAGACATGGGAATCTGGGACTACAAGGACTGCGCAGACCAGCTGGATGGACGGACAGACAGAGCTCTCCAGCCTGCACGGCACTCACAGTTTATTTCTGTCTAGCTGGGGCTGTGCTGCCGGTGGCTCCGGGGATCCCAGTCAGGTGCTCTCCTCCCCGGGCTGCGGGCAGTCCAGCCAGTACTGGGCAATGGAGCGGGGGTAGCGTGGCTGCACCAGGTCCACGCGCTTGGTGCGCAGGTTGACGCGGTAGTACTTGTCTGGGAGGAAGGGGAGATAGCTGTCAGGACTGCCCGCAGCTGTGTGGAGCTGCCAGCCCTGGCCACCTTCCCACTGTGTCCCGGTGCTTGGGGACGTCGAGGAGAGAGAGGAGCCCTCCCCCCCTGCCTCAGCAGCCCTGGTCCCGCATCATTCCCGGATCCTGCCATGCCAGACTCACCTCCTACAAAGAAGTAGACACTCTGGAGCATCTCGCACTTGGAGCCCGACAGCCTGTCGCTTTCGACACCCACAGAGTCAGAGTCGTTTTGCAGCCAGCTCCATAATCCCAAATTCAGTGACCGGTGGCTGTTGTACCTCTTGCGCTGGTGGCGAGACTTCCTCCTCCGGGGCTGGTGGGAGGCCACATAGATCCTGCCGGCCATGGCAGCGTCCAGCGGGCTGGGCACCCCCCGCCAGTCCCTGCTGATGTGCCGCGGGCCACTCGCCCCAACTGGAAAAGGAGCAGGGGGTGAGTGAGAAACGGCAGTGTAAAGAGCGAGCTGAATCTAGCCCCACAGACAACCTCCAGTGCCTGCTCCAAGACCCACGGGCATGCTTCAAAGGATCCCAGCCTGGAAGGGATGTGTGACAGGGACACAGGCCAGTCAGAGCTGGGAACAGCCCCTCACCCCACCTGTGATCAGCCCTCTGCTGCTGAGCCCCTTCCCCTCCTCTCTATCTTTCATTCCCCTTGCCCAGGGCTGGGTGTTCCTGTGGCATCCCCAATTCCAGTGGCAATAAACAGTCCTAAGCAGTGACGCTGTGATGTGAGGTGTCTGGTGACAGTCTGGGTAATGCAGGGAATAAGGGCTGAGAGGGTAGGATTTGGGATGCTATGGGAGATGCAGCTGTGGCCTTGGAGGTTCCTGTGCATGGCCTGGCAGGACATGGTGACTGGTCCAGCCTGTTCATGCTTTCAGGCATTGCTTCCCCTTTCCTGGGTGCCTGCACCCCCTTGCACCCTCTCCATGTGGGTTGTATTGGCACCCGCCAGTCCTTTCCCCCAGGGCTGGCTCATCCCTTACTCATCCTGCTGCCAAAGAGGATCTGGAAGACATCCTCCCAGCTGTCCCGGTTCATGAAGGCGTAGTGTTTGAACACGGTGGAAGTGGAGGACGTCTCGCAGTCAGCCTGCGTGGGCTGCTGGGCGAAGTCGTAGGACCAGTAGTACTTGTCTAGGAGACGATGTGCAGGATGTTAGTGGAGGACAGGCACCGGAGGGGGAGCAGCAGAGAGGTGTCCTGCTGTTGCCAGGCTCTGCCCAGGAGCTGGGGGCTGCACCCCTTACCCTTGAAGAAATAGACTCTCTCATTGCCATGGAAGCTGTGTGCAGGGAGGGCGAAGGCTGCATCGACATTATTTGGGATGCCCTCAAAACCCTCAGAGATGTCCCGTGGGTAGCCAGGGTCCAGGGCTCCGTCATCAAAGCGCCAGTACTGGGTGCCCTGGGGGACAGGGAACAGAGAGGGGCTAGGGTGCAACATCCCTCCACCATGGGTCTGCCAGAGGGACCGAGTGGATGCTGAGGAGTCCCATCATGAGGGTGTGTCTGCCTGGGGCTCCCAAACAGCCACAGGGGTTTGGAGGCATCTGGCAACCACTGTGTGTGAGTGCATGGAGGGTTCTGGGGAGGGATAGGATGGGTTGGGGGGCTGTGCCGGGCACTCCGTGAACTTTCCCAGCCCTGCAGCTCAGCTCCTGCCCACCTTGAAGAGGTAAGTCTTGCCCTGGCAGTTGATGCGTGTGAAGGCTGCATCAATGGGGCCCTCGATACCCCAGACATCACTGATCAGCTTGGGGTAGCCAGGCCGCACGCTTGTCTTGTCCAGCTCGTAGAAGTACTTCCCTGGGGAGAGAGGGGAGGTGGGTTAGGAGGGACTCCAGATGCTGGCACAGGGTGATGGCACGACAGTGTTTCCCAAGTGCCTGGGGAAGGTCCCCAAGGTACCTCGGAAAGCATAAAGGGAACCATTCTTCAGGTCGGTGAATGCATCAAAAGGTCTTCCACTGCACAGCTCCTCAGGCTCGTCCCCGGGATCCCGCCCGCCATCCGTCGTGGGGCCCGGCAGCACCTCCGTGGGCAGCTCTGTCTCCCCAGGGCCTGGCTTGCTCTCTGGCGTGGTCTCTGCCAGCCATGGAGAGGTAGGCAGTTCCGTGGGGTCTGTCCTGGGGGGCTCTTCCGTGCCAAAGTCGACAGTGAGGTTGTAGTCGAGGTAGTCATCCTCCGGCAAGGCGAAGACATCTCCCCGGGTCACTACAGGAGGGAGCACGTTGGTCCTGGGAAGCCCTGGGTGTCTCCCACTGGGTCTGGGTGCAGGAGCCACTTGCTCCCAGGCAATATGGATTTATAGAGTCATGGAATTGTTAAGGTTGGAAAAGACCTCCAAGATCATCAAGTCCAGCCATTAAACTAACACTGCCAGGTCCAACACTTAACCACATCCCCTAGTGCCACAACTACATGTTTTGAACGCTTCCAGGAACAGTGACTCCATCACTGCCCTGGGCAGCCTATTCCAATGCCCGACCACCCTTTCAGTGAAGAAATTTTTCCTTCTCTCCAATCTATACAGTTTGCACTGACCCCATGCTGCGGATGGCAGTGAGCCAGCTCCCAAAACCCCCGTGTGCTATAGTGTCCTGACTTCACCCTGTGAACACAGATGAGTGCAGAGCTGACCCAGCAGAGACCCTGTGAGCCCCACAGTGGCAGGCACCCACAGCCACCCTGTTCCCACCCTGCCCCAGCCCAGAGGGCGGTTGCAGGACCAGTACCTTTGGCCTTGCAGACGGTGGAGTAGTCACTGCAGCAGCTCTGGTAGTACATGCAGAGGGTGTCGCACTGGCACTTGCGCTGTGCATCAAAACCATCATCGCAGCGGCCTTCGCAGGAGTCTGCAAAAGCCACCCCACAGTACAGGAGCAGTAATATGGGGTGGGCAGTGGGGCCCATGCCTCCCCCCAGCCCAGGGGTGAAAGCAAACTTGGCTATGTTATGGTTGGGGGCACATCTGCTGGGATGGGAGCCATGGACCATGCTGTGTCAGGGTCCAAGCTCCACACTGGTAGCCCAACTGTAGGGTGGCCAGAGATTTGCCAAAGCACCATTGATACCCATGTGCTGCCCACTTGCTTTCCCTTCATCCTGCAGGGTGGCAGTGGTCACAGCCACCACCTGGTGCCTCCTCACCCAGCCTGGGCTCACCCACCCCTCCCTCAGCCCAGGAGCCACACTTGCTCCATCCCCAAAGCACCTGGTGAGGGGCACCTGGCTGGCTAAGGCTCACCTTCAGCAGCACGGGCGGTGGCGAGCAGGGCCAGCGCCAGGGCAGGGAAGAGCAGCCTCATCCTGAGTGTCCGGGAGCGTAGCCCTCCTGTGACTGTGTGGGCTGCAGCACAGCAGCAGCCAGAGCCCCAGCATCCACTGTTTGCTCAGCCTGCCCTGGCAGAGAAAACAAACAGGCCAAGGTCAGAACAAGGGAAAAGGGGTAGAGATGATCTCCTACTCAGCTTCCCCCGCAGTCTGTACCAAGCCCAGGAGCGTTTCGAGGGGACAGGGCTCCCCACACATGCAGACAGCTCTTCCCCAGCCTGGGGGCAGGTTTGGCACAGAGAACAGGGAGGCAGAGCAGGCCAGAGCCAGAAAACAGTTTTGAGGTCCTATCACACTTATTTCCTAGAAAACCACATGGTATTAAAGCTCCCAGACTGGTCTTGGCAAGACAAAAGCCCAAATGAGACAGGATGGGGGAGCCATGCTCAGAGGGCAAAGGGTAAAGTCCTGGTCTTATGCTTGTCCAAAATGTCACTGTTTTGAAGGACTTACTCCTGGGATTTCAGCTTTCTCAAGCCTGGGAGCAGACCTGGGGAACCGCAAAGCACACGGTTTGGGATGAGGCAGGTGCCACCTCTGTGCGTGGGGACCAGAGGCCAGAGGTGAGCAGCCGGGAGGGAGGGCAGGAGCCCTCTGCACTTTCTCTGCAGAAAGCAAACAAAAGCCTGTGTATTTTGCTCCCGTCAATCCCTCTCCAACCAATCTTTTCGGTTACTAATTAATGTCGACTCAGCTCTTTTGGCAGCTCCTGATAACTCTGGGATGATTATTTAATCAGGGGCAAGGAGCAACTGCACATGAAGCTGCAGCAATCCTGCCTCTGCTGCCTCCACTGCCACAGCACTGCTGGGACAGGAACGCTGTGGGGTCCATCCCAGCCCTGGGGCAGGAGCAGTGCAGCTCTGGGCTTTAAGTGATGCAAAATTTGGGGAGAGAAGTACCTGAGCAGGGTGCCTGCTTCTCCAGGGGTCTCTCCTCTGTTTCCTCACACACAGCCAGTTCCTGGCATTATGTGCTCCCACCCTTACTTGAAAGAGCTTTATTTGGTTTTGAGACAGGCATTTATACCTGGGAAGCCAAGGGCAGACACTAGACATGGGTTGTTGGGGTAGGACTTCTCCTGCAGCCCGTCACCCTCCTCCTTGTCCCCTGGCCTCAGCTATGGTGAGGGTGGCATAGTCCCCAAGTGCCAGCACCAGCCAGCGCTGCACTATGGCTTCATCCCATCCCTGTTGAACCAAGCCTGGGGGACAAGAGCTCTGGGAGTGCTCAGGCTTGCAGAAGGCTGTGGGGAAAAAGGGCTGGGCAATGTATGAGCTGCTTTTGCTGATCGGTTGAGACAAAGCTCCCCGCTGTTGCTCCAGGCTCCCAAACACCAGCCACAGACCCAGGAAGGCACAACAAGCCTTTCCATACCAGGAGGAGATCCCAGGAGAAAGGTTGGTTGGATAACGGGGCCCTGAGGAGCCCCAGCAGCCAAAGGCTGAGCAAAGCCAGACAGGAGAGCTCAGGTGATGGGGCTGATCCCCCAGTACAAGGCTGGAAACCCCTGCCATTCCAGAGCCCAGGCTGCTGGAGTTGAAAATTCCTCCCAAAAAGCAAAGCAAAGCGAACTAAAAGCAAAGCAAAGTTCAGCTCTCTAGGCTTGTCAGGACAAACCTAAGGGAATGGTTTAAATTCTGATGCCCCTGGGCAACAAATCTCTCTGCTGCTCTGCACTGCAATGGTCATATTATTACCCCGATTAAAAATAATTTATCAGGAAAATCCTTACTGGTTCTGTGCCGAGGCTCTCTCACCGTACTGTGCCCCTTGGGTTGCCTTGTTTTCTGTCCTTCGCTGTGAGTTGATGTCCCCTTCTTCCGTCTGTCCCTGTGCAGCGGATTCAGAGCGGATTAAAAGCGACTCTGTCACATCAAAACATCAACTTGAATTTAAGTCTCAGGCTGAGCTGGCAACAACCTGGTTTTGGAGCCAAGGATTTAAGCTGCTCCTCCCTTCACAGACGAGAAATGTCTAAAGCATTTCTGCCCTGAGCACGTCTGGCCTGGAAAAAAGAAAACAAAAGAGGCCCAGGCTGCCTCTGCTCTTTCCTTTATCATGCAAATCCCGAGCCCACCCAGAAGAGCTGCTCTGAGTTTCTGCCAAGTGAAGGGTATTTGCCGCCTGCTAATACCAAATGAGTTCAAAACTGTGCCAAGGTGGGCACAGCCTCCCCGTGACCACGGCTGTGCCCACCACAGTGCCTGGCCTTTTGCCTCCATGCTGTGCCCCCTTCACTGGTTGCAGAGGGTCCTGGAGAGGCAGTGTGGGGTCCCTGCCTGCTGTGGAGGTGACCACTGCAGCAGCAGCTCGGGCAAGGTGAGGGGAACATGGGACATGGGGACAGCAGGACAAGCCCCAGCTCAGGCTGGGCAGAGAGAGCTGTGGAATCATAGAATGGTTTGTGTCTAGTTCCAGCCTCCTGCTGTGGATAGTGACACCTTCCACTAGACCAGGTCGCTCCAAGGCCTATCCAGCTTGTCCTTGAACACTTCCACAGATTGGACATCCACAGCTTCTCTGGACAAGCTGTGCCAGTGCATCACCACCCTCACAGGGTAGAATTTTCTCCTAGTATCCAATCTGAATCGCTCCTCTTTTAGTTTAAAACCATTCCCCTTGTCCTATCACTATCTACCTGTGTAAAAAGTCTCTCTCCCTCTTTTATAAGTCCTGTTTCAGTATGGAAAGGCCACAGTCAGAGAATCACAGAATTTACGTTGAAAAAGACCTCTAAGATCGAGTCCAACCATTATCCCAGCACGGCCAAGCCCACTCTAAACCACGTCCCAAGTGCCGCACCCACGCTTCTGTTAAATCCCTGCAGGGCTGGCGGCAGGAAGGATCTGGAGGGATGCTGGAGCATCTGCAGCGGGAGGGGGGTTGCAGCTGCCGGACCGAGCCCCTCCTCGGAGAGGCGGTGCCTGCGCCCGGTGACATCAGCCCCGGGCACCGGGATGCTGAGCCCGGCTCCGGGAAGGCGGCACCCGCTCCGCTTCCAGCTCCGCATCCCGACAGGGCAGAGGGGGGACCGGGACGCGTCCCCCTCTTCTGTCAGCCCCCCGGCCACTCCGCGTCCCCTCAGGAGCGGGGGGTCCCTGCGGGCGCTGCGGCGGCGGTGGCGGGGGATGCTGCGGTAGCGGGGGATGCTGCGGTAGCAGCTGCCGATGCTCGCCCTGCTCCTCTCCCTGCACACCCTGGGCCGGTCCCTGGCCATGGCGAGCGCGGAGCGGCTGACGGTGCCGGAGTGTGTGAGCCGTGCGGGCGGCTGGGCGGGCGGGGGCAGCTCCCGGGAGCACCGCGGGGTCTCCCCCGGGGTGGGCACCGAGGTGCGGGAGGCGCTGGAGCGGGTCCTGCCCGCCCTGCGCCGGGCCATCGCCCACGCCACGCAGGCGACCACCCCCGAGGGGCTGCGGGCGGCCATCAGCGAGGTGTTCCAGCTGGTGGAGGAGGCCTGGGGGATGCCCGCGCTGGGGAGGGACGTGGCCAAGGTGCTGTGCGATGTGATCCGCCTGGAGGGCGGCCTGGACCTGCTGCTGAACCTGCTGTACACCGCCGAGCTGGAGACCAAGTGCCAGGCAGGAAAACTCCTGGAGCAGATCCTGGTAGCAGAAAACAGGTGAGTCTGCCAAGAGCCCCGCACCCTGCCAGGCACAGCCCTCCCCACCACCCCAGGCACCGTCAGCTCTTTCATGGAGGCACAGAATGGTTTGAGTTGGAAGGGACCTTAAAGATCATTCAGTGCCAACCCCGCAGCATGGGCAGGGACACCTTCCACTAGACCAGGCTGCTCCAAGCCCCGTTCAGCTTGGCCTTGACCCCCCTCCACCAATCCCACCCACACCCCCCAAATCTCCCTGCTCTGGGTGCTCCTGGTGCACCACCCCCTCAGATGCCCACGGTATCCCCCCCACACCCAGCACTCCTGTGGGTCCCTGACTCACATCCAGGCAATGGTATGATCTGCTCCCTTCCCCCACGGCTGGAGGGAGGAGGACCAGCCCGAGCCCAGGGATGCTGGTGAGGACTGGGGTGTCCTCATGAGCCCCACTCAGCCTGGGGCCACCCTTTGTCATCGAGCTGAGTCAGTTTGGCTGGCTCAGAGCATCTGACCCCAAGGACAAGAGGCAACTCCCCCTTAGCCATAACTGCAGTGGGAGGAGGAGGACAAAGCCGCTTTTCAGAGGCTTCCTGCTGCTGACCAGGGCTGAAATGAAGCCATAAGAAGGGGACTGGGTGGTGAGTGGGCTCAGAGGCCCCAGTCCATGACACGTGCTGATGTCCAGGACAGGTGAGAGGTGCTCGTCTGGCTCTGCCAGAGCATGGGCACAGGTGGGGTGGGATCACATGCCTGCATAACTGTGTGTGTGTGTATGTACTGCACACGTGGCACCTGACACTTCCAAATGCACAGCACTGCCAATGCAACACCCACACACAGCTCGCCCTTCCAACACCCCAAATGCACTCTGCCAGCTCCACTCTCCCTCAGAGCACCCCAGCCTAGCCCACCACAGCCAGGGCTCTGGAAAGCATGTGGAGGGAGCCTGGCCAAAGTATTGCTCCACCTTCATGTGTGATGTCTTTTGCTGTAAGGTTGTGGACTCCCAGCCTGGGCCTCACTGCATGCACGGGCAGGCAAAAATAAGTGACAACTAAATCAGGAAAGCCCATTAGGGTGGAATTTAATCCCAGGAAGCATCACTGGCACAGTCTGCATTCAGCAGTCAGCTTCTTGGCAAGGGAAAGCACTTACTGCAGTGGCCATCTCTGCTCCAGGAGCAGTTCATGGGTCAGGGTCTTGGAGCAGCCGTGGGCCCCCAGCCCCTTGCTCCCTGCAGGCTGCCCCACCACCAATCTCCAGAGCAATGGCAGGGAGGTGTGGGGTCCCCCTTGGATCCAAGCCTCTGCCTTTCGGACCTCTTCCAGTCCCTGCACAGCAGCAGTGGTGCCTGGCTGGGAACTGGACCGGCCCTGGCTCCATTTGCGGCTGCGAGGAGTCATGAACCTGGAGGGGCCGTGTTTGTCATCCGGCTCCATGGCCGAGTCTGGGCTCGGAGCCAGACCCAGGCTGAGGGCTTTTTTTTGTTCCCTAGAGCTTTCCACAGCATTTCCTGTCAAACCTACCCCAAGGTCAGCATGAGCCCTGTGGGTCACAGGTTTCCCAGAAATGCTCTTCCCGCCTGCCAGCACAGAGGCTGGTGTGCCATCACCTCAGCATCGCTGGGGACCAAGCGTGACACTGCCCTCGTGAGCAGCATGGCATGGGGCATCTGTGCCAGCACTGCCTCACGAACAGAGCAGCTCCCTCACAGCACTAAATGGGTGCTAAGGGTAGAGATGGAGCTGCCACTCACCCCAGAAAAACTCATGGGAAGGTGGCCAAGAGCCCATCTCAGAGGGTGCTGAGGCACTGCCATGGGCTGCCCAGAGGAGCTGTGGCTGCCCCATCCCTGGAAGTGTCCAAGGCCAGGTTGGATGGGGCTTGGAGCAATCTGGTCTAGTGAAAGGTGTCCCAGCTCATGGCAGGGAATTGGAATGAGATGAGTTTAAGGTCCTACCCAACCCAAACCATTCTATGATCCTGATTTCCCCCTTCCTCACTGTGTTTTCAGAGCACAGCCCCATTCAGGTGTCATTTTAAGACCATCCTCACAGCACAGGGCTCCAAAGGCCAGCCATGGCTGAGCAGCAGATGGTGGCCCTTGGGCATCCTTCCTGGGCTCTCTTCTAGGAGAGCACAGGACAGAGGAAACCAACAGCTTTCCCCCAGTCACTGACTTGTCCCTGAGAACAGGGCTGCGTGGCTGCTCAGCCAGGTGTGACAGCCCTGTCCTAACAGCACTGCTTAGGGACAAACAAGTTTCACCCCCAAACACGAAGCAGTTCACACACCCCCAGCAATGCTGGCTCAGCAAATCCATTTTCAGCCTGGAATTAGCCTACTCAGCCACTTAATTGCTACATATGTTCTACCTCAAGCAGGAGAGCATCCAGCAAGGCAGTCCTAGTCTGTGCACCCCATGTCCTGTCCCATCACAAGCTCTTCCATCAGACCCAGACAGATGCTTCCAACACAGTCAGTTGCATCTCACTGTGTTGCATATGAGGCAGTTGTGTCCCACAGGGAAACATCTGTCTGTCCTGGGACAAGTGCCACCAAAGCATAGGGGAACTCATACACCAATCACTGTTCCCGCTCCTTGCATATCCGTCTCCCCCTCACCTACCTGTGCCTCTCATTCCCACAGGGACCGGATCGCTCGGATTGGTCTGGGTGTGATTCTGAACTTAGCCAAGGAGCGAGATGTTCTGCAGCTGGCTCAGAGCGTCTCCGGGATCCTGGAGCACATGTTCAAACACACCGAGGAGACCTGTTTCCAGCTCATCTCTGACGGAGGCCTGGATGCCATCCTCTACTGGTGCCGCTGGACAGACCCCGTGGTGCTGCGGCACTGCGCCATGGCCTTGGCCAACTGTGCCATGTATGGAGGGCAGGCCAACCAGCGCCTGATGATCGAGAAGAGGGCAGCAGAATGGCTTTTCCCACTGGTGTTCTCAAAAGATGATGAACTAATCCGGCTGCATGCGTGCCTGGCCATCACAGTGCTGGCCACCAACAAGGAAATCGAGAAGGAGGTGGAGCGCTCGGGGACGCTGGCTCTGGTGGAGCCATTCATTGCCTCGCTGGATCCAGAGCAGTTCGCCTGCGAGATGCTGGGCAGCAGTGACAACAGCCAGGGGCGGACAGCGGAGGACCTGCAGCGGCTCGTGCCCCTGCTGGACAGCTCACGGCTGGAAGCCCAGTGTATTGCTGCCTTCTACCTCTGCACTGAGGCTGCCATCAAAACCAGGCAGAAGAAAACACAGGTAAAGGGTAGGTTGGCCTGAAGGAAGGCGATGCCAAAGGGAAGAGTGGCCACAACTGCATCTTGGTGTCTTTTGCTCCGCTGTGAGCTCGCCAAGCACCCTGATCCTTGCCTGGCCCGGCACAGCTTGTGGGGAGGAGGAAGGAAAGCAAAGTGATGTCTCCTCCTTTCATGTCCCCAGATTTTCAGTGAGATCGGGGCCACGCAGAGCCTGAAGAGGGTAGTGTGCTACTCCACCAGCAGCACCACCTCCTCGCTGGCCAAAAAGGTGCTGCGCATGATAGGGGAGGAGGTTCCGCGGCGCATCCTGTCCACAGTTCCCAACTGGAAGTCCTGCGAGGTGCAGACGTGGCTGCAGCAGATTGGATTCAACAGATACTGTCAGAGATTTCTGGTAGGGCTGTGGGCCGGGGGAGGGACACACAGAAGGGCCCTTCTGCCCCATCTTGCAGCAGAGGTGTAACCTTTTCCTGGGATCTTTCCAGCCTGGACTTCTCTTGGCAGGATCACCAGGTGGATGGGGACATTCTCCTGAGGCTGACAGAGCAAGAGCTGCAAGAGGATTTGGGGATGGACTCCAGCATCACTCGGAAAAGGTAGGTCTGCCACAAGGACACTCTGGACTCACAGCCATCACCACAGTGGCAGAGCTGGGGACAGGGTCTGTGTGTTTCCCTTCTTGCAAAGACAAGAACAGAGACCCTCCAAACACAAAATCTGGACTGCCAGAACTTTTCCACTGCAGTTTGCAGTCCCAGAGGGATTTCTGCAATGGGGCCAGTGCATGGCAGAGGTGTGGGACTGGGAAAGGCACAGGGCAGGTAGGATCCTGCAAGTTACTCAGAAAGATGAGAACGTACCAAGCCTCTCCTCCCTTAGCTGAGCTCGTCACACCTCCATGTCCCGAGGACCAGCACTCCCATGCAGCTCTTCTTCTCTTTCCTACTCCTGTAGCTCATCCTTCACCACAGCACGGAGCTGCACTCTCTCCTGAGCAGATAAAAGATGTGGTACCACATGTCCCTAGGTCCTGCCTGGTCCCTCAGCCTCCCCTCCCCGCTCCACACTGTCATTTGTTTCTCCACCAGGTTTTTCCGGGAGCTGACAGAGCTCAAGACCTTCGCAAACTATTCCACCTGTGACCGCAGCAACCTGGCCGACTGGCTGGGTGGCATCGACCCCAAATTCCGGCAGTACACCTACAACCTGCTGACCTGCGGCATCAACCGCAACTTCCTGCACCGGGTGACGGAGCAGCAGCTGCAGGAGGACTGTCACATCGGCACAGGCTTCCACCGTGTCCGCATCCTCACCGCAGCCAGGGGTGCGGGATCCACCGCTGCGGGGCAGGCGGGTGGGGAGGGAGGAGCATTGGGGGGCATTTGAGGTGAGCTGTTGGATGTTTTTAACTCTTGGTCGCTGTTTGCTCTGCCTAGAAACACTTCACTCCCCTATAACGCTGCAAGCCACGTCCAATGGGACTGATGTGTTCATCAGCTACCGAAGGAGCACCGGGTCACAGCTGGCCAGGTGAGTCCTGCAGGTAAGAGCGTGGTGCTGGGCTGAAGTCTAGAGAGAAGGCAGATAATCAGTCAGTTGTTGGAAAAGTGTGGACTGGCGAGGAGGGAGAGGCTGCCAAAAGCCACAGAGCAAATGGGGACAGCATGTGCCATAACCTGTGCAGTGGACAGGCTAACTCCCAGTGCTGTCACTGCCACCTTGTCCCTCTTTGACACCGACTCACCCTTTCCTCATGCTCTGCTCGTAAGGGATCACAGCAGGGAGTTAATGCTCCCCATGCTCTCTGCATGTGCCCAGACAGCTGTAAGCAGGCTGCGCTCGAGCTGGCATCTCAAGGACCTTGCCATTCCCTTCATCTCTCTGCTGCTCCTCTGTCTCACCATGTCTTGGTCAATGTGGTGGGAGAGCACGTGAAAACTCTCCTCATGGTGCTGTCCCCTTTTGCCACCAGCCTGCTGAAGGTTCACCTGCAGCTCCATGGTTTCAGTGTGTTCATCGACGTGGAGAAGCTGGAGGCAGGAAAGTTTGAGGACAAGCTGATCCAGAGTGTCCTGAGTGCCCGGAATTTTGTGCTGGTCCTCTCACCAAACGCACTGGATAAATGCATGGAAGACCCTGAGTGCAAGGACTGGGTACACAAGGTAAGAGATGCCATCAGGTGGGAGCTGGGCGGACACTGGAGCAGGAAGGGATTGGTGATGGGCTGACACAGGCCATAGCCTGAGCACCTGTGTGTTCCCACAGGAGATTGTGACAGCCCTGAACTCTGGAAAGAACATTGTACCTGTTACAGACCATTTTGAGTGGCCAGACCCAGAAACACTTCCCAAGGACATGAGGGCTGTCCTGAAATTTAATGGTATCAAGTAAGTAGAAGCCATCTGTGCCTCGGGGTTCCTTGACACCTGGAGAGAACACCTTACATAAGCAGTAGCAAAGAGCACAAGGACATTGGGAGAAACAGATGAGGGAGACAGAACAGGTCAAAGGGGCAGTGAGTCACTTCAGGTACTCCAGAGCATGCAGGGAGCAAAGGTTCCCACCACATTCCTGCTGCTGATGTTGTGCCTGTGGCTCCTCTGGGTGGCAGAGCTCCCCATGCCAGCACTGCCAGGAGGACACCCTTCCCTGTGCCCTCAGCCCTCCAGGCAGGAGTCATGCTGGCAGGTTTTGCAGCTCAGTTGGGTTCCTCTCCCCTCCTGCTTCCCCTTTATGGATCCTAGCCTGGCAGGGCATCCTGCAGCATCCAGTGTTGCTCCATTTTCCATGGGGAGAAGGAGGGTCTTTTAGAGAGCTAGGATGGAGAAAGGGAGTCTCTGGCTCCCACCTCAAATGCACAGAGATATCTTGTGGCATCTCACACAATAAAAAAATAAATCACATTTTCCCCTCACAGGTGGTCCCACGAATACCAGGAGGCCACAATCGACAAAATCATCCGCTTTCTCCAGGGCCGCTCCTCTCGGGACTCCTCGGCTGGGTCAGAGAATGGGTTGGACTGCTTGCTCTCCATGGGGCAGAGCTAGAACCAACACAGCTGCCTCATCCCCTCCAGAGACTTCCCAGGTGACCCCTTTTTGTGTGGGTCCAAATTTGTCCCTCCTGACTTTTTCCCATCTTAGTACCCTGGCTTGAGAGAAGACCCGTGGCTCATTACTCCCTCTTCACCCTCCAAAGTCCCTGGTCCTAAAAGGCCAGTACTCACTCACATGGCGCCTGGAGAGCCAAGCCAGGGTGGACTCTGGGATGGATGAGTTGTCTTTCACATCCTCCTGTGGGACAGCAGAACATCCAGGGGGTGCGAGGGAGACCATCCAGGCCTCCACAAGCAGCTGCAGCTTCCCCCAGAAACTCATCCAAAGAGGCAGGATCTTCCAAGGACTGAAAACTGGGGACCTGGTGAGGGTCCATTGCAAGAGGACACAGGGGAGAGAAGAACAACTAACAGGAAATGGTCCATAAGCACCATGTGGCTCTGCTTGTGCCATGGGAATATCCTTGTGGTCAGAAACCGAGAGCAGGAAAGGGCAAATAAAAGCTAAGCCCTAACAAAATCCCTGTGTTTGGGAAAGATAACACACAGAGGCCTTTTAAACTGCTTTCTCTTTTCCAGTAATATCCCTTTATCACAAGAGCTTACTCCCTCCCTGAGGGCCTTCCACCTCCCAGTGCTGCAAACCCACTGTGTACTCTTAACTCTGGCGATGGAAGTTTGGGGTTACACCGTGTGAAGTTTCTGCAAGATCTCTGCAAAAAGTGCATTTAAAACAACACCCTTCTCTCCATCTGATGTCTCAGTTTCACCACTCATTCAGGTCCATTCTCACAGGATGTGGGAGGCTGGACTGTGACTCTGGAAAATGTATCTCCATGCAGATAGGGAAGATGCTAATTGCTGTGCTGTACTTGTGGAGTTATTATCCACTGGCTGTATTTTATTCAGTCACTGCTTCACAGCAGATCTCCCATGCTCTGCTCCTTCAGCAGGAGCTAGTGTATCTCCCTGCTGACCACCACACACCCCAAAAGCCCTGGAAGAGCTCCTTGGGGTTGTCACTACTCACTGCTGGTGCAATACCAAGCAGCATTTGTTTCTACCAAGCTCTTCTCAACACCCATCAGGGATTTCTGCAGCTACTCACCTTAAAATATCAAGAAAGAGCAAAGTTGATGCAAAGCGCTGGCAAAGGATGCCAGGAGTGAGCTCCAGCTGGGAGCAGGACTGGCACTGCCTGCTGCTAACACTGCTGGTGAGGAACCATGACCATCCTGACAAAATCCCTCAGTTCCACACGCCCAGCCTTGTTCTGCTTCTACCACCTGCTTGGAGGGCAGTCTCTCAGCAACGTGCCATTTTGCAAGTAGTGCCAGAAATTGCAGCTCCTAGCTGAGTTTGTCTTTTTTAATGCAGAGCAAAAGGAGTAATGCAAAAAGATATCCCTGTTCAGAGCATGGGCAGGAGAAAGAGCACAGAGGAGATGGAAAAACACCAGGCTGCCCTGATGCTCTGGAGACCAGGCTGCTGCATTACCCTGTAGAAGTAGCAAGCTCCTCTTCCCATCTCCGCTCAGGATAACTCAACTGTTTCAGTAGATAAAGAGGAGTCTCAGCCACCTTATTCTCCTCCTGGCTCTCCCTGAAGCCTTGCACCTGCCTTAAATGGCAGGAACACAATCTTTTTCTTCTGGCTTAGATCCATAAACATTTCAGGGGAAAAAAAAAAGTTAATTCTGGTGCTTAATCACAGCTTTATGGATAGCTCTTATCAGCTCCCAGTTAATGGCATCTTTGCTCTCCAGTGAAAGGTTAATAGCTGTATCTGCCCAGAATTCAGAAATAGAATCTATCTTATCTCCAGATTAAATACGAAGAAGCCAGCAGATGAGACCAAAGGTGAATCTGCTAAAGCATAAAAGCCACTTGTTAGCTGCTTCAGGGAGTCTTGAATAACTGATTGAATGTCAAGGCCTGCATGGTCACTGAAAGAGTCCCACACAAACAGTCCTAAGGATTTTTCTCTCTAATACCCAGTAAGATTATTGCATTTTGTTTCCCAGGAGCTCTGTAGCAATTAACCTCCTCACCTACCATTCAATGTGGAGATTTACTTGTTCTCTACAGCTCAGGTGACTCACCTGAAATGAGATCCCATATCATGCTCCAGCTGCCCAGACTGTGACTCCTCTGTTTCTCCATCATTATCTTCACCTTAATGAACTCACCCTGCTCCTGGCAAAACATCTCTCTCAAAGCCAGCCCCTTCCAGCTGGAGCAGCCTCAAGGAAATGAATTCTGTCCTCACCCTCCCTCATTCCTTTGCTATGTCATGTCAAAAGTGTTTGGAGTTGTTCTATCAGGAATTATTAATAAATTTGGTTTATACTGTAAATCCCCACCTCTTCTGTCTGTATCGTGTTTCTCTCCCTGCAGCCTTCTCACACTTGCTCTCCCTTGCCATCATGCAGCAGAATTGACATTCCCTGGGCATCATTCCATGTGAGACCTCCCACTTCATGCTCACCTTTGCATGGACTGATGTAGCTCACTGCATCCCCAGGGACTCTGCCTGCTGCCCACAGTCACCACACACGGCCTCCCTGTCATAATTCTTGGAGGACAGCCTAGAAAAACTTTGTTTTAATATTTTTTAATAAGGCGGAATAGTTCCCATTGAATTTCTCCCCTGCAAGCACACTGGCACAAGCAGGGGAGCAGAGCCAGCACACAGTGAAGTTTCACCTCACTGCACAACACTGAGCAGCTGCTCGGATTGGCATCCATGGAGTCTGTGGTAGAGCAGACCTTTCCTTCACAATCAGTTCAGCCACAAACATCTACCACAACACTCACAGCATGCCCTGTTCCTGGGGGAGGCTAATTCTGGGCTTAGTCCAGCAATCAGACCTGTAACTCTTACATCCCCTGGCACAACTACACAAAACAAGTGGCATAACACCAAGTTCTTAAAGCCTCCCTGCTTCTCCACCTCCTGCTTCTCCACTCCCCAATTCTCTTTCCTCTCCCACATTCTTCTGCTTTTATCCCAAACTCTTAATGGACAGGAACAAAGCTGTGTATAAGGATTTCACACTTACTCCATACTTAAGGACAGGTCTCAGATGAAGCACTCCTGGCAAGCTTTACTCCAGTGGTCAGGAAAAGCAAGTTTTGCTCCTTGAAAGTCCCAAACCTGCATTTTTCCTGACTTGTGACTCACACACTCATTCTCCACAAGGCAGACAAATTCCCACTGTTGATTCTTTACTGCAAAGTCTTCAGTAAAGGACAAAACGTAAAAACAATGGAGAGAAGCCCCAAGCAAGGCAAGGACAAACGATATCAAGAGCTGCATGAGAAATCTGTTGTTTTATCAACGATAAAAGAGAATGGAGGCTTTATTCATTCTGAAAGTAACAGTAAAGACATTACTGCAGGTACTTCAACAGTGTGTGCAGTGCAGTGTACATAGAACTACTGGTTTAAGGCACTTGGAAGAAAATAGGATTGTGGGAATACAGGTAAAGCTTTGAAAGGAACAATTGTAAGCACCATGAACATGGGATTAGCTTGCTGGCATCAAGAGATCCTGAGAGAGGCAGAACTGAGGTCGCCAACACAAAATCATGCCACATACAGCAAAAATTGACTTTAAAGACACTAGTCCTAACCCCACACCAGCTGATCACTACAGCCCAGTGTATTGATGAGGAAGGACTCTGCCATAAGCACAGCAGTGATTTCTCCTAACACTAGGACACACCTATAGCGTAAGGGGGGCCTAATTTTGGCAGTTTTAGTCTTGGGTTTATCAGTTTTGGCAACTGTCAATTAAGGCACCTACAGGAGTTGCTTCAATGATTCCTGTGGGCCCTTTCCAGCTCAGGAGATATTCTATTTGCACCACAGTATTCTCAGATGATCTCTGAGATCCTGGCCTGAGTTGCAGACAGGCAGGACATGCCACTGGCACTCCTACAAACACTTCATGAATTGGATCCTCTTCCTAGGACATCTCTAACTTGCAAAATAAAACTGGTTCAGTCAACAAGTATAGCAATAGCACTCTGGTGCTAAACTACCCCTCTCCATAAGGATTTCTGTGGGAGCTTGGTCTGGCATGTGACATTTGTAGGATATTTATTGGCAACACGTTGATCCAGAGCACGATCTTTCTCCTCAGCAGTGCAATGTTGGGTACTTCTGCCTCAGTCTGGCTCTGCAGTTTCAGTCCACGCCTCACCCACACCAAAAGCTCATTTGCTACACACTGCAGTACTCAGAGAGAAACATGTTTGGCAATGAAACCAGAACTCAGTCCTCTCTCCCCACTAAAAACATGTCACAGAGCCTTCTTCAAACCCCAAACCACTAACCAGCCTTGCAAATGGCCCACAACAGCTTGGTTGGCTTTTGGGTCTCTTGGGTTTTCTCTGTCAGATGAGCCAACACAACATTTAGGAGGCATTCACATCTGCAAATCAAGTTTCTCCTGTAGTCAGAGCCATGATTTCCAACTATTTGGCATTTAAAAGTTAGTATGGACAAGCAGGGTGTCCATCCTACACTTATCTGTCCTTTGAGGGAAGAATAAAGAGCAGTCTTCAGGTGGACACTGCTGTGCTGGCCAATTCCTTGTTGCTAAGTTGCTGCTCAGTCTTTTGCAGGGGTTGGGGGAGCATCTTGGAAGGCACTGTAGTCACGTTTTGAGTCCCAGATTTCTATCCACCTAGGAAAGAACAAACAGAGCCTTTGAAGGCACACTGGGATGTCACTGAATTAAGTGAGTTTTGAAGTTTCAAAGGAACAGAACAAAATGACCCTGCCAAGAGTTGTTGCACTTCTACTGCAAATCCCAACACATTCCCTCTCCCAGAACCTACCAGGGGATTTGTTTTCTATTACAACACAACTTTTGCTTTAATTATTAAAGAACTGACAAGAAGAGGGACTGCTGAGAGAGCTCCATCTGTTCCATAAAGGAGGACTTTCAAATTCAGCTCCAGATTTTGGATTCCACTGAGGGTGGAGGGAAACTGAAGCATGTTAAATAACTGGCAGCTACATTACTTAGGCTGCATGTTCATCCCTAGGACTCAGATTCCAGAAGAAATTACCTATACCTGTTTACTGGGATAACAAACACCCTCTTATAAACTCAACTGAAAATATGCCTAAAAAACTGTGTCTCCTAAGAAGAGTAAATAATATTTTCCATATGACATTTCATAGGTCTGGTGGCAAAGTTTAGAAATTCAAAGCAAATTACCCAATGACAGCTGCTGGAATAAGAAGGATTATAGCCCCGAAGAGAAATGGGAATCCCCTCATGAAGTGCAACGTGGCAGGGTAGAGGGAGTTGAACACTCCTGTAGCCACAAGGGAACACAGCCCTTGCACGCAGGCAACAGAAGCAAAGAGAGCACCTGGAAGGGAGAGATAAGAGATTAATGGTGAGATAGGCAGGTGCTTAATGCCCGCAAATGACTTTAACACATCACCTTCAGTGGGATTCTGTCAGTTTTTCTAAGGGTTTGCACTTCCCACCAGAAAACCGGTGTGTTAATATCAAGTGTGGTAAACTGGGAAGCAGGGCCAGCCTGGGAGGTGAAACCTGTCCCACTTGTTTCTCTGTAGCCAGGACCATCTCACCAACCTGCAGAATTGGTATCACCAGAGCTGACCAGGAATATTGCCTATCAGCTGCATTGTAAATGCTTCAGACTAGGGCTATATAGATCTGTTTACCAGGTAGCATATCTTATCACTTGTTAAACTTTAAGTACAGCATCATAAATCCGGTGTCAAGTACATGCCATCTTCATTCTAAAATAAGAAACATGAACTGTGCAAAATCCCCTATCGATCGTTCCCACCTCCACTGCCTCCTCCCTCTGCCTCAGAGACATTCCCATGCCATGTTTCACAGAAGTGCAAGATCTCCAAACACATTACTGGACAAAAGGCAACTATGCTCCTCCTGCAGGTCATCCATGACCTTTCACCATGGTCAATGATACAACCCTCCATCAACATCTGGTTCTTCCCACTGCTACTGATCTACAGAGGAAACTTATGGTCAGGAGAATCACTTTTCTCCTCATTCTATAATCCATTTTAACTCTTGCTTGCTCCTTGTAAATGTTTTGGAGATGAACAGATGGATGAATGAACTATTCCTACAAATACATTTCATCTTGCTTTTCTTCTCTTGTCCTCATCTTGAAAACACAGCAAGTCTAAATCAGTGAATGACAATTACTGTGAAAAAAAAGTTACCCTGGGCCTGAAGGTGAGCACAGGGACCCAGGAGCCTAGATGAGCCACGGAAGTCCTAACTTCCCCAAACAGTTTAGTTTCGATGTTCCAAGAAGACATTGTTTCAGGACCTGGCTTAGGCACACCAGCTAACTCCTTACCCTGTTCTGTCTCACTGACCAGCTTGGAGAGCTTGGATCTGATGACTGGAGTGGCTGCCATGGAGAGGAACAGAATCCCGTAACCTGTGAGCAAGAGACAGCACATTAGAGAAAGCTCAGCCGAAAAATAAAGTCTCCAAAGTCAGTCCCAGAAATCTGTAGCTGCAGGCAGTTTCTCCCTGCTATATTTAGATCCGATTCACCTGGATCTCATAATGCACTTTAGTCTGTGTCTGCAGTGTAATACAGATCTGGGAAACCTAATATTCTAGGAACTACATGGATGCACTTTCAACTTCAGTGTTTGGCCAACACTGAAGGCACAGTTAGCAAGGCACAGCTTTGTTGGTGCACAGGGTGAAACAGAGGCAGAATTTCCTCCACATGCTTGACCGCCCAGAAGCACACCGTGCTTCCGCATCTGCCAGCATCTTCTCTAAACAGGAACGAGCCCGAAATACAAGGATTTACTAATTCAGCATCACCTGCAAACATCAGTGGTGTTGTGGTAGCAAGAGAAATCACAACCAGTCCAGCAATGTTGGAGATCAATCCTATCTCTGCCACCCAGGTGTCTTCAAGGCAGAGCTGCAGCAGCCGCAGCCCTCCCAGGCTGCTCAGGTAAGCCAAGTAGCTGGCGGCAGAGCCGTACCCAACGAGGTCAGGACCCCAGCAGAGAGGGAAGCCAAGCTCATACAAAACATAGAGGTCCTTGGCTCCAAAATGCACCGTGACAATAAGGAAAAAAGCCAGGGAGTAAAGAGCGAGCTTCCACCTGGAGCTCTGGTGTTCTGGGGCCGTGTACAGCCTGTAGACAGCCTTGTAATGGCTGAGCGTGAACAGCTTGGCCGGTTTCCTCTGCTTCACTGACTCCCGGAGGCAGAAAGCGGCGTAGAGAGCGGCAGCCAGGCTGGCAGCAAAGGCGAGCCAGAAGGGGTTGATGTAGCCCTGGGCCTTGCGCCACTGGCCACCGCCGATGCTGGCCAGCATGCCCGCGGAGCCCAGGCAGGCCTCGAGGATGGCCACCCGGAACGTCCGCGCCCGCCTGTCGCTGGTGTCGGCCACGTAGGCAAAGCAGTTGGCCAGGATCAGGTTGTAGTCCCCCGTGAGACCACTCAAAAGGCGTCCGAGGAGAAAGTAGGCGACGTGCAGCTCCAGGTACATGACGAGCAGGTAGATGGCCGTCTGCAGGGCCATGCCCGCCGCCGGCAGGATGAGCGCCGGACGGCGGCCCACGCTGTCGCTCCACGGCCCGAGGAGAGTCACGGAGAAGAGACTGGCAAAGAAGCCTCCCAGGTTGATGTAGAGGTTCCAGTGGGAGACCAGGGCTTCCACCTCCTGCAAGAGAAACCGCGGCTGGGGACCCTCCACGGCACCCAGGGCCACGCTGCTGTCCCCAGGCACCCCGTCCCCTCCGGGCTCCCTCCCGAGGTCCCCGGCTCCTCCCCACTGCCAGGGGCTCCCTGCTCCCCCAGGGCTCCCCCGGACCCCCCCGTGCCCCGGGGGTCCCCACCTCCCCGCGGCTCCCTCCGCTCCCCTCCGTTCCTCCCGGGGTCCCCTCTCCCGCCGAGCTCCCCA
>VWZF01005006.1:554909-619639 GCA_013396755.1 Sclerurus mexicanus
GGAGCCGCGCCGGGCTCGCCGAGCCGGGCGCCGTGGGCGCTGCGGGCGCTGCAGCGCTCAGACCCCCCGTGCGTTGGTTCACGGAACTGCTGAGGTGGGAAAAGCCCCTCCGAGGCTGCCGAGACCCGCGTTAACCCCGCACGGCCCGGGGCACCGCTAGCGCGTGTCCCCGCGTGGCACGTCCGCGGGGCTCTTAAAGCCCTCCAGCGACGGTGGCTCCACCACTGCCCTGGGCAGCCTGTGCGGGGCTGCACAACGCGTTCCGCGAAGGAATTTTCTCTAATATCCAGCCCAAACCCCCATGACGCGGCTCCTCGCCGTTCCCTCCGGTCCTGTCTCTGATCACCAGCGCGGAGAGAGCAGCCCCTGCCCCTCCGCTGCCCCTCCCGCCGCGGCTGCAGCAACGAAGGCTCCCCTTGGTCTCCTCCGGCTCAACAAAACGAGTCCCGTCAGCCACCCCTTGCGTGTCTTCCCCTCTAACCCTGATAAAGTCCCTCCTGAGCCTCCTTTTCTCCAGGATGAGCCCCCCCCCACCCCTCCGCAGCTCCCTCAGCTGCTCCTCATCAGTCTTGTGCTCCAGACCCTTCCCCAGCTCTGTTCCCTTCCCTGCACACGCTCCAGAACATCAATGTCTCTCTTGTCCTGAGGGGCCCAAAACTGAACCAGGATTCAAGGTCCGGCCTCAGCAGTGCCCAGCACAGAGGTACAGTCACTGCCCTGGTCCTGCTGGCCACACTGCTGCTCCTACAAGCCAGGTTGCCCTTGGCCACCTGGGCACACACCGGCTCATGTTGAGCTGTCAACCAGCACCCTCAGGTCCTTTTCTGCTGGGCTACTTCCCAAACACTCTGCCCCAAGCCTGATGGTTGAAGAAACTTAAACGTAAACCCTCTGAAAGGCTCTCCGAAATGTAGTTAGCAATATGGGATCACTTCTATTAGTTCACAGCACATTAGAAAATACTTCTTTTAAAAAATATTTACTTACAAACTCAGTTAATAAAAGAGGCTTTGGCTGTGCTGTTTGGTTTCCTGTGAGGTTTGGTCTGCCTCAAAGAGCAGATCAGTAAACAAAGACCAAAGGTGCTCTTTAAATTCAAAGCACACGATTCAGAGTATTAGATTAACCCGTTTATATAAACTGTTCCAAACTAATGTAAATTGGCATCGCTCCTTTGACACCACCAAGGCACTGTTAACAGGCCACAGGCAAAGCTGAAACAAGACAAACCATTCATTTTGCACTAACACACTTCCAGAGCTCACTTGCAGCATCTTTGCAAGAATCGTGACTCACGTGACAGAGGAAACCATTGCTGTGGACGTGCTGCTTCTGAAGAACAGGCACAATTCATCAGCTGAGAGCCTTCCACGCTGTTTTTTCACACTCCACAGATGAGGCTGCACCTGGAGGGCAACTTTCTTGTTACAGAGATGCAAAAATGGTACGTTCTTTTAGAATTTCCTTGCAACCTTAGGGCATAAGAGTAAAAAGTAGGAAAAAACCCCTCGCTGTTGGCTGATTTCCTCACTACACCTTTTCAGACACTAATTAAACGTTAAATGGATGCAAAATATGGGGGGAAACAATTAATTGGAAAGTTCTTTCTCATTCTTCTTGTACTGAGGGTGAAACAAGCTCTGTTTGTTGTGAGCAATATGCCCAAGCCGAGCTTGCAGAAGAGCTGTGAGTTTGCAGCTCTGGCAACAGAAACCCCACTGGTTTTCCATCATAAGCACAATGTTGAAAGAAAACAAGCCCTGCCAGAAGAGGGATGAGAGGGAGAAACAGCAGAAGCTTTTTGCGGAGCTGACATCAGATGACCTAATGTCTGTGCTTCCCTTTCTCTCTCTCTGCTCGAGTAAGCTATAAACAGCACCAAGGCAATGTATACCAATAAAAAGGAAACATTATCATCATTAGCTGAGGGATGCGCTTGTACGATCTACCAAATAAAGCCATCTAAGTGACATTAACAAGACACTCCCTTTGGAATTGAAAGGTTTAGTTCCTTTTCTGCCTATTTACAGACTCAAGTAATCCACAGCTTGTATTTTGGAGGTTTCCTGCAACCGGGGCAAGAATTGCTGGTAATTTCCCTGTAGCACTTTTTTCTTTACTTTTTTTGCCCCCCAGTACACCCTGCAAGTTCCCAAATCTGTGCCTATAAACCAGCAAGAGCTGAAAGGTGGGGAAAAAAAGTAGCCAAGTATCTGCAAAGTGATGCCCTGTAGCCAAGTCTTTCCCAATCCACTGAGATCCAAGGTAAGGACTGTCAGTCCCTTTCTGCAGGGGAACGTGATGTGGCACCTGGTGACAGGAGCTCTGCCCAGTGGATTTTGCTACTCAAAGTGGATTTCTTAGTGAACACAACTATGTTTATATAACACTTTGCATTGTTGTTTCTAATCCCTATATTTGACTATTACAGATGCAGATACGGTTTTCAGTGCTCTACATGTTTTTAAAACAAGTTTCAACCCATTTTGAAAGGAGCAGTTTCTCTTTCTTATAGGAGGAATAACAGAACCTACTCAAAGATGGCATTATTAAAGACAAAACCATTAAAAAAAAGCCATATCATTTCAGGTTGCTTTTAATACATTTACTTGGTCTACAAGAAGTTAAGTCTGTCCTGGATTTACCACCTTCTGGGAAGACTGTCTTAAGAAAGTTCCTGGTCTAACACTCTTTGGCTGTCTCCTCCCTTCTTTGTTCTCTTCCTTCTTTCTCCGATTACAGTTCCAAAAACAACACCCAGTCTCCTGAGGTCAATGGTTAATATTACCCAGTGTTTATATAGTCCCCAGCAGCAGGTCCGAGGCCTTTCAGCACCGGGCCAGCTCCAGCACCATGCCTGGCATCAGTGAGATGATCCTGGCCTCCAGGAAATACCTCATCGTGATCCTAATACCCCTTTTCTCTCTTGCTCTGCCTCTGGCTGTGCCTACCAAGGTAAGAATTTCAATTTAAAAGCCAAATCTCCACATCTCAGAGCTGCTCCTTTTGAGTGACAGAGTGAACAGACCATACAGATTCTCTCTCAGAGAACCTTCATTTATTGCTTGAAGATCTCTTTTTTTTTCTGCTCAGACACTTACAGATATTGGGGCGATATAAAAGCAATGATGGATGAACAGATACATCTGTGATTGCACCTTCTAGAAGAACACTCAGTGACGTGATTTGTGACTTCTGCTTTGCATCTGACTGATTTAGCAAAGGACTTTCTATGCTGAAGATTATACGTGTGAACCTAAGTTACAATCAAAGGTTCAATTTTATTCCCCCTTCTGATTTTCTAGCAGTATCCAGTCCACGTATTCTGTGACTTTCTTCCTCCTCGTCACTGCTGTGTAGAAGAGGCATTTTTCTCGCTCAGATAGACAAGGCATTATATATAAAGGATATATAAAGAAAAGGATATATAAAGAAAAATAATATGTATTTCACTCTTGTTTTAGCATATTTCTTTAAGAATCTTCCCAAACAAGGATTTTAAATCTAAAACGCCAGGTTTTGGACGACACCTCGCTTAGGGTTCCTGCAGAAGAAGTTAACAACAAGGAGTGGCAGTAGTGGGGCAGGTATTTCTGGGGCATTGATCGTAGATCATTTAAAGAGAGTTCTGTGAGCTGGCGACCTGCCAGCCTCCTGCTGCTGCTTCTCTCTGCATGTTTCTCACACTCCCAGTCTCTTCATGCAGCAATGTCTAATCTCTGGCCTTCGGGTCTCTTATTGCAGCCCCAGTATCTTGAAACAGCTTATCCCGATCTACCCCTCCTGTCCCTTCTCTTTGGGCGTCCTGGCTCTTTCCTTTGCTCTGCTCGTGCCTGTCTCGTGGTCCCTGCTGGCTCCCAGCTCAGAACCTTCTGCGAGCTTCATTCTCACTTCACCAGCTGCTCCCTGCCCGTCCCAAGGCTCTTTCTTCCTCACAGCTCTGTTTCTGAGTGTTATCAGAGACTTTGGAGCTGAGCGGAGGATTGCAGGTGTGAATGGTGGAGCGGCACTGGCTGGGGGTGCCGTGTGGTAACTGATCAGGTGTGGCCTCTTATTCCTTCGCTGTGCAAGTGAAAGAGCTTAAATTAGTACTTAAAAGCTTACTAGGAAAAAAAAAAAAACCAAACCAAAACCAAAAAACAAACAAACAGAAAAAGTACCTTTTTTTTGCTAGTTAACATTCCATAGGCAAAAGAGTTACTGAAGGGAAAGGAGATCTGGGTCAGAAGACTTCTAAGAAGCCAGAGAGAGGATTTTTCTTTTTTTCTTGAGGCCACAAGTTCAAGCTCACTCGCTGGAGGCGTTGTTGCATACAGTGAGCCCTTGGTGTTACCTGTGGAATGATTTGGCAGTCTTGGCTCAGTTCCTCTTTGAAAATTACTCTCTGGTGTCTATGTAGCAGCACCACATCACGGTAGCAGCAACAACACCAAAATTTAAGATGTCCTGGACTTTTCCCTTTGCAATGCCCAAGCAGACTTCCTGGGGTCGAGCTGTGCGCCGCGGCACTGCCGAGCAGGAAGCGCTGGTGCCTCCACACGCAGCGATGGGAGCGGGCAGCTCACTGGCTGGAATTTCACATTGTTCTGTTGAGCTATTAACCTGCCCTATAATGACATAGCACCGGACACCCAACTATTATCATTGAGAGCAAACAATGATAAAAATTTTGCTTAAAGACAGAGAAATGTCCTTACAGGAATACTGACTTTGTGAAAAGCCATTTTGCTGCTTTTGCTGAGAGCCTGTTCACAGCAGGATGGAAGACAATAGCACTGTGCCTATGAGATACATCCCAAAGCCCTGCTAGGGTCTCTCAAAAGTCTCCCACTGGTGTCTTTTAAGAACAAAAATGGATAAAAGGGATCATCAAAGTGAAAAATCTCTTTTGGTGCTTGATGGGATGGATAATTAAGGTTCTTATTGCTCTCATTTAAAAATAAGGCTCAAAAAGGCATATTTTCATCTCTTCATGAATATTTTCAGATTTACTTCTCCAATCTGGCTGGCTTTGGTAATTCACCACCTAGATTGCTGTCTTCTTATTTCCTCCAGACTACTCAGCTCCCCTGTTCATCCCCTTCACCAGCCCCTCAACCCCCGTGCCATGTTCAGAACTCCTGAGCAAGTTCTAAAGCATCACAAATTCAATCCCGTGAGCCATTATTCCAGCTCCTTGGTTTAATCCACTGCAATCCAGCCCCAATAAGCACCACTACAATTTTGTTCATACTGTCTGGTATATTTTAGTGGACATCCTTTGTCCATGGCCAAACAACCACGTCTTGCTTCCTTTGAATTCGCTGTCACCCCTTATCAAATGAGTTCCAAACTGAGGAAGACACCAAAACCTGCAATATTACTTCTTGCTTTCTTCCCCGGCCCAACAGTATGGAAATCTGTTGTGACAAGTCATTCTGAATTTTTAAGTGTATAAGGACTGACTTAAACATTTTTATATAAAATTTGAAGTGGTTGTCCAAAGCAGAACTGAATCAATGTTTTCCCAGAAAGCAAGTAATGTGAAATATGGGATCATACTTTTGTCAAACAAACAAGACAAAGTCAGTGAAAGCTGAAATGACCTGAGACCCCTCTATCAGTGAGCCTTTCAAAGTCTCCACCAAGCTAAAAATCCAATGAAAAACTGTGAAAGTATTTATAGCACAAGGAATCCAGGCTATTGAAATTACCCGGGGTTCACCTGTGCCATATCCTGGAACACGTGGAGAAAAAGGTGAGGAAGCTTTGACTGGATCATAACTATTTCTGCAACTCAAAGAACATAAATACAGAATATAACGCCATCAGCACAATCAGGAATCCTGTGCAGTGACTCCCAGTCCCTTATCATGAAAGGTTCAAAGTCACCCCTTTGTTTCTTTTCCTAAGTCACTCTTTTCACCCCCTAGAGGCCTCATTTTTAACTCGGAGTTCTGCTGAGGTTGTTGAAGAGTTTGTCATTGGGTTACAATCTGCATAGGTCAGAGGACACACGGGAGAGAAGGGCAGGAAATAACCTATTCTCTAATCCCTTAATCAGGCAATGACTGCAATTATGGGCCATTGCCTTCTGGAAGCCACGGACAGCGTGTTCTGATCGTGTGTCCTCTTCCCCTCTCGCCCCACAGGAGGCTGAATGTGGCTACATCATCATAGTGATGGCACTTTTCTGGTGCACAGAAGCCCTGCCGTTGGCGGTCACGGCTCTCCTGCCTGTCGTGCTGTTCCCAGTAATGAACATCATGGATTCAACAACAGTAAGAGATCTTACTCCCTATGCAGTAATTGGTCATCTTCTCTTATTCTGGGATTGTTTCCCAAATTATTATTGTTGCTGTTGTTGTCAACAACAACATATTAGTAGTAGTATTGGTAGTATCAGTATTAGTTTTAGCTACGACTCCTGTTCCTGTTCCACCGGTGTTACGCAGGGAATTGGCTGCCTTCGCTGAGAAACAGAACTTGCAAGAGCCCAGAATGAGCTCTGGCAGGAGCTGCTCCCCTGAAATCAGAGCAAATTCACTGTTCAGACGCAATCCGTAGTGACTCTGTGCTAATATCTGTGGAACAACCTCGTCAGAAAACGCCTTCTCTGTTGGCTTCTCGTGACTGTCTCCTCTCCCTTGTTCCGTGTTACAGGTGTGTCAGGAATATTTAAAGGACACCAATATGCTTTTTATTGGGGGACTGCTGGTGGCCATTGCCATTGAGAACTGGAACCTACACAAGCGGGTGGCATTACGTGTCTTGCTTCTCACTGGTGTCAGACCAGCCCTGTGAGTAACAGTCATGAAAACACCATGGGATAAAGGACTTTATGGCATTCATTCCCATTTCCTATGTGAATCTGCAAATCGTGCCCTACAAATGCTTTCCTGCAGTCCAAGTGAGTTAGTGCCTGAGCAAGCCTTGCAAATGGGGATCCTTTGATGTGTTACAGACCTGGTGTGTCTTTTTTTGAATTACAAATGGCTTTAGGTGGAGAAGTAGCAACAAGAGAGTCAGTGCTGGAAAGACACAGCTCTAGACAGTCAGGAAAGACCACAGCTGAAACACAGAAAACATGGAATCTCTGCCTGCTACACTGACTGCCAAGAGAAGAGAAAATATGAGGATGCTTGTTTTGAAAATAACAAATGTTTTCCAGACTAGAACCCTAAGCTGTGCAGAGGCCCCACCACCCCCTTTAATCTGCCTTAGCTGATAACAAGAGGGAACACCAAAAGAAATTACAAAGCAGTAGAATAAAAATGCATACAAGATAAACCCTTTTTCATCTCTCTTATAATCTACCTCTCATCTAAAGAATAATTTTGAGACAAATCACAGAGTAATACTGAAATGAGGATTAGAATCTTAGATGAGTAAGAAGAGAACCTTAAATAATAGAGGTGGCACAAAATTACAGAAAAATAGAGATCCTCATCCTTATGGCTTAAACTGATTGCCATTTGGGATCAAATACAGCTTGCAATTCTTTAAAATATATTGTCATGCATTAATATGTTACTGAGGTGCCACGCCTTCCTTGGAAGCATGCAGAATAAGCAGGATCTGACTAGATAAACTGTTTGCTCCAAGCTACCAGCTTCCACTTCCCCCGTCATAAGAATGTAAAAAATCGGTTGAAACTGCAAAAAAAGAGAAGTCAATGTTAAATCTCACTGTGTCACTCACAAAGCAGGCCAGGGTAAGAGGAAGTGCTGGCTGGGAATTGCTGAGCATTTTCCACACCCAGTATTTGTAGCCGAATCTTTGCAGCAAAAATAGAGCATTGCAGTGCTGAGTTCTGATCCAGCTTTTCCAAACTTTCTCGGTCCAGACTTCTCATGGGTTTCATGGTCGTGACCGCCTTCCTGTCAATGTGGATCAGCAACACAGCCACCACTGCTATGATGGTGCCCATAGCACAGGCAGTGCTGGACCAGTTGCACAGGTCAGAACTGGAGTCCAGCACTGCTGACCAGGTGTCTGAAAACGTCAACAAAGCCTTTGAACTGCAGGAAGGGTCAGCTACACCTGGTAACTCCAAAGAAATAGAGGAGAAAGGTGAGTGTGTTGAGGGTGATGTCCCTTTGGGGTGATGGAGGATGACCTGATGCCTTCTTCACTGTCAGAAGAGTTGCCAGTGAATTCTAAAAGAAGAACATACCTAAAGCATCCTGAGTGCATCCCACAGCACTGCTGAGGCCCTTCCATGGACCACACAGAACCACCATAAGATCTACTGACTTGACTGAAATTAGAAACAGATCAAAAATACAAAGAGATGATAACTAATCAATAAACCGACAAAAAGAATAAATTCTCCATTAGCTGAAGCCTTGACATTGGGCTTGATATTTCCCTATATACTTATGTTAGTTCAATTATTGTCTACTCTTTAACTTATCAGATAATATGAAATTCCCAAGGGAAAATTTCTGGCCTATTTCAAGCCAGAAGGGTAGGGATTAAAATGATCTTTCTAATCCAAAACTATACAATCAAGCAACAATATCTCTTTACCAGCTGCCCTGCCCTCTCCTCAGGTTTGAAATCACTCCAGTGTTCCTGAACATAGATCCCGGTGCCAGCACTCAGGGCTGGTACAGAATGAGTTCCCTTCAGCCCAGCTCCTCTGGCTCTGTTGTAGCCCCCTGAATTTTTAGCTGTCTCCCCTCCATGTGCAGTTCAGACATTGCCCTAGTTCACCAAGAAGTGTCAGCAAAATAGGCAGAAGACCAAAGAATTAACAATGCCAGCCTTAAAATGAGGACATTTAGTTCCTTTGTCTTTAAGACCATTGTGTTCTAGCCTCGAAATCCCCAGTTGTGCAGGCACAATATCCTTTCCTGTCCGACCTACCTTCTGCATCTCTTGTTCCTTGGGATCCAGATAATACTCATATCCTGACAATTGAGGAAGACAGAAAGAGAAACGAAGCTCTGCTAGAGGAGAAACACAAGAAACTCTGCAAGGGAATGTCCCTCTGCATTTGTTACTCAGCCAGTATTGGAGGCATCGCCACTCTGACTGGGACGACCCCGAACCTGGTGCTGCAAGGGCAGATTGACCGGTGAGTGGCTGAGTGTTGATCACATTCCCACCAAACGGCATCGCTCAGCACAGCTGACTTCAGGCTGCAGAGGGAAGGAAGAGCGAGGTGGTAACTTTGCTGGGAAGCTTCTCTCCCTAATGGGCCCCACAGCACCTCAGGGGAGAATGTGGAATTTTGGATGCTAACTGCCACCTGCATTTTACAGGGTGTATCCTCATAATGGCGGTATCATCAACTTTGCCTCCTGGTTCTCCTTTGCCTTCCCCACCATGGTTTTGTTACTGATTTTGGCATGGATTTGGCTACAGATACTGTACTTGGGCTTTAAGTGAGTACCCTTCACCCTCTGCAGTGCAGCTGGTGGGCCTGTGATCAAGGACTCATTGCACAAGTGCAACGTGTAACACAAATGATCCTTTGATTGATGGGGAGAGTCACACAAGCAAGGGACGAATTCCTCCCATAGAACAGAGACAGGCAGAACAGCACACTCAGTGTCTCCTAAAATGCTGCAACGCCTTCTCTGGGGAATCTGAGGAAATGCCAGCCAAATACACCCTGTCGATGGAAGGAGGAAGTTCTGACAGCGCGTGCCCTGTTCTGTGGTGCTGCTGTCGAGTCCGAAGGGATTGCTGTGCCCCAAAGCAGGAATTGATTCCTGCGCAGAGCTGGTCGATGCCTTTGTGAGGAGAGCTCTCCAGGCCCAGGGCATTAGAACTGGGCTGGTTCCAGTGCTAGCCCTGCGGGTAACCGGCTTACGTCACCTACCCGCTTCATATTTGGCCTGTCGTGGTTGTATGATGCCCAACCTCCGTTATTTTACGTGGAAAGAGTGCTGTAACACCTGATATGGCACCTTCATCTTCAAATTCCGCTTTTAAAATTCTCATTTTCTGTCATTTTCAAAAGCTTGGCAACTCTTTACCTTCTAGTGATCATATAGCCTTGTCAGTCGCACCAACATTGTCCCGGTCTAGCGGAAGGTGTTTCTGCCCTTGGCACAGGATTGGAATGAAATGGTCTTCAAGGTCCCTTCCAACCCAAACCATCCCATGATTCTATGGTATTTTCCCCCATTTTTTTAATATTTAAAGCATGAGCTTTTAGGGGTGGGAAGCTTCTTTCCGATCATCTTGGCAAGCCATGGCACAACACAGTTAGTACCCACAATGGCTGCTGATGCTATGATTATAATATATTTCATTTCAATATTCATATCTCTAAAAGACATTATGACTGCGTTTAAAGTTTGAATTCTTAACTCTGAGGATACCTGCCAAATTTCTGTGATATGTCTTGTACATTTTCTTCTAGTTTTAAGGAGAATTTTGGTTGTGCTGCAAGTCCCTCTACCAAGGCTAAGGAGAAACAGGCCTATATCATCCTCAAGGAAGAGAGCAAGAAGTTGGGCAGAATGAGATTTGCAGAAATAGCAGTTTTGGTCCTCTTCGTACTCCTGGTACTGCTCTGGTTTACGAGAGAACCTGGGTTCATACCAGGCTGGGCAACAGTTCTTTTCAACAAAAATGGTACAAGGTACTTCCACTTCTCCTCCTCACTTTCCGTAAAACAAAGTGTGCTGGATTTTATAAAGCTGAAAACATAGCTGACTAAATATCTGCCTGGTCTGTTGCAGCTACGTCACTGATGCTACAGTTGCCATCTTCATTTCAGTTTTGTTATTCATCATCCCTTCTGGCTTTTCCAACAATGCACAAACAGGTGAGTGAACCGAAGCACCAAAATCACCTGTCAGAATAGGCACAGGGAAAGTTTTACATTTGACGTTTGCAAAGGAAATTTCAAATATTAAATAAGGTTTCAAACTCTCCCTGCGTAGCTACAGCTTCGAGCTTAGGTTTGGCAAGGCAAGTATTCCGTGAAGTTCTCTGCTTCTCATTATTTCAATGAGTAGGGAACTCTTATCCCAGCGCTGTTCCTGCCTCTGGTGTACTCATCCGTAAAAGCTTCTGAGGCTGAAATCTTCAGGAGGGAAAGTATGATTTGACAGAAACACGCACAGTTCTGCAGATACGTGGCCACAATTTTAACTCACCCTCGCCTGCATTCTGCCGTGCTTTTGGAAGCAGCTGTGGGTCATTCGTTCGTATTTCTGCAGATCACGGTTGAAAACCTTTGTTGGTGAGGCTTTTAGCATTTGCTTCAGGAGGTGATTCCAGGCCTTGCTGACGGGAGGGTTTCCTGTTGTTCAGACTAAACTCACCTTTCACCAAGAAGTTTCCCTTTCCTCGAGGAGTGTAACGTGGCTTACAAAATCTGTCTGGATTGCAGATGGCAGGACAAAGTTCCAAGCACCTCCACCTCTCCTGAACTGGAAAGTCGTTCACGAGAAAATGCCGTGGAACATTGTGTTTCTGCTGGGAGGTGGCTTTGCCTTGGCCAAAGGCAGTGAGGTAACATTCCTCGGCTTACCTGGGCTTTGTCTCGTCCTGGGTTTCCCACCTCGCTCTTCATGCTGTCCCAGGACACAAGAGGGCACACTGGGAGCATCGAATGCGCCTTCCCTGGCAGAGGGACAGAGCTCCCCATCCTTAGGAGCAGTCCTGTGATTAGAGCAAATCCTTGTTGTTGCCTCTGGAATGGGATGGTACAAAACAAGGGAGCAGCTCAGTTTGGGAAACAGGAAGAAATAATCAAGTATCAGAAATGTAAGATATGTGGACATGGCAGGTTAAGTTTTAAAGCTGCTCATCCCCCTTGTTCTTGTCAGCACTTTCATGTTGCTACTGAGGAAAAACCAGACAACTGGAAACTGTAGGTAGGTTCATCATACCTAAGACATGTAAAATAGAATCCTTGCACTGAGGACTAAGGCCTCAGGTACAGTAATTTATGCAGTTTTGACTATCAGTCTACAACAACATACAACTGTATGAAGAAAGTTTAGAGGAAGGCAGTAAGAACGGGCAACATGTTTGTAAAAGGAAAGATTTAAGAAATTACATGAATTTATTCCAGAATAAGTCATCAAGTGCATAAAAGCTGCTGCAGAAAGCCCAGAACTACAGGGAAGATGCTGGTACTTTCCAGTGACTGAGAAGAATGGAGGGTGTGTAAAGCCTCAGATAATTAACACGATCTCAGACAATGTGATGAAATCACATTAAATCACTAGAACATCTGCTAAGATATTTTGCAAGTATTTTAGAAAATTCTTTCAAAGATCTTTGTTTACATTTAAAAAAAGCCCCAAATATTTATCATGTACAACTAGTGATCTGAAGAGAGAAATAATTGTTTGCTCTCAGTAAGGTCCTATAAATGTAGCATCTTCTTTCAAATTCTTTGGAAGGGAAAGCATGTTTATTTTTATTTAGCCTACCAAGTGGTCCTGTCCATGACCACTGGCTCTTACATGTTTTTCCACAGAGAGCAGTTTGTAGAACTGCTGTGAGAAGGAAAGGTCACATTGGCCCAAGAGCTGTAAGTGGACAATGTGGTTGCTTGCTGTGCAACCCCTGCCCTGACAGCCCTCTTCCCTGTGCAGGAGTCGGGGCTGTCGGCGTGGTTGGGCGCCCAGCTGACCCCTCTGCAGCAGATCCCTCACCCTGCCATCGCCTTCCTGCTCTGCCTGCTCATTGCCACTTTCACTGAGTGCACCAGCAACGTGGCCACCACCACCCTCTTTCTCCCCATTCTGGCTTCAATGGTAAGTTCCAGGGTTTCAAAATATTCGTATAAGAACAGTTTTCAACTCTTCTCCAAGGATATATCTGCTCGGTTGTCAAAATCAGCTGCCTGCCGTAGCCAAGCACTGGTTCACGTATCCAATCAGGGACAAAAGACTTAAACATACATATATGTACGTGTGTGCATGTGTATGCATATAAATACACTGTGCTTAGTTCAACCTTTCTGAAATCATTGCTGGTGGAAAGCAAAGGGATTAAATTCATTGGCATATTAGACTTTGCCTTCTGGCCTAAACAACCCCGTGAGGTCACTGCCAGCTGTACTTGTTTTTTCCAATTTGTTCTGCATGGAGACAGCAAAGGCAGCAGCATTTGCTTCCCTGCAACATTCCATTACTGCATTTCACTCCAACCGTTGGCCTTCCAGAAGTCTCTCAAGGTGATAGCATGACCTCGTTCAGGCTTTTTGCATCTCCACATGAGATTCTTGTTGCTGGGGTAGACGTAGTTTTGCACTGTGAAAAGCTGGTTCCAGATAAAAACTGGAATAAGCCCCTCCGAAATCTTTTTGCGTAGGCCACAGACCCCAGCAAAGCCCTACACTGACCCACTCACCTTCAGAGCCTGGGCCGCCCTGTCTCCTCTGATAATTTAATTTTGTTCTTAACCAGTTTGAAGCCACTCTCCATTTTTTCCAGGGTTTAGAGTTGAATACAACCATTATTATGCATTTATACAGCAACGTCAGGACCACAAAGCACCGACCACAAAATCAATTCTTGCATTTGCTACGTGAAGACACGGGCAAGAAGTGTCTAAAGCAGCACCAAAATACGAGTGGCTGCAGGTTTCTGACACGGACAAGCACGATCAGTTTTCCGCCGAATGATTTTTATGCATTTTTGTGTATTGAAACAATCACCTTTGCTCTCCCTTCCTGCACAGGCTGAAGCAATTTGCCTCAACCCACTCTATGTCATGCTGCCCTGCACGCTTTCTGCATCACTGGCATTCATGCTCCCAGTGGCCACTCCTCCCAATGCCATTGTCTTCTCATATGGACAGCTCAGGGTTATTGATATGGTGAGAAAAACATGCTCTTTTCAGAATTTTCACCTCTAGATTTGATCTTTCCTTTTTCTAATGTTTGTTCTTCTTGTAAGAGTGTTAGAAAACTCACTGTGCTCAGCTGATGTCAGATGGAAAGAAGACGTGTGCACTAATAAAGGGTCACACTGACTCTAACATACACTCAGAGCCTTAAAAAGGTGCTACTGAGCTTTCAAAGAATAGCCAAGGCCTCTTGAAGGTTTTCCAATAAGAGCTGCCATTGAGAAATGGCAACGTCTAACTGCTTGGAAAGCCCAAATGTAGAGCACGGGGGTATCAAAGAGCCTTGTCATCCGGGCAGTCCTGCAGGGACAGGGAACAGTCCGACACCTGCCTGGGCTGCCCCGATGCTCTGAGACATCCCTGTGTTAAAGAGAGAAGGGCAGGGGTGCCACATCTCTTGACAACTCTCTAACATAACTGATCCAAGAAGAAATCCGAAGTAACAGTAGGGATAAATGCCAGATCAGAAGAGAAAGTCCTACATAAGGAGATTAAAAGGATTTCAGGACTTCTAGTTAAGGAGTTTTATCCAATGAAAACTCATTTTGCCCCTAATATAAATTGTGTTTGTGAAGAAAACAATCTGAAATGTAATTTGATGGAGTTCTCATGGAGCTGTGAGAAAAGACCAAAGAGAAAGCATATCCATACAAATAATTCCAACCAGCAAGGCAGGAAAAAAGTGCTCAGTTCAACTAACAATGCTTGTTTTCCTATAATTCTAGGCCAAAGCGGGATGTGTGCTCAACATCCTGGGAGTCCTGACAATAACTCTTGCCATCAACACCTGGGCTTCCTCTCTGTTCCAACTGCAAACTTTCCCAGCTTGGGCAAACAAGACGGGCGCGTGCCCGTAACGTGGAGGGGCAGAGGAACCACAGACTGTTTCTGTCAGAGCTGCGATGGGAGCAGGACTGTCACCCCCGGCGGCTTTGCCAAGGCACTGGGTCAGAGACAGGCCTGTTCTGTGGAAAAGGAAAAGCCACCTGCAAGCAAAATCATTCTGTTGGTGCCAGCAGTAAAAGGGCCCGACGGTGCTGTTAGGTGGCGGTTTTGCCACCCCAGCGGAAGGACGAGTAACCTTTGGCTTTTCAGCTGTCCCAGGAACCTTGAGATTTTCTGTCTCCGCAGGGGTATTTTCCCCAAGTGCTTTCCCACTCCACCAAGAAAGTCTGAAATCTGCAGCGAGAAAAACGAGAGGTGTGCATGTACCTAAAAGGAAGGAGAGGGGCTCGGTGTTCCTAATTCCACGCAGAGACCTGTGTGTTGTCCCAGCTAACAGGGCTGTCCAGTGGTGTCTGCTCCAACTGTAATGGTTGTTAGACGCTCTACGGGCATTGACAGCATTACAGGCAAATCACACACTGTCAGCCCCTTCTAGTACTTTGAAATATATTTATTTGCAGCCCCCTTGTTATGAATGTAAAAGACTATTTTTTTTCCCCCAGAACATCTGCCCTATTATGATTGATGTAAGATTACAGCCTGCAAGGTCACGATAGGACCAGAAACATTCCCCTGAGGAGAGAATCCCTGTGTCCTAAAATATACATGATTGAATTAAATATTTTTTTAATGTACCCCCGTGTTCTGGATAATTTTTTAATTATATATCACTCCTTCTGTCTTCCGTGTATCAACTGTTTGTCTGTTTGCTTATTTGAAATAGCATTCGATAATCAGAGAATTCAGCATAATTGATTTTCTCTTATCTTTAAAGCAGCAAATACTTTATTGTTATTGGGAGTCCAATTTTCTTGGAATGTCAAACCCAAGATTTTCTGTTTGAAAAGCTTGTAATACTGTTAAACATTTAATCCCTGTTCTGCTGGAACTGACTTTCAGTAGCACATACCTGCTAATGACCAAACTGGCACAGACCCTGGAATACCCAAAGACACTTGGCCAAAACAATCAGTGAGTACCATAACTGAGCTTGGGTTCAGGCGGAGCAGATACTCAGCACGTGCCCCTGGGGTTGGCACTGAAACCTTTGTCCTGTTGTCTAAATTTTGCACTAAGTGTGTTGCATTTCTGAAATCCCACTCTGGTGGGATCCCCTTACTGGTTCCATGAAAATGATCATGAGGGAATTTCACTCTACAATAGTATGTGTTCTTCAAAATATTTCTTCTTTCTTTCTTTCTCTATCCTAATTATCGGGGGGAAGGACAGTGTGCAGTGTACATTTCGCTCACAAAATGTCAGAATTCACTGACCTGCAGTAGTTTCTCTCCAGCTCCAACTCTCCAGACAGTTCTGGTGCCTGCTGGTCACTGATCCCTCTGCACTGGTGGTTTCACTGGCCAGTTGTTCTGGGAAGCCACTGTCCTGGAAAGAACTGCCTGGTATTAACCATCCAGTGGCTTTTTACAGAGAGTGTTTTGATCTGATATGTCATAGGGGTCTAACAGAACATCCACAGCACAAGAGAGAAAAGCATCTATTCTCCATTGCTAAAGAGCCACTGGGTAATTGATTTCAAAGACGTTATTACTTGTTCAGGTCACTGCTAAACCACTCTCCTTTTCCTTGGCATTTACCTCTATCAAATGACATCGAAATCTCCCTAAATATTTTCATTACCTTGCTCACCCTGTGTCTGAGGACCTAAAACCGACAAACTCCAGCAGGTGATGTGCTCTGAGCCTCCCCCTTCTCCTCTCTTTGTCTGCAGCACCGGGGCAGTTTGCACAGCTTTCGTTTGCTTTTTGTTTTCTTTGAAACACTCGCACAGAGTGTACAGGGCCTTCTAAATTACTGCTTAGCTAAGCAGGAAAGGTGGAATTCTTATAACATTTCCCGTCAGCCTCTCCTTTCAGCCCTTTAAAATTGAGTTATGATTCTTTGAAGTCTTTTCCATTAGTCGACATTATTCAGTGGCTGTGGTGTGTGGAAGTACCTGCAGGAGCACAGGTGCAATCTTTATGCCAATCTCAAGAAGAAAGAAGAGAGACATCAAGTAGCACAGTGTCACAGGGCCAACCCATTAATGCTGGGTGTTCCATGTTCATTAGCATGGATGAGTGCACGAAGGTTAGAGACTTACCAGAGAATATCTGCAGTGAAAGTTACTCCAGGAGCATACAAATGTCCAACTTCCAGAAAACTATGGATGAAAAGCTGTAGGAGGAGAGGAGAGGAGAGGCCAACAATAATACTGTAAAGAGAACTGAACATTTCACTACTCATTTCCACCTTGAAGTGATGGTGGCACTGGGCAGTTTATTGCCTTGGGTGTGTCTGAGCTCAGGACCAGGAGAGGTACAGCTAAATATAGTGTGCTTGTGCAAAGTGCAGTAACACTATTAAAAATTTTCATAATTTTCTAAGCAAAGCAGGTAGAAAGTGTTTCTAAGCCCCATTATTACCCAGATCACCTTTGAAGGGTGGTTCCCCATTATGTTTCCAGATATTGCCCTCAAGGAGTGGCTCCATCTCCCATTGTGCGATCAGATTTCACAATCTGCTGCGAAACTGCCAGCTCAGCACCTGCCGTGCTCCGGCGTGAGTTCCAATGCAGCTCTTCCTTTCAGAGCTGACACTGAGTTCGCTTTGCACAGGTGTCGGGAGTGATAAATTTGGTAATGAGAAGGGGATACCTGCCTTTTTGCCCGCCTGGTCTAAAAAGCAAGTGCACTCCAAACCACAAAGTACAGGTTTCCCACACTATGTGCCAGTGAGTAAGTGGGTGACTCGCAGTCGCCTCCTCCATTCTCCCTGGAGTTATGGTGCTGTCTTGCCTTGCCCTGCCCGGGCACACGCACACACACAAGTCCTACAGGCACACACATGTGCACCAGAAGAATAGGAGGGACTTACCCTGGTAAACATACACATTGCTATGACCGCACCACAAAGCCAGAGCAGTTTTAAGCAGGCCGATGAAAATAGCTGACCTTTGGGAAAGGCACTTCGTCATAAACACCTCGGCAGCAATTTGTTCAGTGGCGTTAAGTGATGCAAGGGGCACTGAAGTCATAAACAGACTTAAGAGGGCACATGGCGATTTGAAAGCCAAAGCGGTGTAAAGCCAGCATGTCTTTCTAATCCTCAAATTGGTTTGGAGAAACCAAAAATTTACTCACAGTCACTTAAAAGATATTAAAATTGACTTTAAGGAAGCCTTGTTGTATAGCACTGACACATGAAATATGTCCAGGTCTTACAACTGAATTCCTAAAGTTTCATTAATAATAACAATAAATAAATAAAATCTACTCGGAAGGACAGCTTATCATAAAATGGACACAAAAGAATTAATTCTCAAAAAGTTGAAAATTATCTTCAGAAAACCAAATACAAACCAACAGAAACATCAGGTTCTGGGTTTTATCCAATAGTCAGCAGCACGTATGTAACTACAGACCTTTCTCCAGGGGCTGCGAGAGCTGCTCCAGTCATGTCCTTGGAGGGAATTCCTCCCTTGGATACCTATGGCATGCTGGCAGCAGTGTGAATCTTAGTGCAAAACTCCAGCTTTCCCCATCCGAGTTATTTTCTTTTAGGAATACAACTCTTTGCTCTCATTAACCACATTGGATTTAGTGTGTGCAGAGGCAGAAACGGAGTTTAAACTTTCTGCAGTGATGAATAACTAAAGAACAGAAAACAGAAGCACAAGAACTTAAGAAATACATAACTTGAATCATCCAGGAATTTCACAACCCTCAATTTTTTTTCCAACATGGGACCAATAAAACTATTTACAACTTGATTCACGGAACTTTATGGTTGGAGTTAGTAATGACCAAGGTGCCAAAGTCTGGAAATGAAGTGGTTTGAATGTACTAATCACCTGGTGTCCAAACTAACAACTGTTTAATAGAACTTAATCACTACTGTCAATGCCGTGCATTTTCTCCTATTAAGGAAACATTTAATATTATTTATCCTTTAATCACACTAACAGACTGAAACCACCCAGGAGGTGCAGGTTCCCTCACCACATGCCATTCAGTGGCTGCAGACACTGCACCAGGCCATGCTCAGGGTCCCCAAATCCAGGCCAAGCACCTGGTCTGGTGTTGATTTTCCTTGCAAAACTCCCTTAAATAGCTAAGGGGGAAGGAATGGAATAAGTGAACACTTTTCAAAGGCAGCACAGGATAGCAGAGTTGAGAAATAAATAAAATTGATTAAAATTGTCATAAAGGAAAAAAAAAAACAAAAACAAAACAAGCCAAAGTACAAAGCAATTTGAAAATAGAGAAGAAACAGAATGGTTAATTCAAGGATTCAATCCTTATTCCAGGTTTCAACTTTTGTATATTGCTATGATTTAGATCAGACCAGATGCAACTGCTTCAAGGCTCAGACCTTGGACGCCTCTGCAAGGGATCTGCGACACAGCTTTAGTCGTGACTCCTTTTAGTTGGCACTGCACTTGAAATGTTAACTATAGTCAACTAAAACATCAAAAATATACTCTGATTTAAGTTTATACCATTCAGGTTAGTGCTGAAGCTCTCCTGTCAGCCTAGCAGCACTACAGGAATTCCTTCACTTGCCTTGGCCTCTATCCAGTCCATGAGAAGAAGAGCAAATTCCAATTTTCCCAATACTTGCCACTGGGACCTAGGGCTTTCCATTCTTTGGAAGGGAGTGGACAGCTCTAGGATGCTCAATTTCAGTAATTCTGCTGATTACAGAGCTTGTAATTCCTTTCCATAAAGCAAAAGGAGAGTGGTCAGAGCTGTCCGTGAAACTAATGTCTGCATTAATATGGAATTGCACAATGTGAGACGAGCAAGGTGTGTGGAGAAGGGCAATACAGTGTTGTTGCTCTCCACTCTTAGGGCAGCAGTTTTCCCCGTCGCCCATCGAGAGGGTCTTAGACAGTGAGCACTGGTTATTCTGGGGCAGGTGTAGTGCCTGCAAAGGGAAAGTCACATTTCCCTTTTGCTCTAGGACTCTCCTGACGAGACTTGCCAGAAAGATGAAAAAGGATCCTGTTTATTTTTGAGATGTCTGTCACCCAAAGGGAGTCTGAATTTTGCTCCTTGTTCCTACCTCTGGCAATATCATTCCTGTTACATGAAACGTGCCCCCATAAATCACTTGTCTGCCTTGCAGATAATGCAGTTGTGGTGTCGGCTTCCTCACACCTGCACTTCTGCTCCTCCTTAGACCTCAACAAACGGTGCCGTGGTGCTGAGAGCTGCAGCTGGCACTGAAGAAATGGTAGCCTCAGAAAATGCCACCTAGCCAACCTGAAATAATCTTTGGAATTCCTTTAGTGTTACAGCTTTGTCACCCAGGCTCCCTAGAAGATAGCAACATCATCAGTTTGTTTTGATGCCTTTAGGGACTTAGGGAGGAAGACAGAACACTTTTTTCCTCTATAATTGGCAAAAGCCAATGACCACAGCGAGCACTGCAGTTCTGGGCAGGCAGGAAGGGCCAGTGAATGGCCCAGAAAACACTGGCTCCACTTTCACACTCATGCATCGTCTCAATTTAAGGTGCTCTGGCGGTTGACAAAATACACGGTGTATGGATAAACGAAAAATATATTTCTGAAATATAGTTAGAAAAGACTGAAGTAGAGCTCCAAGAGGGGCAGATTCTGACTCCATCCTGGCTCCAGAGATTAAAGCCTTTCTCCCCAGGTTCTGACTGTGTTCTGGCTCTAGAAAATAAAGTCTTTCTCCCCAGTGTGCAGTTCATACTGTACATTTCTATATTTTGGCAGAGCTACTACAAGGAGGGAAAAAACCCAAACCCAAACATGCAGCTCCTTAGCCTTAGAAGAAAAATCTTTGGTCTGTTTACACAGCAAGCACACACGAGTATCTGAGAGCAAGAGACAAGTGCCGGGAAAGGGGAGGGCAGTGACACCTTTGTTCTCCTCTGCGCCAGGTGCAGTCAGGTCTGTGCTCTCTCTCCAGCCACTGCTTTGACTCAGTGCCACTGAGTCCGACTGTAGCTGCCCAACAGCCCGGGAAGGACTCCAGAACATGCCCACGCTCTCTGCCCCGGCAGGACCCGTCTCCCCCGGAGCCCTGGCGGGTGCACGCACAAGTCAGCCAAACCCTGAGCCTGCCCTAGCACAGCTGCAGTTCCTCCAAGTCACAGAAAGACAAAACGCTGCATTTTGTACAAAATGGTTGTAGTAATTCATTTTCTTTACTGGACACAGCACTTAATTTCCCGTTGCTGCCAGTTTACATCCCACTTTTAGGGGACAGAAAGGTAGCATTAAGGAAACGTGTTCTGTCACAAGGCATCTGTATCATAAAACATCAGGGTAGGGGACAGAGCTGAACTAGAAGAGTGTCCCATCCCCTTAGCTCCTCAAGCTAAAATATAATACAGTGAAATCCATTTATATTAACCATAACAAAACTGTGTGTCTGGTTCTCCTGAATACAAGCGATATTCCTCGGCAAATGGAGAAAAAGAAAAGAGGGATGTAAATAATAAACCTAAAGGAATATATTATTACATAATATATAAGTCCTTATATATGATATAAAAAGAATAACCTTTTTTAAAGGATAAATTCCTTTATATCACGAGCATGACAGGAAAAGATGCTTCACCTTTGTTAAGGCAGCAGCCACGCGAGTAAGGACAAGGTATCTGCAATTGCAACGCTGATCCTGAGACCAAACACAGACTGAATCCATTGTTCAGGTTGGTAAAGACCTGTGAGATCATCAAGTCTAACTGTTCCCCCAGCACTGCCGAGGCCACCACTAACTCACCCAAGTGCCACATCTACGTGGCTTTTAAATCCCTCCAGGGGCGGTGACTGCACCGCTGCCCTGGGCACCCCGTGCCAGGCTCTGATGAGCCTTTCAGCGCAGACATTTCCCCTGAGAGCCGATCTTCCTGAGGCTGCACCGATGCCCTCACCCAGAGCATTGACAGAGACACGCAGGCCACAGTGCTGAGCCCTGGGAAACACCACTGGGGAGCAGCCACCAGCTGGGTGTGACTCCCTTCTCCGCCGCTCCCTGGGCTCCAGCCAGTTTTTGACCCAGCCAACAGTGCACCCGTCCAACCCGTGAGCAGTTTCTCCAGGACACTCTTGTGGGAAACGGTGTCAAAGCCTTTCTTGGAGGCCAGGTGGACACATCACAGCCTTTCCCTCCTCCACTGAGCGGGTCACCCTGGCACAGAAGGAGAACAAGTTGGCCAGGCAGGACCTGCCCTTCATGAGCCGGTGCCAACCGTGCAAGATCACCTGGCGGTTCTGTGCGTGCCACGTGACGGCACTCCAGGTGATCTGTCCCATGACCTCTGCTGGCACTGACAGCCCTGCAGTGCCCTGGATCCCCCTCCCGACCCTCCTTGTAGATGGGCTCTCGTTTGCAAACCATTGCCAGGCGGGACCTCGAGCCAGGGCTGCTGGTGAAGGAGGGGAAGCGGCTCGGTGAGCCCTTCCACCAGACCCCCCAGCGCACCTGGGGGGATCCAGCCCGTGCAGGTCCCGGTGCTGTAACAGCTTGTGGCCATTTCCCTGGGGTTATGGGGGCTCGGTTCTGCTCCCTGTCCCTGTCCGCAGCTCGGGGGGTTGTGAAGCATGAGAAGAATTGAGGCAAAGAGGGCATTGAGTCCCTCAGCTTCTCCCTTCTCTGTTGTCACTGTGCTGCCCTCCACAGCCAGAAGGGATGGGGCTGGTGCTCAGCTGTTCTTTTGGTGCTGCTGTATTTATAGGAACACTTCTACTGTCGTTTGCAGCAGCGATCAGAGCAAGTTCTAGCTGGACTTCGGCCCTCCTGATTTTCTTCTTCTGGGCTATTGAATTCCCTACTGCTGGCTGTGAGAAAAGCAAATTTATTTTCAAGCTGTATTCCTTTTGAATTCACTTCTCTTTAATAATAGTAGGACAGGAAATTGTCCAGTACTTACCCAAGCAGAATAATCGATGTGAAACTGTTTTAAGAACATGTGTTTTGCCCCACAATACAGGACAGTGCAAAAAGCATGACATAATTTATCACAGAATGGTTTGGGTTGGAAGGGACCTTAAAGACCATCTCATTCCATGTCCCTGCCATGGGCTGGGACACCTTCCACTGGACCAGGTTTCTCCAGGTTTATCAACTGCTCTGTACAGGTAGCAAGGGGTGGAACTCGACTGGGCTGCTCGAGAGGGATAATATGGTATTGCATTAGCACATAGTATTTATATCATTTTATTTCTTTAATCTGACTGCATGCAACGCTACGGACCAGAGAAAGTTAAGTCTCTATGTTTAAGAACTCAGATCTTCATTGGGAAAGGGATATTTAGTATTCTTAAGCAGTGATTAACATGAACTCTGAGTTAGAGTTTATAAATACGACGAGTCTTCAATTTACACAACAAATAGAGTAATAAACATTAGAGGAAAGAACTTGGCGGGGAGGGAGAGAAACCTCCATATCTAACCCAGGCTGCCAACAACACTGATTACAATTGGCCTCACAACAAAATCTTTCAGGAGCCAGGATGTTTCAGCTTAAGATTTAAAAATAACCCGGTGCTGTTTATACCATCCCAGCACAGAGAATTACCCAGCACATGCTACAGTGGAGCACCTGTTTTTTCTTGCAGATCTTACTCAGGTTATTTTTTGTCATGAAAGAAGTACCTGCATCTTTGGCAGTTGTAAAAATACCATGCATGGCACCACCTGCCAGACTAATAACAATAATTAGAAATGTAATAAACTGTTCATTGGCAAGGAAACAAATTGTCTTATCCTTTGAAAGTCACTCTGGCTCGAGGCAATTCCTCACAGACATTTGCCACTGATGTCACAAGAGTCAGAGTGAAAAGCACACTGTGCAGAAAAACAAGAGAGGAGGAAAATAAGGAAGGAAAAAAACCCCTGACAAAGACATTCGGGCAATATAGACTAACTTCAGGGTATTCCCATTTTACTGAAAAAACCATTAAAATGAAGGACTTACAGAGAGCTGACAGTGAGGGAGAACTGATCCTATTGCTTCCTATGGAGCCTTATGGACCGGAGTCCTTGGAGAATCACCTGAACTCATAACACTTGCTTAAGAGGAAACAGTTTTAACTGAACTTAGAATGAAAACCTCAGGGTTGCAACTGCTTCTTTTTTATCCTCCCTAATTCTTTTCATCTTTTGTACAACGATCTTTCATAAAATAATTAGGATCTTTCATAATGTACTTTGCACTGAATGCCTCCTGTAGTGGGTTACTCAGGCTCTTGTATATCACAGAGTTCATTTTGAATCTGGCAACTGAGAGCAATATTTCATCCTCGCTGAAGCTCCTCTCAGTGCTAAAGCAACCCCAGATAGGAATTAATGGACTGTTCAGGACATTCACCTCCCATTATAACTCTCCATTTGAACAGACCACAATCCTGAGCAGAAACAATTTCACACTGCTTGTTTTCTAAGAGAGTGTTTAAAATCATCCTCAGCAATAAAAATGTGGTTTCGTATTTTCATGACCTTATAATGTTTATGCCCCCTCTTCCATGCAGTGTGTCTTATCTCGAAAAATCCATTTCCAGTTTCTACAATGTAAAAGCCACCCAGAAATCTGGGAACATAAAATATTTGCCTTCTTCATCCATTTCTAAGCTTTATGCAGGCATTCAAGAGAATGAAATGACGGGGTCCTTGCTTACTGAGAACTAAAAAGGAGAAAATCAGGTCACAAACGCTGCATAAGCACTTCTTTCTGAGGCTTCTGATGATTTCACAGTCCCAGTAAGTCATCTAGGAGGGGCCCATGCCAGGCAGCAGCCTGCTTTTGTTCTTTGCTTTGTACTAAGAAGGGAGGGACATTGCTGAGGTACAACATTTGAGTATTTACATGATTCATTCCTTCTTTCATTGAATCATTTTCTCATTTCTAAGATAATGCCTCTGGATGCTTTCAGCAGCTGTTTGCAGAAGCACCAGGTTTTATGTTTTCCACTATTCTGTGTGAAGATAGAAATGAACCGAGGATTGTCCAAAAACGGTTTGGGCAGGAGAGGGGAGCCTCTCTCCCACCGTTCTGATCAGAGACCCGAGGGCTCTGAAGTTCCGTGCGGGAGAGTTGGGAGGGAGCTCAGGACCTGACTGCAGCCAGGGGTAGCTCCACAAACGTCCCGCTGAACACGCTGCATGTTTCCCCCAATCCAAGCAATGCCCTAAACTGTTTCAAATAACTCATCCCAGGCTGCGTTTGCACTATAGTTGGTTAGGAAAACCAGTCCCTTTCAATGTTCCGGGTCAGCTCTTCCCAGTTTGTCTTTCTCTTTCAAAGTCAAAACAAAAATTACTGGTAGAATTTGAGACAACGCCTTGGAAGGGTAATGAACTCATAAGAAACTCAAATTCCAGCCTGGTCTAGTGGAAGGTGCCCCTGCCCATGGCAGGGGGTTGGAACAAGCTGATCTCTAAGGTCCCTTCCAGCCAAAACCACCCTGGGATTCCCTGCTTCGAGAACTAAACTCGAGTTGTATTCCTAAACCAGTTTTTCTGGTACAACTCTGTTAATCCTGACGACGCATCTGTTTTTCTCCCATTAATATTGTCATTGAATTTTGGGAAGCTGAGCACAAGTGTTGCCCCGAATTCTGCGGAAGCCGAGAAATGCTGAAAGGGTGTGCATGTGTTGGCACCGGCTGCCTATGGAGCACCGCAGTGAGGAAGAGCCGAGCACACCAGCACACTCCAAGGAAAAGAAGACAGACCAGTTGTGCTGGTTATCGGGCAGAGTTAAGGGGCTAAAAAAGAAACCAAACCCAAACCAACACACACACGTTTCTGCCAAGCCAGTTAGAAGAAGATAATCATGTGCTGGCCTAAGCCTCTGGCAGGAGCAAAGCACTGTTAGCTGCCTTCTAGTTAGCTAAATATTAATCATCCTGTTTAGAACCAATCATGTCACTAACTGGTCAGAAGCTTGGTTAAAGGCTGTGGTACCAAGAAGGTGTTTGATGTCGAGCTGAAAGATTCCTCGACTTCCACAAAAAAAGATGTTGAGCAAGGCAAATTCCAAAGGAATATTCCAGTTGTTAGGAAATCTGTAATTTTTTTGAAAGGGATCTAGGAGGTTCTGCAAGATGAGAATGTGGACAGACACTCCAACAATTCAAACCAGATTCTCTTCAGCTGCTGGAAAGGGACGGTGCAAGAGCACAGCTTGTTTCATCTCGGGCTGTGCCGTAAGTGCAGGGAATGGCAAATGTGCTCCGTCTGTACCACAGAGCAGCAGCCCGTGTCATTCACAGGCTAATGCCCTTCCCAGCTCCGTCACAGCTCGAGCAATGATGCTGCACGTTCACCAGAGAACACCAAGGGCAAGGAGGAGCAGACCAAAAAGAGCCTGAGAACCAACAGGTGAACATTATTTGGGGCAGATGTGGGTTTTTCAACACCTTTGAAATCATCACACGGCTTAAAACGAATGGAAAATGAAGAGAATGGGCAGCAGCCTCGGAAGCAGCAGCACGAAGTGATGTGTGAGCCTTCACTTCCCTGCTCATGCCTGAGCTTTAAGTGGCCAAACCTGCCTGACATACTCACAGTGAGGAGCGCGACAGGACTGGGCTGGGAAGACTCCTGCAGTTCCGAGCTCTCACTGGTAGATCCACATATTCCTGAAACTCCCACAGTCCCTCAAGGCCTCAAAAACAGAACGCAACGACCTTCCCCTTTGAGTCTCTCATGGTCTGACGGTTAGAAATCCTGTTGAGACAGAGAAGCTGGAGGTGGACAGAGGGTCAGCCAACTGTTCCGCTCTCTCCGATATCACACCGCTGCTGGCATCCTGTCACTTGTCTTCTGGCGTTGGCCACACTCTTCTACATCCTTGGCTTTGGCATTCATCAAATTCCCAAGCTCTGGAAGCTGATGTAAGGTAGAATTTCTCCTCTTATTGTCATGTCACCCAAACTCCCGTAAGAGCCTCGCTCTGCACAACTCTGCCGTGTTAGGAACAGCCTGGCAGCCAAAAATGCAGGAGCCATAAGAGCAAACAAACAAAGAGAGCCTGCCAACCTCCCACTTATCCGGCAGCTGCAGGCTAGGAAAGCTTGCTCCCTTTCTGTTAATCTTGTAACAAAAAAAAAAGGGAAGAAAATCACAAAAGACTTTTTTCTGAAGTGCAATGTCAACAAAAAAGGGAGAGTTGGCAGAAAGCTGCCAGCTCTTCAGTAATTGTGTTCTGTGAGAAGAGAAGGAAGTTTGTGACATGTCACAGGGCATTCCAAGATGATTCCAAGGTCTGAAACTTTTATATACAGGGATCAGCTCCTGTCCCTCCCTGGGGACAGGAGAAGGATCCAGCCCCAGCTGCCCTGGAACGATGCAGGGTCCTGAATGTGGCCTATGACACCAGACAGTTGTAAGGAACAAATAACGAAGCAGAAGACAAAATAAACCTGTGAGAAAAATCAGAGATTACCACTTCCAATTATTAGCCCAATCTCTTTGTCTTAAATTAATTCTCTCCCTCCTGCGTTGGAAGCTGCACACTGAGAGCAGCCTTGTCCAAAAGGCCAAGCCAAAGCCATTGCTGGATGACACAATGACTGTAACACGTGTCCAGCTCACCCCCCTGAATTTCACCTAGAGCACAAAGGCACCGAGTCAAGTCTAACACCACCTCTTGAGCTCTTCCTCATTTCCAAAAGAACAAAAGAATAGCTTATGGTGGCTGCCACATTGCTCCTGATGCTGGGCTTTACAGGGAACACTAAATCCCCGGTCAGGAAAGGATATTTCATGTATAATGATGGTGCTTTAAATTTTGATTTAAGATTAAACAATCAGCAAACCGAAAGTTCTGCAAATGCCAACAAAAGAGCATCTTATGGGTGTGCCAGATTTGGAGGCTGTAATTCAGATCCCCCTGGTGAATGTTATCCTTCGGTCTTCTAACTCTGCAACTCACAGCTCCTCTAAGCTGCAACAATAACAGGGCAAAAGACAGATATATTTTACCAAAAGACAGATATATTTTACCAAAAGAAGAGGCTCAAAAGGGAACAAGAGTTACACTCTCTTAAATTCATGCTCATGGCCAGGTTGGATGGGGCTTGGAGCAATCTGCTCTCTGGAAGGTGTCCCTGCCCATGGCAGGAGGTGGAACCGGATGGTTTTAAGGTCCCTTTCGACCCAAACCACCCTGCGATTTTATGAAATATTTGGAATGCTGACACTGCTAAGCCCAGTTTACCAATGTGTTTTCCTAGACACATTAAACTACCAGATAAATGCACTTGTGATTACTTCTGAGGGACAAAAATGGACTGAAGTGTATGTAGGTTAAACCAAGGTGTGTATTCCCTAGGGATATCTCAGAAGATAAAAAGCAAGCCCTGACTACTATTTAAAGGCAGCCCAGCAGACGGTTAAAGTTACACCCAGGTGTGTCTTCCCTCAGGTGATCCCAAGGGAGAGATGCTGGGCCACTTTTCCTATTTAATGGTGGCAGAATAGCTGGTTAGATTACGTCTCAAGTCATTTTGTAAGCTTATCATCCGAATGTTAGGATACAAAAATTGTAAGCCTACAAACCTATTTATGATAACAAATACTGCTGCCATCACTGCATAATAAAATATAAACAATGTATTAAAAGTAAGCAATTATCCCGGTACTAAATGAAATAAGAATATTTTATCAAAGGAATGAATTTATGCTCTGGCTGAGTTCATAGGGAGAACTCCTTGCTGACAAATTTCCAGATGAACAAGATTGTTCTTGCCAATTATAAATAGCAGGAGGGGTTTATAATGAGGTCAGCAGTGGTTTTCCACGTAAGGGAGTTGAGGAACATTTAAAGTGAACATCGATCAAACATTCTGAATTGGACACAAATTGTCATTACCTCGAGCTCAGCTCACCTAGTTCCAGTGCTCAGCTTGGGAAAACACCAGTTCAGGAAAAGCTTTTGAGACAAGGAACAAACTACGGAACACGAAGATAATCACATTTTTCCAACTTCTATTACAAAATAACTTCATATACCCACGATGCCAAAAGGCAGCCCCACACAAGCAGGTCGTGTGGGATGACCCCCCTAAACGAGGGAAGCGCCGAGGGAAGCAGGTCCCGAGTCACCGTTCTGGACACACCAGAGACCTCAGCCGTGCCACCAGGCAGGCTCTCGTTTCCCTTCCCTCCCTGGTCCTGCCTGTGTGGAAGAGACAACCAGCCCTGCCCCCTCGGCCACCTGCACGGGGCAGCTGAGCCCTCGTGGAGGCAGGTGGGAACCATCTCCACCCACTGCCATTATTGCCTCCCACTGCTGGCACTCAGCGCTGCACTGGTGCCACGGGCTTGCATCTGGAATATTTACTTTGCAGCTTTGATGGCTGCAATCTTAATTTTTTCCCCAAAAATTAAATATCAGATTAGAGAACAGAATTTAACAGTTCATCGTAGCTGCCATTACACCACATCAGCATCTCAGTCTCCCAATAAAAGCCCAGACCAAGGAGAGATACAAAGTTATCACATTACAATAGTCTAGTCTGGATCTGACAAAACCAAGGTGGTTGTGGTGGAAGCCTCTTGATCTCTCCTGTTCTTTGCTTGCGGCATGCGGCTTCATCTCCTGAAGAACAGTCTGAATTGAACAAAACTCTGTGAGGAAAAAGAAATACTGACATTAAATCCTCCAAAACTGTTTTGCCACCCCGCAGGGAAGCCCCACAAAGCAGCGCTGCCGGGAGGGCTGTGCTCCTGCTGGTCACAGAAGGGGCTGTTGGTAGGAGGCTGTGACAGAGTCAGTGAGAAGCAGGAAAATCTGCAGCAAATTCTAACAGCCCATTTTCCTCTAGGTATTTCCTCCAGATTGCTATCCCAGGAGAGAAGAGATAATGCTCACAGTCAGTGGCTCACTTTCATTCAGGCTCTTATCTCTGCACTGCAATCCTGGGACGCCAGCTCAGGTAACACACCCAACAAGTCCCTGTTAGAAGAGCCAGCTCAGGGCCCGGGGTGTCCGGGCTGGGGCTCAGGAGCCTGAGGTGACAGTCGGGCCATTAACTGCCTTTGGGTCTGGGCTAACACAGTCAGGACCGAGCTACTGCCATAACACCTTCTCACACTTGCCTGTCGCAGCCATCACGGTAAGGATCTTAAATTAAGGGTAGTGCAGAATTGGGGAATAATTAAGTGGAGATGTCGAGTGTAGCCCAAACCATCTCGGAACCTTCCCTGCCAGTTTCAGACACGTAACCTGAGGAACATCAAATGTGAGAGCCCTTGGAAAGGCCAAGCAATTATCCAGCACTATCTTTGTGATCTTTCAGGCAGGAAGAGCGTATCCACCAACGCTCCATGGCCATGTCTCTACAATATCCAGCAGATAAGTTGGCAAATCCTTCATTTCTAGTATCGGAAATCCTTGATAGAGCTAACGAAATCATACTGCCAAACTCTTAATAGGAAATAATTCATCACCGGTGAAAACACGGATTTTCCTCCACCAGCCCTATTACTGTGGCACGTGGATGCCAGGGTAGACCTTTCCAATCACAAATCAGGGTAAAATATTCTGCACCAGGTATCAGAGAAACACTTTACGGGTAGCATGAACTTAACGTGAATGTAACCAAGTCCTCCGAAGCAGAGCGTGTGTTTTTATCACAGTTTCAATACCTTATTCAGTATCTTACTGTAATCATGGCAGATAAACATGGGCGTACCTATACAATGACCTGGGGGCCGCAAAGATGTTTCTACTGTTTTGTGGAATGACGATAATTATATTTAGCACTCATTCAAGGCTTTTCATCTTCAAAGCACTTTACAAACATTAATTAATCCTCACAACACCCTATGAGGTAGGTGAGTATTATTACAGTAGGTGTGATCAGGTTTGTGCAGGGGACTGCAGAGTGTGCCCAAAGCCAGGTAAGGGCAGCAGAAATACATATTGCTGCAAGTGCACGTTGCAACTCACATTGGTCTCTACAGATCTGCACACAAAGAACCCCTCCACATAAACACATGCACACGTACATGCCCACACAGACCCGTTCCTCCTATCTAATCCTGCGTTTAGGACTGTGCTGAGGCACTCTGGTTTTGGGAAGGAATATTGTCTTGAGTATTCTGGTCTTGTTGTGTTCCTCTGACAGTTAAACAGTGCGAGGTGCTCTGACATTCCAGTGTGGAGCCACAGTTCCTTTCCACGCTGAGTCCAGACTGAACGAACGCAAGAAAGACGCCTGTTTCTGATGGGTGAACAGTTTCTGATATTCTGGCAGACTCCATGCCAGGAAAGAGTGTTTTTAATAACCACAGGTGGATAATAGGTTTGCAAAACACGGCAACAGATGGGTATTTTAAATCAAAAGGAAAACAGAGAGGTGGAGAGGGAGCACTCTCTTCCCAGACAGTTAGAGCTCAATACCTGCCCAACTCCTCTGAAGAATTACCAGGAGAACAAGGGAAAAAAATGCAGCTTAGTCATATTTGTATTCTTATTAAGTGCAGGATTGCCTGGGGCGAACAAGAGCTGATATCATAATTATTGGCTTGCCCAGCCAGCTGCCTTCTCTCACCTGATGTAAGATCAGATCTCTCCAGCCTTTGGAGCCTCTGTACCGCTGAGCCTCCACTCTCTCTGCTGGGCTGTGTGAATGACCTAATACTGTCCTGGAGCAGCAGCACGCCGTTCTGCTTCAGTAGAAAGGTAAGAGGAAACCTCTGACAACTTCAGACGGCTTTTTAGAACTCAGCCGTGAAAGCCAAACGGAAGGGGGAGCAGAGCTCTCTTGCCCTGGCTCATCTATTTAATGTGAAGTCCCCGAGGCTGACTTTGAAGAACTTCGGGCTGAGGGAAGGGGAAGGTCAGCACCTCCATCCCGTTCCTCGGCAACTCCTGTAAGCATTTATCAGCCACAAGTGCGGAGTAGCAAGAGAAGGAGCCAAGCAAACACGAGGTAAGTTAATACATCCATTGGTACTGGGAGAAACTGAGGTTGTAGGTGATTTCCTAAAGGGGAAAAAAAAAGCGCTTTTCTAGTCTCGGGTGTAGATCAGCTTAATCTGAGCTGCTTTCAGTTCCATGGTTATAAGGAAAGCTGGAAGTGTTTACCATCACCTGGGGAAAAAACCACCAACCAACCAGGAGAATTAAATAACAGAAAGACAAACTGAGAAAAGCATTAAAAAAAAATAGGAAATGTCATGTCTCACTGACTCTTAGTGGATTTATTTCATACTTTTCCAATGGCAAACCAAAACCTTGGGAAGTTCTATACTTTGAAACCAAGCTTGCTTTTGCTCTGACCTCTGTTTTAAATCTGGTACTTTTGTCTCGTGTGTTTTGTGGCAGCAGATGAAAACTTTGTTTAGACTTAGTCCTGTACAGAGAGGTGACTGAAGTGCTCTCCGGGGAGAAGCCAGGATGCATTAACTGCAGAGGTGACTGAATTGGAGCACTGCAAACAGAAACTTGCTTCCTATTTCTTCATGTGCACAGGAAATACATCCCTTTCTTTTCACTTCTCAGTTTCACTGTTAGATTTCCAGCCAGAAAGGAACTGTTTGTGTTATAAACACAATAATTATCAAACCTATAAATATCAACCATCTGTCATTCAACTCTTGACCCTCCTGCCTTACTGGATAGCAGATTAAATCTTGGGGAATTAGACTTTATTCTATAAATGTGTCAGTTTGGTTAATCGGAATCATATGTTTCTGATCTGGGTACTGTACGAGCTATGTTGAACTGGATGAGTCTTAGGCTGAAAATGTAGACATTTTGTTAATAACTGAGCGTAACCCCTCCCCCCCAAACTATTAAATATCTAGAGAATATATTTATTAGGGAGTAAAGAATTGTGTAGTTTGTTGCCAGCCTCTATATGCAGCCAAGAAAATATACAAATAAACAAATAAAAGGAAATATACGAAAAGAAAATATACAAATCAAACAGTGTTTATCCTACGTCCTGCTGAGAGGAGATGGGCACGGGTAGAAGTAAGATCAATGAAAGTGAAATCAGGGGCTACATCCTGCTAATCTGGGCATCTACACTGAGCTCCAGTGCTGGAGCATGAGAAGGTGCCGGGCTGTGCCCGAGCGCAGACACGGCGGGAGGCTCCGTGTGCCCCTGGGGAGGCTCCGTGTGCCCCTGGCTCCGACCGAGCCGGGAGCAGCGAGTGCCCGCCAGCGAGGGGCAATGTCTGGGAACCACTGGGGAGGCGAAACACGGGAACCTGCCCGCGACACAGGAGGGCACTTGGTGTTCTGAGAATCCTGACCCGAGAGGGAAAGGGTAGAGAGAGGGAAGGTTCATCTGCAGGGAGCAAAGGCCTCCAGATCCAGCCCTTGTACGAACAGGCTTTCCTTTCTTAGGGGAGCAGCTCGGACACGGTTTTTGGAGGGGATAACGAGCAAGAATAAATCGGGAAGTGCACTATGTCCTTTTTGAGAATCTGTGTTGTAAAAACAGAAATTACAAGAAAACATAATTGTTTAGGATTTCTGGAAACTAAACATTAACCACAACAACTATATTCTAATATTTTTGACCGCAAAACTCCAGAAATTTAACACAAGAAGTGTTGTCGTGCAGAACTACTTGCAATCATGAAATTACTCCTCTATCCTAGTTTCATAAGCTGTTAAATTTTCAGGGACAGGGAGACAGTGATATGCCCTCCAAAAAATCTGCAACAAAAATTTTCAAGCCCTGCAAAAGGTATTGATAATTGATTCCTGTCAGAACTCAAACGACCCTTTGATTAGAGCCCAAAGTGACGAGAGCCAGGTTTGAAGGCAGAAGTTCTGCATTAGTCCATGCAATACATTTTAAAAGGCATGAAGTTGCCAGGTGAGCAGCAGGGCTGCCCTGGCTGTGGCACGGCTGAAGCAGGAGTTGGTGGCTCGGGGAACCAAAGCCACAGCTCGGAGAATGTTGATAAATTGCTGGCCGGGGTGGCCGTGACCTCTATTGCTCCTCGGACACCCTGAGCTTTACAGTCGGGGTCAAACACACCTCTCTGCATTCCTGCCCCTCAAAAACGATCAGCTCCAAAGACAAGAGATTAATTCTGGAGATGATGCAGATTAAGCGAGAGGTGCAAATAAAATCCTCCCCGCCCCGCGTGAGTCCCAGCAGTGCCGAGTCTGCCCAGGGCAGGTCTGCAGGGTGGGAGTTCTCAGAGCTCTGCGGGGCTCAGGGCGGCTGCAATACCCTGAGTAAACCACGACAGAATGAACAACCCGATCTAGTGGAGGGTGTTCGGGCCTAGGTGATCTCTAAGGTGCCTTCCCAGCCAACCCACTCCATGGCTCCGTGGCTCAGCAGCAGAGCTCTGGGCTCTGCTCTCCCCTCTGAGTCACTATGGAAGCAGTGCCCTAACGTGATGCTGACAACAGGGTGCTGCCTCTATCCGAAACTAAAAGCAGAGTCTTGGCCGATTCTCTTGACCCAAGACACTATCCCACTTTCAGTAAGATCAGGGCAATAGTTTGCTCTTCTGCCACGTTGCAAACATAAATCCAAGTCGTGCCCCCATAATCACATCCAGCTCCTCAGCTAATGCCCCAACCCCCTCCTCACCCCTAGAGAAGCATCCTGTATTTTTGTTGTTTTCTTTGAAATCAGTGGAGCCCTGTACAAGCCCCCATGTGCAGCTGAGTCTTCTGGTCCTACTCGAGATGCCACCAGTGCTTTTCCCAGCACGCCAAGAGAGCTGAGACCCCTCCCTGTAGCCCAGAGCACTGTGCTTGCTGGTTCTTTCAAACATCCCCTTCCCCAGCGGGCTAAATACTTCTTCTTCCTTCAAGGAGTAAGGAAAAGAGCCCACCCGGAATTACAGAACGGTCTGGGTTTAAAGGGACCTTCCAGACCACTTGGTTCCAACCCCCTGCCATGGGCAGAGACACCGTCCCCCAGCCCAGGTTGCTCCAAGCCCCGCTCATATTCCAAGCAACGGGGAGAGAATTATATTACTCTTGATTCTCTTCAGGGTGCAGGAACTTCGAGTTGTCCACAGAACAACAAAGCTACTCCTTCTTTTTTGTTTTTTTACATTTTATAAACAAAATAACAATACATAAGGTCACCATATGTTTTCTGCCTAAATTCCCTACATTTTCAAATGAAACCTGCATTCTTTGTGCCCTGTTAAATTCTCCTGAGTACTGAAGGGAGCTGCTAAACATGTGGTTAGCAAAGTGATTCCCGTGTAGCCTTTACAAATCTCGACAGGGCCTTTTGAGGCTTAGTAAATAAATGTGAAATCATTTGGAGGTGTTGGGATGAGACAGGGCTCCTGCAATCCAGAGCATTATTATCTTTCTGTTGGTGAAGTGCTCAGAAATGAATGAAGCATCGAGGGTGAGGTTCCATCAGAGTCATGTAATGAAGCTGAACATGCTGTCATTTCAACCCAATTTGTTTCCCTCTGTACTGCTGCCTCACCAGTTTGTTCGAGCCTCGCAAAGGAGCTCATCTAGTGTCAGCTTACAACTTCCACACCTCGCCCTTCCTTCCCTCCTGCAATGGGGAGGGATCCCTGCCCTGCAAACTCCTAACTGCTGGTTCAACAGACCTGCCAGGACAGGTCCCTGCAACATTCCCTCTGTGGGCAAATGGTAGGATGCCAGAAATATTAGACAGGAACCTGTTCTCCCAGGAATGTAAGTAATTCATAGAAGGAAATAATTTACTATTTTCCCAGCTGGAATAATTAAACAGCCAGGCACTGTCCTCCCAAGCTGCAGCAAAGCAGAGCAGGCAAGAGGGGGGGGGAAACCTGGAATGTCCTGCAATATAAATTCTCTTTCAGACTAAATCAGCTTAATTCTGTAAATCTTTCCTCATAAGCCAGAATTTCTAGAGCTCTGATTATTCTCCCTGCTCCTCTATGGAGTGCAGTTCTTCAGACTGCAGTGACCAAAACCACAACCCCTCACCAAGGGGATTTAACGTCCCAAGTCTCCCAGAAGATGTTTTTGGCAGCCTGTCTGCCTTTCATGGTGTGGCTGTTTGTGCTCAGCCTGCACCCACTGAAACCTGCCGATCTCTCTGTGCAGAATTGCTACCCCGTCACTGCTCCTCAGCCTCTCTCTCCAGGGTCTGTTATTCCTGCCTAGATGCTGAACTCGTCATTACTGAACTGCATTTTACTTTCTTCAGGTTGTTTTTCCTGGCTACTTTTGAATATCACTGCTGTCCTCTACACACATAGGTAAAGCCTCCCACCTTCAGCTGTCCCCAAATTTGATCGGGGTTCCTCCTCAGTCTATCACTCAAGTCATTAGTGAAAATCCTAATTTGTATCGGGCCCTTTAAGAAATCCACTCCAGATACCCTTTCCTTGCGACAGCAGTCAGTCACTGACTGCTCCCGGTGCTCTGCTCCACTCAGCTTTACCTCCTCTCCGCAGAGCTTTATCTCAAATAAATGTGCTTGGCTCCCTTAGGAGAAGCTCAGGGGCCAAAGCAGAGGAGCCTCACTGGTGGCCAGGTGTGTCACCTGCACACCTTCTCTGCTTCCGAGTGTCCAGGGAAACAGTTCCTTCTTAGCAAACTCACAACGGCTTCTGCTTTTGCCTCCCCCCCTTGGTTTGGTGGGGTTTTTAATTTTGTACTTTTCTGGAATTAAATTAAATCTGCCACCTGTAATTCCCTGGCACTTTCTGGTTTCAAGACAGGGACTCTATTTACCTCCTTTCAGTCTTGTGTATGCACTTGTCCTCAGCCAGCTCCCAGACCACGACCTGCAGCTCTGCAGTAATTTCAGCTGATTCTCTAAATTCACTACGATGAAATTAATTGGGGCCAGGGAGCCTGGAGATGTCAGGGAGGTGAGAACACAGGTATTCTTCCCTGTGGGAGATCACAGGCAAACATTAATATTCCAGGATTTCTCATCCTCTGACTTGGCAGTGCCCCGTTAGTTTTCCATTGTGCTGTGAGGTCAGTAATTAATGTTTGCCCTACTTTTCCACCCAGGAATAGATGTGGGATGGCTTCTTTTTCCTTTGAAATGCAGAGTGTCTAGAGAGCGCCTGATCTACCGTAAGGATTCGGGGTCCGCTTTGTGACACCTGAATCTGTTTTGGCAACATACAACAAACACTACCGTCCAACTTCTTTTACAAGAACCTTTCAAAGCACTGAGAAATTACATACTGAGACCAACATTTTCAAGATCAGCCGTTAATACAGAGTAATTGTTTGGAATAGTCTGCACACGGTCGTCTGACGTGTTGAGCAATGACAGTACTTGTTTAAATCTATGTAAAATTACTGTCTCTAGGTACATCTCAGTTCAGTACACAGCACAAAACCCTTGTACTGGTATGGAAAAGCTCTTTACTTCGTAGAATTTTTAATGGTTTAATGGTTAAGACCCCTAGAAGTCTAGTTTAGGCTTCCTAGATTTCCACCCCTCCTCACAGCTCAACCTGACACGTGCTGGCCAGCAGTAGAGTTCAGCAGACAAATGAACAGCTAAAACCACCATAATTCAGTCACACCTGCCCTGTTTTTCCTCGCTGGCTCTATAAAAACACTGCAGGAGACTGTTTCCAACAGAGAACGTCAGTCAGATTCAGGCATCAACGCACAGAAAGGCTCAACAGGACTGCAAAAGGGGCTGAAAACTTTGGCTGTTCCTCATTGTTGAAATCCTCCAAAGAAACAGCCATTTAACACAGGTACTTAACCGGAGTAGTAAAAGAGCAGGGAAGAGAATATTTCCCACATGTAAAGGCACCGTTTAGCTAAAAGAGAATGACAAAGTGAAATTCCACAGAGAATAATAATGTGGGACCTGCAAATACTGAAACTGACAGTCAGGGTTCACTCCTTGACTTCAACAAGACGGATAATCAAATTTTATCACCATGGAATTCTGAAACGTGAGTGTAGGATGGCTGTGCCACACTTGCCCATGGTTCTATGAAACCTCTAAGAGTCACGTTCCCACCTTTATTTCATAACTACCCGTGCAAACATCTGCCTGCTTGATAAAATAAAAATGGCAATTCTTGTGGGCTCCCATTCCAGCGGCACCAAGTTTCTCAAAAAACCGTAAGATACGTCAAGGAGGACAATAAGAAAATGATAACTGGCAATATTGAGCTTGGAAAGAGAGAGGGAAAGAAAGGCTATAAATAAAACCAAATGAGAGAACCCAGCAGAACTCCTTTCCCCTGGTTGGGCAGGTCAGGTTTGATGTTGGGTTCCCGAGTGATGATAATGTCAAACAATGGTTTTGGGAACAGACCCGGGGCCTGGATCTCCCTGACAGAGGAAACCAGGCAGAGGGGGAGTTTTCAGCTGCTCCCCCGCTCATCCCTCTTCTCTCTGCCCTAACCCAGCCGGGCTGAGCTGGACCGGATCATCCCCGAGATCCCCTTCAGCCCCAGCCCGACTCGGAACCTTTCCTGTGCTATTTGTGCTCTGTAGATCTCGGTAGGGATTGGAAACATGAGCCGTGAGAAGGAGACACCGCCGAGCTCTGCTCTGCAGACCCACGGGCACGAGAAGGGGCTTTGACCACAGTGGGAGATCTGCACGGGAAGCTCCTGCCCCCCAAACAAGGACACAGGAAGCAAAGCAGGAGTTCGCTTCCAGGAGGAGTTTGTGCCTCTTGCCCAGCAGAGAAGGGCCAAAAACTTCTCATATAGAAATTCTGTTAACACAGACTCAGATAAAACTCATGCCAAGCACAAAACCCCCTTGATAAAGCACGTTCCACACTTCCTAACAGAGAGCTCCCATAGACCTATATACCCCTATAAAATCCTGGGTTCGACAGGAAGAAACGTTAAATCAGGGAGCATAAACATGTGAATTTAAAAAGTATAAAATAAAAATATGTTCTTTAATTTCAAGACATTAATTCATGAATTAATGAATAAACATCTACAAAGTCTCCAAGCCACAGGCTCTTTGTTGAGGATTCTGCTTTCCCTTGTTAACATCCCGCGTTCTGGTTTTGCGTCACGCCCTGGAGTCTCCAAAATACCAGAATATTTTAAATTCAGTCCGGTACTTGTTTAGTCAATCTGAGAAAAACTGCAACACAAGAACTAGTGAAAAACTGTATTCCCCATGGAGGTCTGTGAGAGGAGGCAAATTGTTGGGCCACTGCCATTATCAATCTCGATACAGATTTGTGGGGGTTTATAAAATCTAAATGTATGTTAAAATATCAATTATCTTTTTTTCTCCTGAAATTACGAGTCAGAGGACCTAGTCAGCAATAATATGAAACTGTATTTCTAGTCCCTTAATGAATATTCTTTATCAGCTGTGCTTTATGTGTTGCAAACAGACAACTATAAAAAGTTGAATTTGCATTATTTTTTATGTATAAGAAAATAGAATGGCTTTTGTAATAAGTTTAGTTTTACATCTCGGCCTTTAATGTGGTAAATCCCCTTAGATCAGTTAATTATGTTTTACGTATCAGTGAAATTTAATGTTTTCAGAGGAGAAATAAGCACGGTTTCAGCTCTTTACAGCCAGCTGCTCCCAAAAATGTTAGATTCCATTTCAATACAGGAATGAATTTTTCACTCTAAGGAGAGTGAAACCCCGGTGAGAGGGGGGTGAGTGTCCCAGGAGGGGTCTCTGGAGCTGCAGGATAACGCGGGTCGGAAGCAACGGGGGAATGGGCTCGTGGGATCCCTGATTCATTTCAGCCCTTCCCTTGTGCTGCTCTTCCTCTCTGGGAGGGTTTTGTCGGAGCATCGGCGAGGTGGCAGAATTCACTCCTCGTGCTCAAACCAGCCCTCCTCGACGAGACAGGGGCTGTTTATTCAGACTGCTCATCGCAAAACTGTTGCTGCGCTTTGGGGACGTTTGCTGTTTCTGCAAAATTCCTGCCCTTTATTTCAAGGGTGTTGTTACCTCACGTTTGTGGTGAAAGAAATCTCGATTTTCTCAAGTTGGCAGGGCCTTCCCGTAAGGGAGAGGTGCTCGTTGTCTAATGGAACCCAAGTGCTCTTTATAAAAACTGTGAACTTTGCATTTTCTAGGTTTTGTGGTTTATTTAACCTAATTTTAAAATTTTTTTCATACTTTGCCATAAGTTGTTACAATTAACCATAATTTGGGACAGAAAAAGAGCATATTTGTTGTTCCAATTCTCAGCACAGTAGATGTGCTCCTCACGAGAGTGCCAGACACACAAAAAGATTAGATTTGCAATTTGTTAGGAGACAGTGGGAAGCAGATCCAGTATTTTGAATACATACGGAGCTCTTGACGGAGATTCTCCGTTGCTTCAAATATTCCTAAAAAAGTCAGGATATTTAAGCATGGAAGAGGACGTGTATGGTGCTCTCCACTCCTGAGCTGCTCCACTGAATCCTTTGGAGGCTGAAACCCTGAGGAGGGCTCTGCACATCATAAATTTGGGCGCCTTCTCAGTGGTTCTGTTGAGCAAAAATTAAAATTGATATAAAAGCCCTTCACGTTTCACAAGGCGGATAAACCTGGCTGAAAAATTCATCCCAGTTATCCAAGTCCCACTATTCTGGGAAATTTTGCAGCAAGCACGTAAATCACACTGGCCTGAGCAACGTGATCCTAAACTACCAACAGCGAAGAGAGCTGGGGAAAGAAACCCGGCTTTGTCTTGCTCTGTGTTTAGAAGAAACAGTTTTCACAAAGCTCGAAGAATTTTCTCAAAAGAGTTAAAGTAGATGAAGAATTAAATTAAATTAAAAATCCAATGGGTCACAGCAAAGGGCGCAGGGATTGCGGGACACAGAGAGGGGTGACTGAGGCGCTGGGAAAGGGGGTGCAGAGAGGGGAGGGCTGGGGAGGGGCAGGAGAAGGGGGAGAGCAAGCCCTGGACACTCAGCCTGGGGGGAGAGAAGGTTAATTGGGGGAGGGACCAACACGGCCATTTCCAGTTCTTAGAGACTCCTATGCTGCTCTTGCTTTTCATAACCACAAATACAGACGGGTTTAGCCGAGCCTGTTTCATATTCTCTCCCATTTTCAGATCTTGTCCCGTGCCCTGGGAATTTCCTTTTTACTCCTATTAACAGCAAACATTAAGTTTTCCAAACCTTACAGGCAGCGAACCAAACCTTTCCTGAGGAGTCGAATGCCCCCACGCACGACCTCTGGTTTTGTTCCCATACTGGGTTTGCTTCTCCTCTCCCCGACCGCCTTCTTTTAGTCTTCCTAAGTCCAAATCACTTGTGTCTCATCTTCTTCCCACCAGTTATTCCTCCCTAAAAGATGTTACTCATTCTGCAAAACAATGTCAGGCCATAGTTTCCCATAAGGTCCTTTAATCCCCAAACTGTCCCTCATTTAATCCTCAGTGTGTCTGTCTCATGTTTTTCTGGGAATTCCAAAGACAATTCTTTAAAGTACAAAACCAAATTCTCAACTTGACTTTGGAGTGAGAATGGCTTTTTAATTTTGGGGGCAGGGAGACAAGAATGTTGGGATAATCAGGCATTTGCCTTTTTATTTCTTCGCCTACAGATGTTTTCTGTCTCTCCTTTTTCCCTAAGCAGTGTTTTGCCTGTGCAGGCAGGGAACTGTATGCCCTGGAAATACGTCACCTTTTACACTGCAGAGAAGCCGTGGCATTGGCACCCGAGATGTTCTCTGGGTCTGTGTCTGACGAAGTGCTCGATGCAGTGCCATGGCACTGAAAACGCCCATCCTGGCTCAAAGCAAAGACCCGTCTAGCCAGGATCCTATTTCCAGCTCCGGACAAGACTAAATTCCTGGGAAAAGCCTGGGAACAGCAAACACAGTTTGCAAGTCACAGACCCCTTGTACCAGAGCTGTGTCCATCTAGTTAATAAGCCACAGTGGATTTTCCTTTCTGTGAAGCTGGCCAGCCATTTCTTGAGCGCAGAGCACTCTGCCCCTCTGCAGCACCCCGTGGTGGGGCTGGCAGGGCTCAGCTGCGCGCTGGGGAAGGAACCACCTCGTTCCTTAGCTTGGAATCTCCTTCCTTCCGGGCCAGAAGGAGGGGCCCTTCAGTGCCTGCTCCCCCTGGCCACGCCGCCTGAGCTCTAACACATCTCCTCCGTTCTCTCTCCACCACCAGTCATCCTTTCTCCAGGCCAAAGCCCACGCACCCGTTCCTCGTACGGAAACTGCTCCACACCTTGGATCAGGAAACTGCTCCACACCTTGGATCACACTCACAGCCCTTTTTTTGGTAAACCATGTGTTTGCACTTCTCCTTAGGTTTGCCCGCAAGGTTAAATGTCCCCTGACTGAATATCGTCGTGTCTTTTTGCCATTTCTCCCGCCTAATGTTCATCATAACTACTTAGAACAGCACCATCATCTGGAAATTTGGTCATGGTGCTTTTCACCTCTTTTCCCATTTTCTTCTGTGGATACATTAGGTACCATAAAGTCTCAGCAGACCCCTGAGGATCAGCCCGGTGACCTCCTTCCTTGTGAAAAGCGATCACTCACTTTTACCTTTCATTTTCTCTTTCAACCAAATATTCATCCATGCAAAGACTTTTCCTGTGTATTTGCAGAATTTCAGTGGGTATTTAGTTCTCTGAAAACCTCGTGATGAAGCATCTTGTCAAAATCTCTTCCTGGTCACCTAAGCAAACCACGAGCCCAGTTTCCCCAGTATAACCTTAACGCACGAGCCAGTACCGACCACTGCAGGCAGAGAAACAGCCCTGTAGTTCCCTGGGCAGGAAGGTTATTGCCAGGACCAGAAGGTGAAGAATTAACATCGTTCTCCATGTTCCTCCATCTTCCCTGCTTTATACGCACCCTTTCTCATGCGTGCCTGGGAACAGGTGGCAGCAGGACACATCACTGTGCTCCTGCGAGCCGGCTGCATTAGCTGCGAGTTCTTAGGTGGATGCTGAAAGACCTTTGATCTTACCAAGTCAGAGCAGGAGCTTTAGTCTTGGGGCTTGGCTGGGTTTTTATGTTGGGGTTTGGTTTTGGCGAGGCGGGGAGTATTTGGTTTTTTGGGTTTTTTTTCATTTTCAAAGATTTCCCCAGAAAAGAAATGCCTGAACTGGTGCTGTGCTGCTGACTGCATACAACACCTTTTCTTTACTGGGAGGTTTGTGTAAACTGCACTGCACAGCCCAGAGGAAATCTGTAAAACAGGTACCAAGTGTAGTTTGAGCTGATTCAGTTCAAAGCACCAGAATCTGCCCCAATGAGAACTGTAACTTAGGGCAGCTCTGCCTGCTAAGACTCGAAACAGGCAATAATAGGTGAAATTCTACCTGTCTACATATATCGCAGTCTCACATTTCCAAAGAAAAAACAAAAAACCCCTTCAGTTAAACGGCCCCCGAACTTGGCTTTTGGTGTCTCTGCTGTTTCTCCACTCAACAATCCCTGCTTGGTGAATCAGCCATTCAAAGGGGTTTTTTGTTTTTTTAACATGCTCAGCTTACGACTGTGCAAATAAGATTCCCAAATCCATTCCTCAGATCAAATAAAGGTAATTACAGAGCTTACTGTGGGCGATTCCCAGTGGGAGGGTGGGAGTGGCCACGGGTGGGGCCGTACCTGCACAACAGAGAAAATGGGAATGCGCCACGCCCGTCATAAAACATGCTGCCACAGCCAGCAGCAGAAACCATTAGGGTGGATCATCATCCACACCTTCTCATAAAGACACAGAGGTGGCCTGAGATCCCAGCATGAACTCTTAAGTCACAGGGAGATGAGCGTGACTCACGCAAAGGGAAAAGGAACGTAAAGCAAATTATGAGGCTCCCAAAAGACCTGGGCCGTGTGTCCCCCACGTTCCCCCCACATGATGTTCCCCCGAGAGATTAACAGGGTGCAGATTAACATCTGCAGAGAGCCCTCGAGCCAGCACCAGGGAATTCACGGCAACAGCTCGGTATTAATCATCTCTTATTACACGAACGCAGAAGCAACAAGGAGCAGGGCCACAACATGTTATATTTTGGGTACGGAGTAGCTGACAATCCCTGACCCACATTATTCATTCTGTCCTTCAGTGGTTCTCGCATCCGTAGAAATATTAACCAATCTGATCTCTTAAGCAGCTGTCTTTAAACCAACTCGTATTTGCCTTTCCATTCAATTTTAATGGTGGACTCTAAAAAAATGAGATCTTGTAGAAAATACTGTGGATGTAGAAAATATTGTGGATAACCCATAGACTGCTTTGGAAACTAGGAGCCAGAATAGCCATAGGGGGGAAGAAATACATTGGAATATATCAAAAGAGATTATAGCATGACAGAAGAAAGTGAAGTGACATGGACTGTCATTGCAGGGAGAGGAAAGGCAAGAGGATGGATAAAGGAACGTGCAGGAGACACATACATAATTGCAGGAGAAAGGGACACTGGAGCTGACAAAGAATGATGTGAAACGTGCCTATAGAGAAGGTGAGAGCCAAGCACAGGGGCAGGGGCTGCTGGAGCAGAACAAAGTGATCGCTCCCCAGTGCATTCTGCTGGCTCTCAGCAACCTGCAGGTCCCCAATTTCTGAGCCAAAGAGGCCACCTCCTTATCTACCATTCAGTTATTGGCTAGAGCTGTGTCACCTTTCCTCCTTCCTACGCTCTTGTTCTATCAGCCACAGGGCTGTCCCAACAGCTCCGGCACTCGCTGCCCCTGCCCACGGCCAGTGCCCAGAGCCAGGGCAGCTCTGCCCTCAGTTCAGCAGAGTTCAGTCACAGAACACCACCCGTTATCTCCTGTGCTGTCTGACCTGCCAGCCGAGCTGGTTATTCATGGCAGAATCACCCAGTTTCTGTATCGTTTTAACTATTTCAACCCTTGGAGCGTGTCTGACTTCATGCTTAGATGTCTGCTCTAAAGCCATGAAATCTCATGCTCCCTCAGGAAGCAGCACAAGCAGTCACCCAGAAAACAGGAGAGAATATGCAAAGGGTTGGGGTTGAAAATACCATCAGAGTTGCAAAGCTGGTAGGGAGAGTTCACATCTCTTTTCTTAGCTTAGCTGGTGGAGTTGGGAAGATGTATTAGTGTTTATGAATGCGAGGAAAAGGTGTGGGGAAAACCAAGTCCACGTGACCTGCTCATCCACCTCCTCAGCTAAATGTTTCCGTGCTTGGTTTCTGTCCAGTGCCGAGTTCCCCTTTTGCTCAGCTGATTATACAGGTTCAGTGCCTGTGAGGGACTTTCTCTGTCAAGGACTTCCCAAATGATGGGTCTGCCCAGTCCACAAGAAACGTGGTAGTTCTTACAGTGTTGTTATGTCAACTGAGTGAGTTTTTGCCATATTTTCTATTTCTGCATAAATGAACACTTTAGAATTAGAGTTCAAATATATATTTACAGTGAATAGGACCTGGAATGCAGCTGAGGAAAAGCCCCATGATCTGCTTGCCTCTGTTTTAAGTGAATTTCTGTGTGCTCGGAGAGCACGTGCTGTGCAAGCACCGTGTGTGCCCACACCTTGTTCTGTGCTCCTACCCCAGGAAGGTTCAGCGGAACCAGAAATCCTTCAAGGAAGGGCACGTGTATAACCAAAGGCCAGAAAAGAGGAAAATACAAGAAAGATTTAATAAATCACAAAATCCTCTGCAGGGACAGATATGGCCCTCTGCCCTCACAGTTGGTGTCAGGAGTAACAGATGCAGGATAAAATACAAGTCAAGAAGAAAGGCTAAAATGTTGATGTGAGCATGGGAACCTGTGCCAAAGACCACAGTGAGAGGAACATCACCTTTATATTTTACTGCGTTCAGCTATGCAGAAAAACGTCCCATTTCTCCCTCTAAAAATGAGGGGTTTCCATGAAATAGACTCAGGATAAACGCCTTTCTTATGTTTGGGAAAAGTCTGTTCCTGCAGAAAGCTGCAGCATCCTCCAGCAGATCAAACAGCTGCTGCAAACATCCTCTCTGCCTTCTCAGCCAGGAGGCACCTGCATCTCCCAGAGCTCCTGCACACCTGGGCACGGTGGCAATTACCCTGAGATCACCTGCTACTCAGCCTTTGCCTACAGGGAGCCCTTAACGAAGAGAAACAAACCCTGGGAATTCAGGAGCGATCTCATTACAAATGGCATCCTCTCCCAGGAATTCAGTATCCTGTTGGAGGTGAGCTGAAACTTTGTTAGACTTCTTAATGCCCATGGTACTGCAGACCACGAGACTGTCCGTCAGCTTCAATTCCAGAGAATTGCTGCATCCAGGCTTCCTCTCTGTAACTTTTCCAGTTTTCATTCCATCTTTTGCCATTTCATAATGCCACCGCGTTTCTAGCTCCAACTCCCTTCTCTAATTTCTGTCTTGACACACAATCTTAATTTACTATTACATGTGGATGCCATCAACCAATTTACTTTCTGTCCAACCTCTAGTGAAAATAATAAATTCAATTAGAATTAATCCTAAACCCTGGAGTGCCCCACTAGACAATTTGTCCTGGTTAAATTTATCAAATTAAGTTAATTATTATTCTAGTCAAGTGCCAGATCACATAACAAGTCTCAAATCCAAACTCATACAAAATGATTCCCCTCCTGAATCTACAGTCAAATCTACACTTCTATGGAATTCTGAAAACCAATTCCATACACATAAGATCATTCAGAATTGTAACAATCAGGCTATTTATATCCCTCTCAGAATAACTGTTCCCTAGGAATTGATTTACAAGGAGATGCAACATCAGGATCCAGCTGTATCCAAACCCTCTCTCCTCCCCGACAGCCACTACTGAGCAGGCAGCAAACACTTCCCACGTAAACAGATGCAGAAAGGGTCTCGTGGTTGCAAATTTTATTCACTCGTGCTCGAGATTATCACGGCCTTGATGAATTAACCTTATTTTCCACTAAAGATGCAAAAGTCATTTCAAGAGGTCGCGAAATGTGGGCAGTAACTTCTAGTTAACCATGAGAGAATTGAGTTCAGATCCCTCGAATAAGAATGAAAACTAACAAAGTTAAACAAACTCACTACCAGATTTGAATTTAGAAGAGAAGACATTACAATACTTAGAAGATCTGTGAAGTTATTCCAGTATCTTGTAACCAAGGCCCAAAGCATCTCGTGAAGAGCAGCAAGGAAGCAATGAGAAATTCATGTGGCTAAACCAGAGTTTAGTGCTGGGCTGTGCAGATTTTAAAACCCTGCGCCTGAAAATGCCCCCTCAAAGTAGGGCAGGGCTTAGTGACAAGGATATTAGAGCTCAACAATCCAAAATAGGTACCACCAACCACAGGCCAGCGAGACCTTCCACATGAGCCTGGCGGGAATGGTGTTCGACAGGTCTCCAAATCATTGAAAGCCATCACAAAAAATCTGACTCTCCTCAATAAATTCCTTTTCATCTGAACATTCCCCACAAATAATTGTGTGTATAAATATTCCTGTATACATGACAAGTGTTAGTCACAACATTTTGGGCACTTTACAGTGTTTGGAACGACAGATTTTTAACTATAAACTGAAAAATGGAATTCTGGAACTTCATGGATTCTCTGACTCCTTTCTCAAAAAAAAAGACTCGGGAAAAGAATCCCAAATAGTTCTTTCTTTCCTGCATTTGAAAAGCTGGTGTTTTGGGGAGGGGGCAGAGCTGGTGCCAGGAGCCGGTGCCAGGCAGGGCTCCGGGAGCTGCCCGAGGCAACGCACGGGGGATGGATTGGAGTGGGGACCGTCCAAACCCCTTCCCCTCAGGAGAGCCCAGCTCAGCCCGGGCAGGGAGAGGATTCACAGCGCCATGCAGGGCTCAGAGGGTGCGGGATGCTCCCCAAGAGACACAGAGCCAGGAACTGTTTGGAGCTGGACTTGTGCCGCGGTTCTCGGTCATGCAGAGCTAATAGAGCGGCCGTGCCTCGCTTACCTGAACGCCCGGCTGAGGTTACAGTTTCTCACTGTCTTCTTGTGTTAGAGATGGGTATCTCAGCCTCACACTGTCATGCAACATTTACAACAGTCAAGAAGACATGAAATGGTTCCAGCTACATCTGGGATAATCAGATACCTCTTTCCAAATCAAAGCGTCATTGTTTTCTTTAACACGTCCTACATCCAGGCAACCCACAACTTCCTCAAGCTCTGTCTCCCAGGAACTGTTTATTGTAAATGATTTATCGTGATCCCGAGTTATTGGCAACCTCCCCTGGCCGTAACGTCTTCTCTTAGAGAAGGTTTGTCAGTAAGTGGTCTGATTTCTCTTTGCTAAAATCTCTGTTAAGGATGCAAAGTGGTTTGGAGTCGGCTGCGTTTGTTTGGGCTTTTTTGTTGTATATTCTTTCTACAAAATATTGTCTTTAAGGGGTACTTTGAAAACAACAACAAAAAAGAGGGGTTTAAGGAACAGTAACGGCAGAGATTTCTCAGAATGTTGGTTTGGCAGTTTGTGCTGATATAGATTCTACATTCTGTGTCTGTCTGATCTCTTCTCTGAGACACATCAGCAGAGCGAAGTCGCAAACGGCCTTTGAGTGAAAAGTTTGAACACCAAGAAAAAATGAAAGCCCATGGCCGGAGGTTTTTCTCTGCCAGCAAGACACATCCACAGCGTGCCCTTTCCAGCAGCAGGATGACCTGGAGAGGCAGCTGTCCCTGAGCTGCTGGCACCAGGCAATGTGACTGGAGCCCTGGGGTTCATCCCCATGCAGGAGATCCTCTGAAGCAGACTCTCAGCCAAGTCCTTGAGCAACCACCACTGAATGCACATTATCACTCCAACGTACCTTCAGTACGGGCTGCTTCTCATTTAATAGTAAAAAAACCCCAAAACCCCAAAACCAAACAAAGCCCCGCTTTCCCTACGCAGCGGGGATTTCTGCAGTGTGAAATGGCAGAGAGCCCTCCTTTCCCACCGGCCTCCGTGGGGCCCCGAAGTGCAATTCACCAACAGAACCGGCAAAGCTCCTTGAGGGGAAGGACAAGAATAATTTGGGTTTCCTGGGCCTTCTGTACTGACTGTCCAAATAACCATGATATACTCGCTGTGCTTTCAAGAAAGGAAGACTGATTGTCTTCAGTGAGCAGACCCAGATCGTTCTGACCTGTTGAAATTACTCTTTAGATAATGCTGCTTTTTCAGAGAATCACAAAATGGTTTGGGTTGGAAGGGGCCTTAGAGATCATCTTGTTCCAACCTCCTGCCGTGGGCAGGGACACCTATTTTGTCCCAGATCCTAATGGGAAACATGACAAGAACAGAAAACTTTCAGGTATTACTATACTCTGCAATCATAGCTTTTTGACTTACGTATTTTCTTTATTCTCATTAATCTGTTTTTCTCAAAAACAAACTCCTCCTTTTCCTTCGTTTGTGACCATTTGTCAAACGTCTCTTGCAATGCAGAAGCCACCAGACAAGAATCCTCCCTGTGCAAAAGCTTTTTAAATGATTCTAATGCTTTAGACCACGGCTTAGGCAGCGGGGCTGAAATATTGCAGTACAAAAGAGAGGTCAGGCCCAGCTTAGTGTAAGCTGAAAATCAGTGGGAAACCAGCCCTGAGAGGGCAGCCAGCGTGGGACTCTTCCAAATTACAAATAGACACTCACGTGTATTTCCTAGTTTCCCATCTGCTTCTTTCAAGATGGGAAATACTTCTTCTCCTCAGCCTCCAGTCAAGCTGCTGGGAGAAGAGTCAGTGCCTGAGACGCTTCTGAACTTTATCTAACACCGTTTGTTCCCTGATTCAGTGCTATGGGTCTCATGCTTGATTTCCAAGCCCCATTGTGCTTTATCCCCCCAGGCAGTGCACTCTTACTCATCATAAATACACATTTCTCTTTGAACTATAAAAACAAATGAGGGTTTCCACATTTCTAGGTGATACATCTTTGTTAAGCAAACCTAATAAACCCCTCAGTTATTTTTCCTAACAGCCATTTCAACACGTGGCAAAGGCCTGGCGGATTAACCTTGAATTACAGTGGCCTCCCCCTGCCCCCCCAGCTGGACACCTGAGCTGGAACCTGTGAGCACAAACACCTTCACCTGGTGCACACCTGGTCAGTGTTGAGTGTGACATAGGAAAGAGGATGCAAGTTCTGCTTTTGTTTCACTGTACAGTGAACGAGGACTGGGGAAAAAAGTCGTGGTAGAAAACAAAATACTAGAAGATGAACTTTACTCCTCTTAATCCAAAGAACACCATCAGGAATGTCTTATATATCCAAACCCAGGGAACTTGAGAGGAGACCCAATGAACACAAATAGGTGTGGAAAGATGAGGGAATTTCCGCGTCCCAGACACATTTAATGACGCAAAACAGAGCGGAAAGGCCAAAGGGACGGGGACTCATGAAAGAGAAAGTGAAGCTCCAAGTGTGCTGTGACCCTGGGGCTGAGTAAGGACGGGACCGGATTCCTTGGGTTTGTGTGGAGCCCCTGAGAGCAGCTGGGCTGGATCGGGGCCACCGTCTCTCAGGAAACTCGTATTGCTAAATCTGCGTTGACTCCAAAGCGATGCGTCGTCATGACTTCTGATCCTGCAGAAAACAAAGAAATCACCTCTTTTTACAGAAATTACGCGGTGAATCCGCAGTGCCCCTGTGCCACATCCTCACTGGAGTTGTGTCTACAGAACACTCCTTTAAGGTCTAACCAAAACGTCCAGCTGCCCCGGCAGTTTCCCGGGACGGGTTTTGACCGGCCGCGTGTCCCACCCTGCCCTGCCCTCAGCACCCGAGGGTGCTTCGCTTTACACTTTGACTTTCTAAAACGCTTGTTGTAATTTGATTTTGTCATGACAGCATTTGTGCCTGGCGTGGATTTGGTGATGGTTTCGCTACTCCAAGATCAATGCAATATTAAATTTTCATCTTCGGACACTCTGGAAAGGGACCAACAAGACCTGATGAAGACACAGGGGGATTCAATATCCCCAGTTCAGCAAAGTGTGAGTAAAGCTGGCCCAGGCCTGTTCTCTTTCTTCAAAGTTCAAATACAGTGTTCAACTATCGCTGAACGAAATCTCACCAAACCTACTGGTAACAAAGGAAAAGTTGCAAGTTTTGTTCTTGAAGAGTAAAAACCTGAGTTGTCCTTCTGAGCTGATCTTGAGCTCTCTGTTAAATTTCTTATTCAATTGCTTAGAACCCTATTTCTTTAAAAACAAAACAAGCAACCCAGCCATCTACTCCTAATCCCAGAAAAATGCTATACTCAGAGTTAATTCTCATGCTGTTTCTAAAATAAATAAATAGAAGGCAGATAAAGAGGCATCAGAGCCTTTTTGTCTCCTTCCTGCCTGTAAAGGATGACTTCAAGCACTTCCCAATTCCTTGGGACTTTTTTGGAATAAAAATTATATTCCAAAAATATATATTCATCATGTTTTATAAAAAAAGTACAGCTGAGAGTAACGTTTTTCATCAGACAACAGCAAAATAGCCATTGTCATCCTTTCATTGTGAGAATTCCAGGGGAGAATCGGCAGCCCTGCCATTCCCACAGCTTTGTGGAACTAAATAAAGGGAGGGCTTTTTTGATTCCAATCCGAGGAAAGATATCACAAGCACTGCTATTGGGACTATAGAGGAGAGCAAGGAAGCAAGAATTCAGAAGTTATAAACCAGGCAAGTTTGTGCCCGTGTGAGAAGCCCTTCCTGCAGAGCGAGGCAGGACCAGCCTCAGCAGCCGTGCCAGCGGCGGGACAGGCTGTGCCTGGTCCCCTGCAGGAAGCGCTGGCTTTGCGCTGACTTCCCTCTGGGACTGTTCTTCCACCAAGGCACAGACTCCTTTGCCGGTTCTCCTAAAACACTGTAAGCCCAACTCAGCTTTGGAGGGGGAAGGAACAGAACTCAGTGTTCTGGTCGGACTTTTTGTGTGACGCAGAACATTCCATTTCCCCCCTCCCTGAACACAACAACCTGCTCTTGGATGACGCTCATCTCCTCCGAGGCATCCAAGTGGTTACTCACCCTTGCTGTCAGGGCAAATATGCATATTTTGGGTGTCGGGATCCAGACACCAGTTCTCGTTAAGCCTTTCTCCTCCAGATTAAAGAGCACTTCAGTAGCTGCTATTTTCTTTTTGCTAAAGTGCAAAAGGGATGGGAGGAGATGAGCCAGGCAGAAGGTTAAAACGTCTGCCCAGAGCCTGCTTGTCTCTCAGAGTGAGCGTGGCCACCCCAATGAAGGGAAGTGATGTAAGCACCGACGTATCCGGCAGTGGGTAACACCATCAGAGGACGAGATCAAGCTTATTTGACTAAACTTGCATCCAACAAGACTTGCACTTATCACATTCCTGTCATTTAATCTTCCCTCACTTGATCATAAATCATCTTTTCCCTGAAACTGCCACACTGATTAGTCAATGGTTACCTAAGACACCCTGTTTTTCAAGGGTGCTTCAATTTTCTCATAGAATCACAGAATGGTTTGGGTTGAAAGAGACCTTAAAGATCTTCCAATTCCAACCCTGCCGTGGGCAGGGCTGCCACCCACTAGACCTGGTTGCTCAAAGCTCCAACCAACCTGGCCTTGTTTTTATTAACTTACTTTTGATTAGTTTTGAATACCAAGGAACCAGAAAACCATTTCGATCTTTTAGGGTTTCTCCACATGAAGGTGGGTGGAACTAGTACTATTATACTTGCTGTAATAATGTATTTTAATGTAATTAAAATATAAATATTTTATATAAATATGTAATGCAAATAATAAAAATTTGTTCGTATGAATCCTAAATAAATAAATGCCAACGTTTCATTGCAGGATAATCCCAGTTACGGCTGTCAACCATATGAGTCAGGTGTCAGGACAGAAAGAAAGAGCTCGGAGTCTTCTCACAGCCCCAGCCCTGCTTCTCCAGCCCAGAATCAGATCCATGGGAGATACCCTACAAACCAAGGAATTCCCTGTGGCAAGAGCAAGTTCAAAGCATCTTTCAGTCCTGAGAAGTTCAGGAGGTGCAGTTACGAGGAAAGCACTGTGGGAAGCTACGACCAGTTCCTCAAGAGCAGCAGGAACCCCTTCCACCCCTACAAGAGGCAGATCAGCGAGGACGTTTTCCAGGAAGCACATCAAGCCCTCCCGCCAGAAGCCTCACCCTTCAAAAATCATAGAAGCCTTGATGGTTTTGAGGGTCTACCAGGATCTACAGGTGCTGACGAGTCAGAGTCATTTCCTCCACACATTCCAAACATCTCCACGGAGCAGCCGTGGTGTAACAGCCTCCAGTACGGCACCACGGGGCACGATCGCAGCTCACAAGTCATGGTCAGTACTTCTTTTGTGCTTTCTTTTCCTTTTTTCAATGGCAAAAATATCCTTTATGAATTACTGTCTTCTCTCTTAATGCCACTACATTGACATTAGTAAGTAGATGTCAGGTTACAGGCTAGAGCTCAGGGAAAGCATGTCTAGACATATCCATGTTTATCTGTCCAAGTGGCTGAGTGAAGGTCTTTCCCTACTGGAGAGCAATCCTCACACAGGAGTGCAAGGTCCAATGATTTTCCATTAGACATGATATAAGAATCCTAAATATCCAAATTCTTCCTCACAACAGTAGTTGTCATCAGCTACTATTTTCAAGACACTAAAGGTCACAAATCAGTATTTTTCAAGCATAAGGACATGTATCAGACTTGTTACAACCCCTCAGCAGAGCTGCATTTTTCTCGATGCAAGTAGAGGAGAAACTCTGGGATATCAGTACTACCAGAAATGAAACATCAGATCCGTTTGTTACCTGGGCTAATTCCAATACCAGATAGAGGCGAGAGTATTTAGGGCAGCAGAGATCCCTGAAAAGCAGATTAAATTATCCTCCAGTATCATCACGGTATCTCTGCTGCGATCCAAGGTGTGAAGTGTGTCTTCATCATCTAATGCAGCCCAACACAATGACTCCACCTGCCAGGAGAGGGCCCTAAGCTGGTTCTAAGTGGCTGTGAGACTAAGAATTCAAGGGCTCCCAAAAGAAAGAAGGGTTAAAAAAAAAAATCTTAATTGGATTAAGAGCAGGGAAGGGAGAGATGTTGCCAGGGAACATACCTGGGGATTGAAGCCATTCGGGTTAAGGAGGAAATTGTTCTGAATCTCTTATTTCCTGGATAAACACTCATCTAGGTCAGAGGAGTTGAATGCAAAAGCCCCTGCCCTGGGCAGGGACACCTTCCACCAGCCCAGGTTGCTCCAAGCCCCGTCCAGCCTGGCCTGGGACACTGCCAGGGACGGGGTATCCCCTGGTTTGTACCATGGGAACATAAACCAACTTCTACGGAACACTTACTGAGACAGAATTACGTCCCCAAAACTAAGTATAACAAAGGCAAAGCTGAACAGTGACGGACAGAACCATTCCGTTTTAAACGAAGGTGTTTTGTCTAATAACTCATTCCGTAAATATCTTCCAGCAGGACTCAGACCTGAAGCTCAGGACGTCCCCCCTGGAAGGGCAGCCTGGGCTGTACTGCTACCAGCCCCAAGGGCAGGAGATGTATTGCCCCTCACACCCCTTTCACCAGGTCAGTACCATGTGGCACCAAAATCCCTGTATTTCCGGCACTGGAATGGTACAATGGCTCTAGTATTAATATAAAAAAAGGACAGATTAAACAATACCTTTAAATTTGTGGGTTTGCAGGGCCGTGTTTATATACATACGTTTTGTTTGTGAGAATAGATCTGAACCACAGCCAAACGCATTTTTTAAAGAAAGAAATATTGTATAAACATAATGCTGTTACTGCATATTTATGTTTCCATCATTACGCTCAAGAAAACTGGTTTTGAAACCTGATAAATTATTCACTTAACTGTTGGCATTTCAGGATCCCAGGGAATTAACTGTGCTTTGACTTCAGAATAAAAAACTAACTATATGTGACTATATACTTAAAATTCAGATCACACGTAGAAAAACATTTTAAAGCAAAATTTGCACAGTGAAAAGATGGCCACTTCCCTTGTGTTTGATGGCGCACACACCTCTTTCACAATCTTTCGCCTCTTACATCACCCCCAGTGAAAGATTACTCAGCTGAAGCACAATTGACAGTAATGCTGAGGATGCAGGAGAATGTGCAGTATGAAAGTTGGGCTTCTGTAATGTAACTTTATTATTAACACTAGAAATAATTTCCTTTAGATGTGAATGGTGGTGCTGTTCAATGCTTTGAAGTTTTCCTCTTTTATGCTCAACTATGTGCAACATAGAAAATTCTCAGTAATTTTTATATCAAGCTAAAAATATGCTTGAAACACTCTATTTAAATGAAGCAAAGAAAAAAAACCCAACAAAATTTGAGGTGAAATTAAGGTAACAGGGATTTTTCAGATTTATAGGTTGAAATCCAGATACAAAACCAGCACAGCTCCAAAATGCCCAACCATTACAACTGACCTAAATGAAACTTAGAGGAAGTTCATATATATATATGAAATATTTGGGGATTAGGGGCTCACCCTGGAGTTACGTCTCCTTTGGCCCCAGAGGCTGAGGACGGGTCCCGGGGCACCGGAGGCCCCATCTCACCCAGCGTGCCCGGGCAGTGCCACAGACGTCACTGCCAGCGCAGTGATTTCAACTGCGTGAGGTTTCAGGGGGTCGTTCATTCCCGGTGTGCCAGGTCTGAGCCACTGGCACGGTCGGCACTGCTGGCTTTCCTCTTTCACCTGTCTCACTGGCATCCCCCTGGCCAGGATTCACTGAGCCTGATTTTTCCACATCAAGAGGCAAAAAGGAGACTGTCTTTACATTCCTATCGATGCCACCGTAATTAGTTTACTTGGGTTTTTTTCTTGTTAGCCTGAAACTCCATAGAAGTGATGAAAGATAACAATAAATTTCAAAGAGACTAAAAATAAAGGTGGCATTACACTGCCATCCTAACTGATGACTCCATCGACTTGATTATTGTTATTTTAGAGGAACGTGGTCCCACATGGAGGATTCACTTGCCTAAAAAAGCTCTGCTGCAAATATAAGCTGTTCCCCACTGGGGCTGCAGGACAAACACTGTGGACAGGCCACAGCACCCTACATCTCCCTCGCCGTAAAAATGGCATTTTTCTGTGCTGCTTTAGCAGAAACTCCACTCAGGTTGTTAATTCATTGAAGATTTTTGATTCCTTCATTCATTCTGGAGCAGGCATCCTTCCCCTGTCCCCACTGGTTTGATACCACTACTGTTACTGTACGTTGGCATCAACCACATTCAAAAAAGCTTCAGAATTAAAGCCGAAACCCCTCCTGGGAGCGGCCAGGCAAGACACGACGGGCACCGAGAGGAAAGTCCTCCATCCACCTGCGAGCTGGCACCGTGGCAGACCCCGGGTGCAGCAGGTTTCCCTGAGACTCCCAATGCTTGTGCTTCTTCACGTTGCCATAACGAAAGTCTGGCAGCATGTTCTACCACTGAGAGGGGAAAAAACCCCATAAGCATAAGCAGCCAAAGTCCCGAGAGGTGGAAGTGCTGTCCCTGTGCCATAATCAGACACTGGAAAATGAAAGAGCAGGGGACACAAGTCTGAGAAGGGTTGGAATGACACCTTCTGCACGGAGCAGCTCCGTGATTAACGCTTTACATTTCAAGCTGGAATGGGGCAGTGCAAGGTAACTCACTGTGGAAGGGACACTCCGAGAACGGGCCCTGCAGCCTGAAGTGAAGGATGTTCAAACCGCGCCTCAGTTTTCGCGAGAGGGATGAGAGAGATCAACCCCTTCATTAATTTTGTCCAAATGATAAAATGGCCTCACCTTCCCCTTTGCTGGACATAACACAAATGATGAGTCATAAGAAAAATTACTTATTATTGACCCGAATGAAGTAGCAGACACTGAGTGAAGTCACTTACCCTCCCACCATAAAACACCAACACCTTTCATGCCAGTTGGGCGACTCTAAAACCCGCTCCAGCCTGTCATTCCAGACCATTCCCCAGCCTCTGCTCCCTCAACAAGGACTCATGAAACCAATAAAAGAGAAATAATCCTTCAAACACCCAGCTCTTGCCTTTGGTGATGACATCAAAACCAGTCCCATCTTAGTGTTCTCTCCTTTCAAAGAGCCACCAAAACCAATGAAATCGGAATTTTTGCAGGAATTGCCCAGTTTTCTACTCTGGTGAAAGATCTACACCCAACGCACAAAGTAGGAAGCACAGTTCACAGATGCTCTGGAGACTCTTAGTTTTGCCCCATATTTAGTCCAAAAATGTGAGTTATGTACTTTTCATTCCTTTCATCATGCAAACAACTGACCATATTCAGTCTGGTTTTCCACATTCCATTTCGGGCAGTTCAGTGTTAGGAAGATAAAAGCAAACAGGCAATAAAACTCCAGCAATGAGAATAAAATTACGGAGAAACTGAAATAAGTTATTAAAAATCCAGACTAAACAAATGAACTATGAATCGTTTGCAAGCACGTGACAACCCCTCACATGCATTTTTAAGGGGACAAGGACCAGGAGCAAGTGAAGCTACCGACCCAAAAAAAGGGATTGCAATAAGAAACTAAGGAGATGCATAAACTAATTACCACGAGATCTTTTCCAGCAAGTCTCAAGACCTGCATTACAATTTTTCAGAGGAACCCCACAAACTTCATGACAGAAGTGCTGAGCAGTAAAACACTGGGCCAGGGTCAGGAACCTTTGAGCGCCAGGGGAGGAACACAGGTGGATCTTTTAATAGCACCTGACTGCTCATTTCGGCCGTGCCCTCGCCCGGCGTCTGGAGAGATTCAGCTGTGAGGCCGAAATTCCCCCGCCCAGAGCTCCGGGTTCAGCAGGAGCTTCTGGCTCCCAGAGAGCCAAGTGATGCTGTCTCACCTGAGCGGGGTAGGGTTCCTTTGTTCTGGGAAATCTCCTCCTGGCAGATTTAAGCTGTGATTTGGAACAGAAAAGAGACCAACAGTTGTGTTAGAAAATTGAGAGGAAGTCTACAGAAACTTTGGTGCGACCCAGGTTATCTGTGTGGATTCCCTCCGCTCTCTCACCTGCTTTTTGGCGTTGCCATGTTTCTATCCCATCTCCGTAGCGTGTCCTGGGAGGTGCACAAGCTTGGAGACCTCCTCAAGAGATGGGTCAGCATTTCAGTCTCAGGTGGCTTCTGCTGCTGCTCCCGCGGAGGGGTGAGGGTGGCATGAACACTGTTTGATTTTAGGGGTCCTGGTTATTCTTTTTAGCTTTCTGATACAGAAAAGGGGGGGGAAGGGTCACCTGAGGTGGTGGTGAGCAGCACATGAACACGTGGCCTCCTGGAGATGCCCGTTCCTTGGCAGGGACTGCGAGGGGACAGACAGGGAGCAGCCCAGCAGCTTCAGCGTGAGACAGGCAACACGAAACCCCCTCAAAAAAGTCTCACATACTGCTCTCCTGACCCCTGCGATGGCATTACTAACTCCTTCCATAATAATACGTTTGTTTCGTGTGTATTCTGATGCATCCCCTGAAGTTTTGTTGTTGTTGTTTGTTGCTCCCTTACCTGATAACAGCAATTCTAACAGAGGTTTTGGGATGCTACTCCCTTGCAATGAGATATTATACACTTGGGATTTTTGCTTTGCTCTATCCCTCTCCGCCTGAAAAACAAAACAACAGAAAATAGCACACAAAGTCAAAAAAAGCTCAGTGAAACGTCAATGTTTCTTCCTAAACTTTTAGCAGCTTTACTTGATGGGCTTATTTTTCTACGGTGCACGTTGTTTGGAGTGTTTTATTGTGGTGGGGGTTTCTTGGGGGCAGGTGTTATGTAAATAAGGCTACACCATTAATTTACTTGTCTGCATGTTCAGGGGAGGCTTAGCAGTCTGAGATACTTCAACTCCAAACGAGGTGGTTAAAGGGAGACGCGCTATAGGTCTGTAAAATTGAGAATTATCTGGACACAACTAATAGGGGACAGTTCCTCACATTTCTCACAAGAACTCAGTACCATAACGGGTAATGAAGAAAGTACTTTTTTTTCCCCATATAATATTCTCAGAAACAAATTGTTTTATACTGTTACTAGGAAATATTTTGGGGGAGTTTATTGCTAAGCCAAATAACATCTCTCTTGTCCCTCCCAGTATCCCTCAGGAGGCAGCTACCCTGTGACTTACATTGCTTCTTCACACTACCCTTACCAAAGAATCGCTCCTCAAAGCGGCCAAGAGTCCCAGCAGCCTCTGTTCCCCAAGCCCATCTACTCCTACAGGTAACACCACCCTCCCCAAGCCCTGCTGTTACAGGAGCTGCAGCGTCTGCCCCTGCCCTGCCTCCAGCGTCCTGTCCTGGGTGCACGAACCACGAGACATTCCAGGCTCTGAGGCCAAGGCAGAGAGAAATTCAATGTTGTAAAGCGTTGCCCTGATCACCACCCCCAAAAAAAAGTGAAATGTTTCTCTAATATAAAATTTTACATATTCCATCAGCACAAGACTGGTCCCACCTTTTCCTGTAGGAGTTAAGCGGTTTAAGGAGATTGTTATGAACGACTGAGTGGAGGTTTGAAGCATCACCTTCCTGTGCTATGACAATGGAAGTTATAGTAATCACACACAATGTGAAAAACAGTCTATTGTTGGTTCTGAGGAGTCGAGCAGAAGAGGCTAAAATGCTTTTCTTTCTCTCCCTAAAGCATCCTGATCTTCATGGCTCTCAAAAACAGCAAGACAGGGAGTTTGCCAGTCAGTGAGATTTACAACTTCATGACGGAACACTTCCCTTACTTTAAGGTGAGTTCCACAGGGAGGGGGGAACCTCCCTCTAAGCTTACCTGTTGGCAGAGGGAACAAGTCATGGGATTCCAGCTACGAAAAGGGATAATTTCTTAGCAGATTGATATAAAATCAGCTACACACTATACACATTCATGATCACAAACTACCCAGCATTTCACACATAGGCAGAAACGAGGTAATATCTAACTCAAAAAGATATTAAGAACCGTTCCAGCTGTGAGTTTGGGGGTATAACAGTGGCCATTCCCCTCTAACAACTCGTAACAGGGGTAAATAATTCTAAAAACGCATTCACTGCTTCCTCCCAGATCTCAGATACAGGCAGAACTGGTCTTGTAGCTTCCTCTGCCATCGGCAGCACCCCCAGAGCGGGGTGGAAGCAGAGGTTCCAGGTTATCTCCGTCCGTTCTGGAGCTGGGATATCCGTCTTGGGCAACAGCATCACCTGCATGCCCTGTACCAAGAAAAGTGTAACATGTGCTAAATGGCTCTGAGCTCATAATTACCCCACGATGTTGATGAAGGGAAGGGTGTGTGGTTTGCAGCAGCACGATTGAAATTTAAATCCGTGCTATAAGGAAATGGCTCCTCGCACTTGGAACGCGAGTGGAAAGTGCTCAGTCAGCACATGATCCGAGAGCAGAGGGATTAGTGAAGATTTTTAAAGGAGCTGTGATGGAATCATCAACTGCTCTACCCAGAGCTTTATTTCTGCTGATTCTTCACACCCGCCCCACTGGGGTCCAGAGCAGGCGACCTCAGCTGGGAGCGAGGCCCCGGAAGGAAGGAGAGCCAGGAGCCTGCCCTGTCTGCAAACCCCGGCAGAGCTGAGAGAGCACCGAGAGCAGCTCTAACTGCACGGCCCCGGCAACTTGGCAGTGGGGTTGGGCACTGACCGAGGGCAAACAGGCCACAGACACAGAGAATGATGAGGCTGAATATGTCAGTAATCGGGGGAAAACGCACATCGTGATGGGGAAGGACCGTCAGGGCCCATCGTACGTCTGTATTCCCAGATTTCCTCCCGAAGGGATCACTAACTGCTCCCTCACTTGTTACAAGCAAGAAAAGGGAGAAAAAATAAAGAAACCTACCATCAGAAACCAGAAGTATTCCATCCCAATGGAATCCATAGGGAAAAAGCAAGGGTTTCATGCAGAGAGGTAGAAATATTATTAATAATATTACAGGCACGTGCATGTTTATTCAACAGCCCAAACTCAAATGAACTCTCCATTGTCTTACAATGTAATCGATTACAAAATTAAGCAGCAGCTTCAAGCAGAACGCTGCTCCTGCTGCCAACGTGGGCAGAATCCCTGACTGCGGCTCTGCCACGTGTCCCCGTCCTCGTCCTCCCTGATTCTTCAGAGCCTCACGTCTTCTCCTTAACTCATCTGAAGACTGAGGAGAATGAGGTTACTGCTGTCCTGCGGATTGGAGAGAAAGAATTGTGCAGGGGGTGCTGCCTGGGAGAGGGGGTAGGAATAGAACACTGGCTATTTTCTGACAGCTTTGTTTTTGCTTTGTTTACTCACAAATACAGTTAAATGATTGAGTAGTTCTATCCCAAACATCCTCAAAATAACCAAGTGAGAATAAGCAGGAAAATATTGTGCTCACAGGCACCAAGCCCTGTCTGCCTCTGGGCTTCACAGCAGCACCCAGAATTATCAATATATTGCAGAACCTAATGCACTCTATCCTCCCTTTTTCTTTTCTTTTTCTTTTTTTTTTTTTTTTTTTTTGAGAGTCTTCAGCAAGATAAAACATGAAAATCAGCAGAAGATTTTGTTACTACCAGCACTCCGTAGATAGCAGGACACAACAGGGAGAGGGGAAGCAATTTAAGCTGGAGCAAAAGAGTGCCAGTGCACAGAGCCTTGCTGGGAGACTTTGGATGGCACAAGCCGAGTCAAATTAACCTGTACTCGCTGCCACAGCAAATTTAGTTTCTATGATGCAACAATTTCATTTCTAGTTGAAACAGAGCAATCCAACTCCTACGTCCTAAAAAAAAAAACTCCACAGCTAAAGTTGACTTACTCTTTGATGTACCTCTCCCTTCTCTTGGGAGCTGCATTTAAAGAGAAAGGGTTTTGCAAGATCACTGAACGCTTTAAACTTCAAGAGCTGGTCAGGATCACTGGGGCCGGACAAAAGCAGTTTTTGCTTGCCCTCCTCTCCTTTTTCTCCCTTTGAGTGATCAGTGGGTCTAACAGAAAGCTTTCATCTTGTTGATTGCAGTTAGTGCCAGTGGTCAGAAGGGTCCGTGGCCTGCTGGAACTTAGAGCAGCAAGTATTCGAGTGGTGCAGACGTGGCACCTGGGGACACGGGGTGGGGTGGCCTTGGCAGTGCCGGGCTCCTGGTTGGACTCAAGGATCTTAGAGGGCTTTTCCAACCTTAACCGTTCCGTGTCTCTATGATTTTATGGTTCCACGGCTTCATCCACGCTATGCTGAGCACAGCAATATCAAAGCCGAGCCATAGCAAGGAGGTTGCAACTACACGAGAACAACTTCAGCCGCCAAAGCTCACTCATTTACAGCCACAGTCACTTCGAAAGCCCCTGTCAGAGTTGGAGCACCAACACCCTGAGTGCTCCTTCGGGCCCTGCCGGGGTAAACGGGGGCTTCTGGCAGCTCGGCAATCCCAAGTTTAACGCAAGAACCTGTTCTGCTCCTGGCGGCAGCTTCCAAAATCAATCCGTGTGCTTTTTGCTCTTACGCTTCTAAAACCATCTCCTAGTTCACACCCCCACATGTCCTGAAAGCCCCTGAGAAACCCGTGCCGCTCCCACCCCAGCAGGAACACTAATTATCCCGTGGAGATCCAGGCAGAGATGTGCTCAGCCTCCTGTGCAGGGCAAGAAACAGCAATATTCTTCCAGGTCGGCTCGTTCAGTCACTGAATACACAACTCACCTGGGAGGAACAGCTCTGTTCACTTCTGGAACTGCCAGAAATAACTTGTATGTGACCTGTCAGGAGAAGACTGAGCCATCACGTTCAGTAAGACCCTACGGCAGAAAGGGTTTGGTTTTCTTTTCTTTTTAATACAACTCAGGCTGTCTCACCCATGAGACAGAACAGTGAAATGCTGACATCAGGTGGGCCAAAAGGGTAGAAACTGCTGCCATGAAAGGAGAATAGTTTCTCTTTTAGTAAAAACATGTATTTAATTCCACACCATTTTTTAATGAAGAAAACAATATTAAATTTGACCCTCAGCTCTTCAGTAAGGCCTTTAATGCTGTAACTCACGCAATGGTCCTTTACAAGCTACAAAAGAAGGTATTTCGCATTCCTGAAAAAAAACAAAAGCAGATAAGAAAATAAAAGTCTGATAAAAGAATTTCTGTCAAAGTATGTTCAGAAGTTCATGGTGTGTCATGTGAAAGCAAAAAAGGACATAACTCCATTTATAAAAGACAGTCTTAGAGGAAGCCTCTTGTATCAGGCAACAATTAAAGAAACCGTCAGACTATCCAAAATTTGACTTTCTGTGTGAAGTGCATCCCTATTAATAAAGGTCAAGAACGTAAAGAAAACTTGATGCACATAAAAGGGATATTTTCATTTTTAACACATTAAAGACTACGGAAACCCATATTTATTTCTTGTGCTCTTTCTTCAATAATTCTCTGGCTGACATAAACAGTTATGAGGACAAATATTTTGCATCCGTGAATATGAATCGATAGACAGGGACAACTTCACTCACCTTTCAAAGAGTTGTTTAGTTTCTCTTGGTTCTTATAAACACAGAGATGAGGATTTTTTGGAAGCAAGAAAAGAACCATTTTAATGATTCTGTTTAAAGGACCTTCCAGCTGCCACTGCTGAGTTACAAATAAATGCAAAGGCCAGAGGTGCAGTGGGCGGATGTGGAGACCGGTATCTCTCCGGTAGGGCCCGTGATGGAAGCGTTTGGTCCTGGGATTGGCCAGCACACAAAGTTACTCCTACAGGAGCATGACACGTTCTTTAAAAGTCTGCCTGGACACTGAATTTGAGTCCAGGGAGCACGTGGTGCTTTGATTAAATGTTTGAAATATTTCTTAGTGTTCCAGAATAGACTCCGATAGATTTCCTGTGAGCTCACCGTTGTAAAATGTAATTCTTTACACGCTTAACTCTTGTGATGTTCAACTTCACCCTTAAAAAATCCAGCAGGCCTCTCACAACCTTTCTGCTCAGAAGATCAGTTATTATTTTGTCTGATTCCTCTCTTCCCACACATGACTGTAACATTTTTGTGGCTTCCTTCTAATGTAGGAGTTTCTCATTGCAGGAGGTACAAACTAAACAGCATTTCTCATAAGCTCACCAGTCAAAAGCAGGTGTTGTTTTCTTTTTTGTCCTTGAAGTTCCGTTCTTACACTGGATTTCTTTCTCCAGACAGCTCCCGATGGCTGGAAGAATTCTGTGCGCCACAACTTGTCTCTGAACAAGTGTTTTGAGAAAGTTGAAAACAAGTCAGGCAATTCTTCTCGGAAAGGCTGTTTGTGGGCTCTGAATCCAGCCAAGATTGATAAGATGCAGGAGGAGCTTCAGAAATGGAAGAGGAAAGACCCAGTTGCTGTGAGGAAGAGTATGGCAAAGCCAGGTCAGTAATGGGTTACTTCTCAAAGAGTCCTGCCCAGAACTTGTCTTTGTAGCAGGGGCCAAGCTGGACAGGAGAATTACTACGTGATTTAGGAAAGCACTTAAGGATTTTTCCTGGTTATAAGGTGATTGGCAAAACAAGAAAACAAAAATTAAAGCGCAGAATTAAACAAGACCTGGCTTTGTAGGTATTTCCAAAGAAGCAAAGAAGCTTCACCAAGAAAATATTGTCTCTTGACATTTAACAATATCTTAACATTAAGATAAAAGGCTGGATGGAGCTTGGAGCAACCTGGTCCAGTGGGAGGTGCCCCTGCCCCTGGCAGAGGGCTGAAATGAGGTGATCTTTAAGGTCCCTTCCAATCCAAACCATTCTGTGATTTTATGATAAAAAAGCACTTAAATAAGTACTATCAAATAAAATTTGAAAACAGTGCATAAGTATCCAATCTTTAAACACAAAAATAGAATTTATTATATACTCACTTGGCAATGACAGTTCAGAGAAACATTTCAGCCGTAGGAGTTCTTACCATGTATGTGAACCGGGACTCTTGTTTGCCATCCCGAGCAACACTAACATTCCTTCCGCAAGCCCCAAGGGTCCAGACTCCGTTCGGGATGTCAGTCAAGGAGCGTTTTCTTGTTTTCCAGAAGAACTCGACACCCTGATAGGCGACAGAGGCGAGAAGCTGCGATGCTCGCTGCTGCCGTGCGGCCCGGCCGGAGCCCCGCTCCGCGGGCAGGCGGCAGCGCAGCCGCGCTCCC